>OY757011.1:44171859-44771859 GCA_963580285.1 Lucinisca nassula
TTTGTCTACTTGCAATTTGCCGATGAACAGTGATCTATCACTCAATAAATCAGGTACTAGAGCTGATCTTTTTCGATTCTAACACACTAAAAGTCGATGCGAATAATATTGATTCATTCAGATTCTCCCTACCTTCCGCCATTGTTTAAAGGAATCCCCGCCAATATAACTGACTGTATCACATGCGTTTACCTGCTTACATAACATAACTCATACAAGAAAACGACGTTACACCATCTAATGTCAAGGTAACAATGAATGACGTCATGAAACGGGATAAAAAGGCAGCTCTTCGCGTCGCGCTCTTCCGCCCAGTGATTTATCACTCAATACATCACTAGATATATAGGCGACCAGTGTTAGTTTGTTTGGCTATATAGGCGACCAGTGTTAGTCTGTTTGTTTGATTTGAGGTTTTACGTCCCCGTCAACACTGTAAATGTCATTTTGGAGACGTTGCTTAGAACAACGGATATATCATAGAGATTTATCATATAACGCCGCTGTATTATAATGTTATTAATCAAGTAATTTCATATTGGCCCAGGTACAGGTCCGAGGTCTGCTGCATTGGCCCGAGGCCGAAGGCCGAGGGCCAATGCAGCTGGCCGAGGACCTGTAACTAGGTCAATGCGAAATTACTTGATTAATGACAATTTTATTAACTGACACAATTAAAAAAAAAAAAAAAAAAACATGATTATTGATTTTTTGACCTCACTTGACCTTAGTTAATATTGGTTGACCTGGTGTTACTACCCATGACCTCCGATCAATACAGGATAGTCAATTATTTATAGAGGATAACGTCATGGCAGGAAATCTATAATACAACATGGCATTCTGTTAACAAATCCGAGAAATGAATACCCCTCTATACCCCACTTTATATACAGAAAAATGGGATTTCCAGAGTGTACATTATTTCTCTTATTTCTGCTTCAAGACGTGTGCTATGTGTACTCGTTGGAAAAGTATACGAGGCGGTTCTAACGAGCAGTAGGCGGTTCTAACGAGCACACACAACGTATGTTTGGAGGATAAATAAAATACACATATCAAATTTGCATCCAAAAAGTAACCATTTTGGATATAACAAAGAATGCACTATGTCACGTGGGTGTGTTATCATAATGGTAACTGGTGCGTAACGCCATGACGCCGTCCGTGACCATTACCAAAACACGCATATACGAATATATTGTAAACTTTACCGCCGAAAAAAACGAAATGTTTAAGATGAAAAATTGTGATATTTTTCTTATTTCTGCTCAAAATACAGATTGTGGGTACTCGTTAGAACCGCCTCATCGAAGCGCCACAATTGATATTTCAGAGCAGAAATAAGAACAATAAGGTTTACCCCTGTAAATCCCAGTTTTTCTGTGTTTTCGTTATGCAACCCTATGCTTTCTGGCAAATTTTCGGAAACAAAATACGATTAAGAAACATTATATAATAAACAGAATCTTAAATGAGTGGTCATGACCACTTACATTCTGTCCGCTATGACGTCAAAAGATATCAGTTTTATCGAAATATTTTTCACCAGCGTTTTACCGTGATTGATGCATGGGGTATATATCAATGCTTTTGAAAGGAACACTACCCCAAATCCTCTTTATAACACTATTGATGAGTTCCAGAGCAGAAACTGCGTTAGTTAAATAACCGTGATATATCCAAACACAAAAATGCATAGATTATATAGAAAAATGACCATGTATGGTCATTTTTCTATATAATTTATACATTTTTGGAGTATGGTCATTTTTCTATATAATTTATACATTTTTGGAGTATGGTCATTTTTCTATATAATTAATACATTTTTGGAGAATGGTCATTTTTCTATATAATTTATTCATTTTTGGAGTACGGTCATTTTTCTATATAATTTATTCATTTTGGGAGTATGGTCATTTTTCTATATAATTTATATTATACATTTTTGGTGTATGGCCATTTGTTATATAATTTATATTATACATTTTTGGAGTATGGTCATTTTTCTATATAATTTATACATTTTTGGATCCATCTTGAAACCGTGCTATATCCAAACCGTGTTATAACGAACAGTGTTATATTGAGGTTGGGGTGTACTTCTAAACTGAAGCTACTTAATATCACACAATAAACAGTTTTCGATGTCAATTCTTTTCGATAAAAGGAATACACATTTTATGTCTTACATCACGCTATCAAGCTCATGCAATAAAACCACTCAATTACATGTCGATTACACACCCTCGCGACAAAGTGCATTTTTTCACATCTCCAAAATGGCTACTTTTTGATGAAAATCCTTGATATTTGTTTTATTTGTACTTCAAACTTAGGTTGTGTGTGTTCGTTAGAACCGCCTCATTGAGGCGGCTCCAACGAGTACCCACAACCTATGTATTGGAGCAGAAATAAGTAAAATAGTGTATACCCCCGTAAACCCCATTTCTGTATAAAGTGAGGTTTAGTGGGATGTACATTTCACGGACTTGTTCACGTCATGTCATATCATGATAGAGGAATGCAATGGTATTTGGTTTTCTTATACTTATTGTCACAAAACACATGTTGTTGGCACATGATTACGTTAGCGCTGCCCCCGCCCATCGGGGCTTGAAGAAACAGATGGGCTGCATGATGCTTCTACGCAGAGCTGAAACCGACCACACACGAGTACTGTTAAACCGCTTAGAGGATTACTTTAGGGTGTGGGGCCCTAATCTATAAATTTTGCCGCACCCATTTTTGACTATCAAACAATCAAATTACTTTGACATTATGTTCAAATTCCCAAATCGAATAAAAGTGTAGATCCCAATCATGTTCAGCATTCGGTTTCTCTAAATTGAAAACAGAAAAAGTCCATAGAGTACTAAGGCAAACCGTTCATGCTCATAAACCCTATTTGTTTCATTGGGCGACAGGGCTTGAGATGTTATTTCATCTCCGTGCCGGGTAAAAGTCCCATAAAATTGGAAGCTGGAAGCGACGTCTCCATAATGACCTAAACAGTGTTGACGGGGACGTTAAACCTTAAATCAAACAAACCAAAACTATGCTAACAAGTACGTGAAATGAACACACAACTAAACCCTCCTTTTATAGAGAAAACTGGAATGTGCGGGGTATACATTATTTTTCTTTTTTCTGCTCCAAAGCATAGTTTGTGGGTACTCGCTAAAACCGCCTCATTGAGGCGGTTCTAACGAGCACCAACATCCTATATATGCAGTATAAATAAGAAAAATATCACGCATTTTCGTCCGAAAAGTAGCCATTTTAATTCAGTATCATCATGAAAACACGCCTATATAATTTTAACCCCCTTGAACCCCACTTTCATATGGTAAAACTGGGGTTTCCGGGGGTATACCTTATTTTTCTTATTTCTGCTCTAAAATATAGATTGTGGGTACTCGTTAGAACTGCCTCGATGAGGCAGTTCTAACGAGTGCCCACAATCTATATTTTGAGGAGCAATGAGAAAAATATCACAATTTTTCATCATAAAATTGTCATTTTTTTCGGCGATAAAGGTGGCAACGTATTTGTATAGGCGTGTTTGCGTAATGGTCACACGGGTGTGTTATCGTAATGTATACACTCGTTAGAACCGCCTCGTTGACTTGCTCGATTAAGCATTTGTATCGAGTTCCAACAATTTTAGAAAATTTGAGAAATTTACAATTTACAGAGTAATTAAAGACAGTTTTATCATGGCTTACATGGACGTGTTATACCATTGATCAGTCGGAAAACCATCCACCATTACAATAACGCATCCCATTTTCTCCAAAAATGCTACTTTTCTAATGAAAATCCGTGATTGTACAGCAAAAATACGTTGTTGGTGCTCGTTAGAAACGTCTCATTGAGGCGGTTCTAACGAATACTCACTACCCATGTTTTGGAGCAGAAATAAGAAAAAAAAATAATGGATACCCCAGTAAACCTCAAATTTCTATATTTAAAGTGGGGTTTAGGGGGTGTTCATTTCACGGGCTTTTTCGAATGATGCTCTTTAAGATTTTGTTCTGATATTTGTGTTTACACTGTTTAAGGCACCATTGTGATACCACCTGAGCTTTTCTGCACATCTATTTCCTTCTATACCCTCAGTGGTTCGAATTACCCATATCTCAAACAAAATGTCATGGTCTCGTAGTTAATCGAGTTTTTGTAGTTCGGCTGTATTTTGTTTTATAAGAAAGGCACCTTTGTGCTACCGCCTGAGTTTCGCTGTACCCGGCCACTCGGTATTTTTCCTAAAATTAAAAGAGGGCTCCCCTAAAGTCCGTTTAGAAAAGGTCGACAAATTAAGTTTGAAAGAGTTTTTTTATTCGCCGGAAAACGGATCCATCATCTTACATGTAAGGCCGACTTTCATTATCGAGTTATATACCTGTCGTCCTGTTTAGGTCCGACCTTTGGGTTCTAAAGGTCCCATTTGACGAGGCTTGCCCTGCTTGAGTCGTCCGCCTTCTGAACAAATTCATCAGTTCTGTTCGAAACTTAATACCAGAGAAACAGTACAAAATGAAATTGACTGTATTGTTCATGTACATAAGCATATTGACAAACGCCCACCAAGGATCTTCAAGTTGTATGTCACTGGGGACCTCCCTAGGAATCCAGTATGGCTCGCCTATCAGGTACACGCACACGGGCGCTGTACTTATTATAAACACGAAATTGAGTGCCAATAGTAGCTTTGACATGGACTTCGTCTTATTTTCTGTCGCTGTACTCCCAGAGGGCGCCACCTGTCGTTTCATCTTTCGATTATTCGATATTACTCTGTAGATGATGCAGATATTGCACAGTGAAAGAATGACAAACGGCAACAAAGAAAACTTACACAAGTCGATGTAATTCCAAACCAAAAAGAAGAACCTTACGTATTCAGCTGAGGGACCGCAGACGTATTCTTCAGTTCCGTTTCCAATCACGAGTTTCCGTTCCATTCCAAAGAGAACATGGGAGTTGATAAACAGAACAGTCATTCCTATGACAGATATGACAACTTTAGCCCGCTTTTTCGTACATAAAATTTTATTTGCAAATGGTTTGAATGTTGTAATAAGACGCTCGATTGTAACCATAACAAGAAGCCATACCGAAAAGTCTAAGGTGGCATACAGGAACCACCAGTGGATTTTACAGATCCAGTTTGCCACAAGTCTAATATCAAACCCAAGGTATCGTAGCCATTGCCTCAGCAGCCCCACGTACAGAACAGATAAATCTGCAGCCGACAAACCTAATAGGTATGTGGACGATACTGATTTACTAATATTCTTCCGGGACAGTACGATCATGGAGAGGACATTTCCTATCGTTCCAAATATAAGCAGAATTGGTGAAACTATCTGCCATATCAACACCCCAGCGAATAGATCAGCTTGGGAACGAAAATAACTGTAAGGAAATTCACTCGATCCGTTGTTCATTTTGGATTCAAAATCGGGTAGACACAGCTGTAGTCGGAGCAGATTTCTACGGAAATGTTTTCAAGGAAACAAGCGTTTTAAATAGTAAATCAGGCATGACAAATCTTCAGCATACACGGGCCTTTGGCATTCCAATATTCTTGTCACTGACTGACGCAGCATTCACAAAACACAGTAGCTTCTTCAGTCTCCATTCGCTGCCTATAAAAAACGGTTAGTAAGTTTATATAGAGGATCTTACACGAGTCCTCATGTATTATTGAATTTATTAAAAGAGTAGAGGAAAAGGTATAAAATGCGAGGCTTTGCAGAGCATTTTATCCCTTTTCTTCAACGAGTTTAATAAATTGTTGACATAGAGGATCTTACATGAGTTCTCATGTATTATTGAATTTATTAAATGAGTTGAGGAAAAGGGATAAAATGCGAGGCTTTGTCGAACATTTTATCTCTTTTCCTCAACGAGTTTGATCAATTCAATAATACATGAGCACGAATGCAAGATTCTATTTATCAAATGACATTTAAAACGCATTTTATACACGATTGTTTACAAAAATATTCCGCCGTTAGTAAACGCGACGCCGTTAAGGACGTCGTACATGTAACGTTAAGGGACGTATCTAGCTAATTTTCATATTTAATCCACTAGTGGATTATCGAAAATATTACTTAGAGGTTAATATATGGTCAAGGTGTGGCTCTAAGTCATATAGGCACCGGTTTGTCATATTGGCCAGAGGGCTTTAGCCCGAGGGCCAATATGACTTACCTGTGCCAATATGACTTAGAGGCACACCTTGACCATATCATAACCTTTTTATTAATACTTTCTATGCTGCGAATCGACTGCATAGGAAACATCATATAAGAGTCAATGAAATTAATGATAACATTAGTGAGCAATAATACAAAGTAGCAGAAAAAAGAAAGAAAGAAAAGAAAAGTATAAAAGTTGTTAGCGAAAACCATGACTTGTACACGCAAATGGAGTTGTTTTCCTTAGACACTACCTATTTTTAGATTTGTTTACATTAGCAACGCTCAATACTGACAACGCCCGCGTTTCGTTATTGAAGCTTTTTAAGAGCATTTTCGGGATTCTTCTTGCAAACAAGTCTATGAAACATCTAGAAAATGATCAATGCAAACAAAATTAACGAAAGTTTGGCCACAATACAAGCCTAAGAAAGGCAGAATTTATTTAAAAAGAAATCACAAGTGACCTTGTTTTGGAAGCAGCTTTTAAGAAGTGGGACATTTTCATTGCGCGGGGGTGGGATGTGGGGGGGGGGGGGCACCCTTTCCTAACAGAGACTTCCAGTTCTTCATCAGGGAAGGGATCTGCATGCATAACCTTGTTGCTGAGACCTTATTGCTTCAGAGATTTTCTTTTTGACATGAGGACATCCCTGCTGTACTTGAAGGCATTGATCGTCCTTAAGATTTTTCGCCAACTGTTGATGAGCCAGATACCGATGTAAAATTGTCGGGTAGGCTTTCAGTGAGTCGGATTAGTATTCCTTTGATTCAGATATTTATATAAAACTACTGCTATCGCTCTCTTTAGGTCCGAAAACCGGTTTGACAGTGATTCATATGTCTTTTCTACGGCCATTTTGAAGCTTGTGAAGCTATAGTAACATAGTAAAGCTTTGCCAATATTGAAAGGCAGTGCCAAAAACCAATATTATATGGATTAAAATAGCGAAAAATGAGTCAGTATTATGGCAAGCCATTTTACTATTTATTATGGAATGTAAATATATTATTTATTATATAAGATATCTTATATATTATATTAGATATCTTATTTATTATAAAAGATATCTTATATATATAAGATATCTTATATAATAAATAGGATATCTTATATAGCATATAAGATATCTGATATGTTATATAAGATATCTTATATAGCATATAAGATATCTGATATGATATATAAGATCTTATATAGCATATAAGATATCTGATATGATATATAACATATCAGATATCTTATATGCTTTATAAGATATCTTATATCCTATATTAGATATCTTATATAGGATATAAGATATCTAAAATAGGATATAAGATATCTAGTATGATATATAAGATATCTTATTTACCAAAATATATAAGATATCTGATATGCTAAATAAGATGTCTAATATAGCATATAAGATATCTTGTATCACATATTAGATATCTTATATAGTATATAAGATATCTTATATAATATATAAGATATCTTATTTAATAATGGAAAGAAGATATCTTTTATGATATATAAGATATCTGATATATTGTATAAGATATATTATATGTTATATTAGATGTCTTATTTGGTATATTAGATATCTTATTTAGCATATCAGATATCTTATATATTCCAGTAAATAAGATATCTTATATCCTATATCAGATATCTTATTTAATACATTATATATCTTATATATCATATAAGATATCTTATATAATATATCTTATTTATCTAAATATATAAGATATCTTATTTGACAAATAAGATATCTAATATATTTAAAAAAAAAATAATGAAGTCTCCCCAAAACTGCCAACGGATGACTACCCCGATTTATGCCTAATATTCCATAACCCATTTTGTAGGGGAAACCCTGGCAAACAGTGCAGGCCCAGATCAGATCAGGGCCTACACTATTTGTAAAACGTTCAGCTATTTTCAGATTACACAACCTCTCATCATATCTGTCATACCAAATTTTCGAAATGGGCTCCTCTCATATATAAGGAGGAAGATACCATTTATTAAAAAAAGGATAAAAGGGACAAAGAAAAATTGAACTAATTATGCGAAAAGTAGAGGCAGAAACCAGGCTGAATATTGAATATATGCACAGTCTGGTGAGAGTCTTTGTGTTTTTTTTTGTTGTCAAAATACATGCAACGAGCAGTGCTTGGCATAACTCAAGTTTGATGTTCAATTAACACTTCCACTATCTTGTAAGTGAGGGTTATTAAATTATACAAACAAAACCAAGCTGGATTTATTCTGTCTCCCTCTCTCTCTCTCTCTCTCTCTCAAAAAAAAAAAAAAAAAAAAGATGTACACTTTTATCTGATCGCACCTGTTTGGGAACCCCGTTCTATTTATAAACACATATGCACGATTACAGTTTATAGTCCTCTGTAGCAGTCTGATGGAGAGGGAGTGACTATTATTTGCCATTTCTTTCCAATTTACATAAGATATCTTATATTTTAATTAAGATATCTTAATTATCAAACGTATATAAGATATCTTATATGTTAAATAAGATATCTAATATAGTATATAAGACATCTTATATGTTAAATATACCAATTAAGATATCTTATATACAAATATAAATAAGATATCTTATATGATATATAAGATATCTGATATGTTATATAAGATATCTTATATGCTATATAAGATATCTTATTTAGTATATTAGACATCTTATATAACATATAAGATATCTTATATGTTTTGTTAAATAAGATATCTTATATGTTATATAAGATATCTTATTTAACATATAAGATATCTTAAATGTTATATTAGATATCTTATTTAACATATAAGATACCTTATATATCATATCAGATATCTGAGTTGCAGAATTAAATAATATATCTCATATAGGATATAAGATATCTGCTTTAGGATATAAGATATCTTAACTGTTAAATCAGATTTCTTATATAGGATATAAGATATCTTCTAAAGGATATAAGATATCTTATATCCTATATCAGATATCTGATATTATATATCAGATATCTACAATCCATAATAAATAGTAAAATTGCTTGCCATACAGTATTGAAAGATTCTAATTTGATTTTCCTATGTATTCTATAGAAAGTATGTAATAAATGGCGTTATTACACTCTCAGACGCGACGTCATACGATAAAAATGGATTTCTAATGTTGCACTTGATACGTATTCATCTACTTCATCATTCTGACTTACAGAATAGAGAAAAATATCGAATTCTACCAAAATACGAGCACTGTTCAAAAATAGCTTAGAGAAAGGCTTCATTGCCTCCACTTCTATTTAGCCAGCTATGCATTTGTATAAACGGGTTATGTGCGTGTCTGTGAGATATATAGAGAAACTACCTTCCGAATATTTCCCAGTTTATTGTGATTTAAGGTAACCCGGCGCATGACACGTCAAGCAAACAATTTATTCTTCAGTATATATTTATAAAAAAAAAAAAAAATAGATCAGCTCTAGCACTGAATTGTTCAGTAATAAATCACAGTTTGGAGTCCGATTCTAAAGTAGATCAAATCACGAGCGCATAGTGCAAGTGTTTGGTTTATTTACAGCTGATCGACAACTGTATATTTTAGTTTTATAAAACGTGCCTCATATAGAAAAAGATTGCCAAAGTAGTACATATGAGCAAAAATAGTTTTTGATGAAAATAAAGTCCAAGAATTTCAAGAATTATTAAAACAAAATACAGACTCTAGAAAAAATCGAGCAATCAGATGAAGCATCTACATCACAAGTAGATCTGTTGACCGAGTGTTTACATGAACATACTAGCAGCACTTTGAGCAAACGCGTTAAAGTAACTATATGTACTAATGATAATGAGAAATTCTCTGCAAACAATAAATCAAAATGGTTCGATTGGAAATGACATGAATCAAAGCAAGAATTCAAAAGAGTAAAATACATTTTCTCGTAATAAATCAAATGAGAACCTACTTCTATTTACCAGAGCTCTTACCAAATACAATTAGATAAGACGAAGCAAAAGTATAAATTTAAAGTAAATGTAGGTCAACGACTAGAAAACATAGCCAAAACACAATCTAGACAATTTTGGAAAACACTTAAAAAGTTATAAAAAGTCAAACAATATAAGCAACGAAGACAATATGGAATATATATACGACCATTTCAATTCATTATAGACAAATTGAGGACACTGAAGAAGATGAAACTGAGTCTCAAAATAATCAAGATAATCAGTTAGATACCCCGATAACCAAAGAAGAGATCCGAAAAGCAGTTTTAAGCGAAACCAATATCAAAGCTAGCGGTCCAGATTAATTATCAGCAGAAATTATAAAGGCTTTACTAAGTTATTTAGACAAGTTGCGGGTATTCCGATGGGCACTAATTGCGCACCCCTTGTGGCTGATCTGTTTTTGTTTTGTTATGAGAGAGACTTCATGATTTCCCTTTCTGCTGAAAACCAATCTGAAATCATTGAAGCTTTTAGCTCGACTTCTAGATATTTGGATGATCTATTAAATATTGACAATACCTATTTCAGTCAAATTTACCCACCGCCCCAGAACTTCAGTTAACTAAAGCATATTCTTCTTATACCGAGGCCCCGTTTTTGGATTTACATCTATCTATTGTAGATGGGTTTGTTTTTGCAAACTTTATGATAAACGCGATGATTTTGATTTTGAGATTGTAAATTTTCCTTTTTTGGATGGTGATATTCCTCGTGCGCCATCCCGTGGCGTTTATATTTCGCAATTGATTCGATTTGCCAGAGGGTGTAGTCATGTAACTGACTTCAACACTCGTAATAAATTATTAACTGCTAAACTTCTTAATCAGGGTTATCGGTACCATAACTTACGCAAAGCCTATTCAATTTTTATAGACGTCATTCTGATTTAATTTCATATTGCAAAAGAAATCTCTTCTGCAACAAGGTATATCAGAACCCGAATTTTGTAGTGACTTAGTATATCAATTCAGAAAAATATATAACCGCAATGACTTCAGCACCCAATTTCGTAAATTAATTCTTCGATATGAAAAGGTTAGGTACAACATAAATGTTATAAGACAGACTGCATGCATGGTTGTTAACCCAACCACGGTTGACAGCTTTGCTACCCTCTTTAATTGCACGCTGGTGGGTCATGCCTCAGATTCCATGACGGTCCCAATGTAAAGGCTTACTGAGAATGACAGAGAATCAAATTCTATGTATTGTTGGTTGGTGCCTGATGCTCTGTCTCCGGTCGGGCCCATTCGAGTCTAACTGTTGGTTTTGCTTTTGCTCCAGCATTTCAGTGGTTTCTTGCTGTCGAGTCCTCACCGTCGTTTCATCTCTGTGCATCACGCAAACAGCCCTATATAACTTTGGCCCCCTTAAACCCCATTTTTATATAGTAAAACTGGGGTTTAAGGGGGTAAACATTATTTTTTTATTTCTTATATCTTCTAAAATCATAGATTGTGGGTACTCATCGAGGCGGTTCTATTGATTCCCCGCAATCTATTTTTGAGCAGAAAAAAAAAGAGAAAAATAATTATCACAATTTTTCACTTAAAAGTTCCAGTCTTTTGCCAAAATAAATTGGCTATGTACATGTATTTGTATAGGCGTGTTTTCGTAATGTGTTTACGCAGATGTTGCACCGATGAGTTACGAGGCCTTCATGTGGACTGAACAAATTATTTGTCTAAATCGCGACGGAAGTAAGGGCGAGGATTGTGGCCAAGTAAAATCGATTTAAGCTCCCCAGTTGAATTCGTTTAACTGACCATTCTAATGCGGTTCTTCTGTCGTGGTTTAGTTTTGTTATTGTTTGTCTTTGAGTGTTTGTATCGCTTATATTGTTTGTTTTGGTTAGCCAATTGGCCACTTTGTGGGAAAGAAACAGTCCTTTTGGCTTTCCGCTATTGATGTTTCTATTAGGGTCTGTTGTTTCATGTTTGTGTTTCTTTACCTTTCGTGTCTCTGGTGGGAGCTGTGGGTTAATTGTATCGATTCCTGATCATTGCCTTCACTTCTATTTTTCAAACTTGTCTTTCTCCATATCTAGTTTCTATTTTCAATAATATATTTTAACAACTCTAAATACCCAGAAAGCTGGAGCCTGGGATATATTCTTCCAATTTTCAAGGGCGGTGGTAGAAGCACAGCCAAAACTTATAGAGGCATTACATTAAACAAAAATCTATTGTCAAATTGTACGTAATCGACTTGAAAAAAGATCAAAAAGATATGAAAGAATGTCTAAAAATCAATTTGTTTATCAGAAAGGTAAAACTAAAACCGACTGTCTATCAATTTTACATTCAATAATTGCTAAGGTTTTAAACACAGGACAAAAATTATATAGCATATTTATAGACTGTGAAAAAGCATACGACAAAGTAAACAAACATTTTCTTTGGCAAAAAAAAAACTGTTGAACGAAAATGTAAGTTCCAAAATGATGAAAGCCCTAAAAGCAATGCATTCTTCTGTACGCTCAGTTATTAAACATAATACAATTTGTCAAATTACATAAAATCCTACCTATGCGTAAAGCAAGGAGATCCGTGCTCATCACTTCTGTGTATGTCGTTCATTAATGATATTATTTCAAATATCGATGCAGATTAGAACAGGGTTTTCACAATAGATGAATTAAACATATTCCTTATTTTATACACAGACGATCAGGTATTATTTGCAACCTCATCTGAATCTTTACAATCTAAGTTACATGACATTGAAACATATTGCAACACGTGGGGCAACAAATAAACGTTGAGAAAACTAAAGTTCTGATTTTCGAAAAATGTTATAGACATACAAATTTTAATTCAGTCTGTCTGTAGCAAACTTGGAACAAATTTGATACACTGCTGGGGTCAACTAACAGATATGAAATCTTAAATCTTTCGGAATATATAATTTATTATTTTATGCAAATAAACTGCGGAACGAGTTTGATAATTAAATAAACGTTTTTCAACTATTGCTCTCCAGATAATAAACTGGCCAATATAGCTTTTTTTTTGTACAGATTGAATGAAATATTTTTGTTTCCTCTGTGTTCTTTACAATAGATTGTTGAATGTAGGCAAGAAAAATTGTTGTTGCTTAATGCTGAATAAACTATTTGTTTGTTTTGTTTGTTTGTTTGTATCGATGCACTTCAGCATTCTTACTTTCAGGCTAAAGAATACCAGTATACGAGCGCTGTCCAAAATTAGCGTTATAGCCAGTTATGCATTTGTATAAACGGGTTATGTACGTGTATTTGAGATATCTAAAGACACTACTTTCAGAATATTCGAAGTTTATTGTGATTTAAACTTATTCGACGCATGACACATTTAGCAAACAATTTATTCTTTACATAAAAAAAAAAATAGATCAGCTCTAGCACTGAATTGTTCAGTAATAAATCACAGTTTGGAGTCAGATTCTAAAGTAGATCAAATCACTAGCGCATAGAGCAAGTGTTTGGTTTATTTACAGCTGATCGACAAACTGTGATTTATCACGCAACAATATATACTGGTGTTACTAATCACCGGTGTATTAACTGTTCAAGTGAGTATATAAAACAAACTGTTCAACCGATTCTGATCAATTGTATCTAGTTAAACTATTATTTCATTCCTCCAACGCAAATAAACAATATATTTTATCAAAATAAACCCCAACCGGTTAAACTGTGTTATTTTTATTGGACTACCCCTGCCACCATCTCGCATGTCCGGTGTTACTAATTACCGGTGTATATTTAAACAAATCCTGTGGAAAATTATTTGGGTATAAGAGCCTAAATTGGACGAGGTTCTATAAAGTAATAGTTATTGGCATTCAAAATGAGAGCAATTTTAAGCGGCATGTTTAGAAACTGTTTTTTTTTTTTTTGTTTCTACAGCATGTTACATGAAGTATTCCATTTTATTAACTTCACAAAACAGAACATCACAATATATTGTTTTTAGGGAAAATCAAGTGTCGCAATTAGTTATTATTATTTTTCATTATTCCATTTATGTAAGGGATATAATCACATATATGTTTTATATCTTAGAATACATATCACATATTATATTTTACCCTTCAAGAGTTAGTACCAGGAGACGGGGAAACTAACACGATAAAATGTGAGGGGATTTTTTTTTATGTCTACACCCTTCATCCATATTTGGGTATCATGTGACGTATGTGTAAAAGACACAAGATTTGACGTCATTTTTATCTATACACCGGGAACCAGGCTGTCAGAAAGTTTGACTACGAGCAAACACACTTTTTCTAGCAACAATGTAACTAATGAAAAGTTTATGTTTTTATGTAATAACAATGAACAAAGAGGATCTTACATGAGTGTTCATGTATTATTGAATTTATTAAACGAGTTGAGGAAAAGGGATAAAATGCGAGGCTGTGCCGAGCATTTTATCCCTTTTCCTCAACGAGTTTAATAAATTCAATTATACATGAGCTTGATTGCAAGATTCTATTTATCATATGACATTTAAAACGCATTTTATTCACGATTATTTACAAAAATGTCAATATTCCGTCATTAGTAAACGCGACGTCGTTAAGGACGTCGTACATTTAACGTTACGGGACGTATCTAGCTAATTTGCATATTTAATCCACTAGTGGATTATCGAAAATATTACATGGCGTTATTACACTCTCAGACGCGACGTCATATGATAAATACACAATAATTTATGACTACAGATAAAAGAAGTCACTTACCCTTAGAAACGAACATTTCTGACAGAGAGAAAAACGTCTTGTAAACAATTAAGTGCGAAATTCCGAATGATAATAACGCAAGCGATAGTAATTCGGGTAAAACAGAATACACTGGTAATTAGTATGCGCCGGTAATAAGTACATAAGGGATACACACAAGAGCTGATCTATTTTGATTCTGACACTCCATAAAAAAAAAACAACATTTTATTGTTTCCTTCAAATTCTCCTAAATTTTGCCACTGTTAAAAGATATGTCAGAATTATTGACTGAAATACATATGCAATGTTTCAGATGCGAGAAATTCTAACATTATGGAATCCAGGAGTGACATAAAAACGGCGTTTTTGTTTCGCATTGGTGTCTCTGATGAAAACTGTGGGTTAATTGTATCGATTCTTGATCATTGCCTTCACTTCTATTTTACAAGGGCATTATATGAGCATGTTAATGTGATGAAAATAAAATTGGAATTGTTTGTTTTAATGTACATAAATAACAATAATAATAATAATAATAATAATAATAATAATAATAATAATAATAATAATAATAATTATTATTATTATTATACTGTTACTACTTTTTCCACTACTGCTACTATTATTGGGCTCCGGCCAATCGGGGCTTGAAGAAATAGATTGGGCTGCATTGGGCTGCTTCCACAAAGAGCTGAAACTGACGGCACAAGAGTACAGGTAAACCGTTTAGGAGGTCTTGTCTGCCCAGACAAAGTGATGTGAGTCGGACCGTCCCTTATTTAAACCTTTTGGTTTGTTTGGGCGGCTGGGCTTCAGATACCACTTTATCTCAATGTCGGGTAAAAGTCTCACAAATGGAAAGAAACGTCACCAAAATGACCTTAATAATGTTGTCGGGAACACCAAATCTGAATTCAAACAAACAAACCACCACAACTGATGATACTACTTTTAATAACTAAAATAATAATTTTAAAAATTAAAACGATGACAATAATAATTATACTCTTACTACTACTCCACTACTACAACTCAGTACTACTATTATAATAATAATAATCATCATTTAAACGGTGGTGCTAATAATTTTACTATTACTGCTACTACTACTTCTATTACTACTACTACTACTACTACTACTACTACTACTACTACTACTACTGCTACTACTACTACTACTACTACTACTACTACTTCTGCCTCTATCACTGTACTACTACTTAAACTATTATTATAATAATTATTATTAATGTGATGAAAATAAAGTGGATAAACACAAGCTAATATTGTTTATAGGAAAGAACATTTAACAATGATAATAATGATAACAAACGATAATAATAATAATAATAATAATAATAATAATAATAATAATAACGTGTTGTTCTTGATGTTGGAAAGGAGGGTGCTAAGTATGAAGAAGACCAGCCTTTTTGCTGATTGTGCTTGTCGGTTTATAATTTCGCTAAAGCTGTGCTCACTGATCAGTCATGGTCGAATTCAACTCTGTGAAATATACATTGTTAAATTTAACACAGGTTTCCACGTTAGTTTAGATATTCAATCTATGGAATTCAACAAAAAAGAACAACAAATGTACAATCGGAACTTGATACTGCAAATTCAGTGTTCATGTAATTCTAGTTTATAAGTTTATACCTAAACTTCTTTAATAATGATATATCCTTGCCTGTTTCTTTCCGACATGGAATAATGCAATCACAATCGAGCCACTTGATATACCACATCTTTTCTTGATAATGACACCAATGCACGTCAAAAGGTATGCGCAAATGCAACTATTTTCGGAATGAAAGTTATACGATGATGTTACTTACTCATAACCACCTGTCATATTTTGGATTGCACCGGGCTAGAAACACCTTTTATATAAAAAAATACAAATGGCAAAAACGTGCAAATTATATTCCAGAGAAAGTGGTGTTGTATACGAAATTTTTAACAGCCCTCGTATTGGTGGACAGAATGCACCTGAAATATTTTCCGTTATTTTTAAAAGGGGTTTGCAAGGGAGACAAAATTAGGGACTTCCTTTTCGCTTTTCTATACTATAAAGTTAATCACTATGAAAATCAAAGCACTGAGAGTACTGGTGGGTCGATTGTCTTTGAGTTAGGCGGGAAAAATAATCCTGGAATGAGATTTAAACTGATTCGTTTACCCCTTAAATCACAGTTTTAAAGCATACAGTGTAGACCCTGATCAGACGCCGCGTTCTGTGGCGTCTGATCTGGGTCTACACTGTTTGCCAAGCCCAACCCATGGTCCCAGTCTCAGTGCAACAATCTGAACTCACAGCGGCTATTTTCTATATTAAAACAAACAAACAAAACAAAACAAAAAAACAAACAAACAAACAAACAAAAAAAAAAAAACAACAACATTATTTCGACAAGTTAGTGATAGTCAAATGAACTTTAGCACTGAAAATCTTTTATGCTTGGTTCTTCGTGCTTTGTAGCTTTGGGTCGATTGACAAACAATTGGCCCCAAAATATTTACTCTTAAAAGAAAGAATTTTCTCCTAAGGCAAGAATTTGCTGATATTTCCTGAAAGGGAAATTCTTTCTTGATAAGTGAGACAAACATATAATTGAAATAGTTACCTCCCCTGCATGTGTATCACTCCCCATAAAACTCCTCCGCCAGGATTTATGATGATAATGCAGATAAGTCTGGTAATATTACCTGAAACGAATTGGAACTTTTAAAAGTCATTTCCAGCAAATTGATTTAGAAACATAATATTAAAACCGCCATTTCCCATTAGATATATTCATTTGGAAAACACGCCTATACGAATACTTTGTTAATTTTTTGGCTGAAATAGAGAAAATTTTAAGAGGATTTTTTTCTTATTTCTGCTCAAATTGTAGCTTGTGGGTACTCGTTAGAACCGCCCCATTGAGGCGGTTCTAACGAGTACCCACAATCTTTATTTTAGAGTAGAAATAAGAAAAATAAGGTTTACCCCTGTATATAAAATTGGGGTTAATGAGGGTCAAACTTATATAGGCGTGTTTTCGTGATGGATATTGGAAACAAAAAAGTTTTTTTTTATCCTGCAATCATATTCATTGAGCAATGCGAGGTAGCATTAAATTGTAAATATATATTATCTAAAACACCATATAAATATCACATAGTATTTCATATTTAGTCACCAGTTGTAAAATAAAGCATTAACCCTTCACGCGCAAAACGCGACTAAATGTGGCAGATGACATGTTTTTTTTTTTGTTTTTTTTTTCGTATTTTTCAGAGCCAACAAGGCTTCATTTTACACGCGAATCGTCTGCTGAGCAGAAGATTCACATGTAATATTAAGCATTACTATTTCTGAAAGAAAATATTAGAAAGGAACCGATTATCGTCTGTTCTAAGTTTCTCGCAGCGCTTGAAGGTTAAAATGTCTTACAGTTCTATAAAACGCATGCCTCGATGTCTATTTGTATTTCCCGATTATTGATGCTCATGTAAACTGAACATGCTCTGACATAGATTAGTTTGTCCTTTTATATACAGAGAGCTGACCAGCAACGTGAAGCGAAAAGAGGCTTATCAACATAACCATTATTTGTTTGAGTTGAGGTTTAACGTTCCCTTCAACACTGTAAAAGGTCATTTTGGAGACGTTGCTTCCAATTTTGTGGGATTTTTACCCGACATTGAGATGAAATGACTTCCCAAGCCACATCGCCCAATGAAACCAATAGGGTTTATAAGCTTGGACGGGCCGACTCGCACCGCTTTGCCTGGGCAATCTTAGATCCTCCAAGCGGTTTACCAGTACTCGTGTGCGGGTCGGTTTCAGCTCTGCGTGGAAGCATCATGCAGCCCATCTATTTCTTCAAGCCCCGATGGGCGGGGGCGGAACACACTAATTGCGAAAACACGCCTATTGTGAACTTTACCGCCGAAACATGAGATGAAAAATTGTGATAATTTTCTTATTTCTGCTCAAAATATAGCTTGTGGGGACTCGTTAGATTCGTTAGAGCCGCCTCATCAACAATTTTTTAATTTTAGCAGGAATAAGAAAAATAAGGTTTACACCTGTAAACCCCAGTTTTACTATATGAAAGTGGGGTCCGAGGGGGTCAAAATAAATTTACGAGGGTTGTTCGATAAGTTCGTAGACTTTTCCCGTAAAGACAATTTGGAGACAGCGACGTGAAAATTAAGAACACTATGTAAATGAGCAATTCATTCTGCACAAGTGATATAATTTTCATGTAAAAATAGTGTTTGGTTCGTGTTACATAACAAAAACATCAATGCCACTAATCGGGGGGGGGGGGGGGGGGGGGGGTCGGGGGGGGATGGGGGGGATGGGGGCGGGGATGGGGCCGGCAAACGTCACAAACAATTTCTGATGACGTCGTCACGTTATTCAATCCTTTATATCTAGCCCTTCTTCTCAACATAATCGTCAATGAGCCGTATACACTTCCTATATCTCATTATCCACTTGTCGTATGTGTCACTTTACCGATGACTTGACATTTGATTCTGGATCAAAGTGCCACAGCCATGTCTCGTCCGTCGTTATTATTCGATTTAGGAAATCCTCGCCTTCAGCTTCGTAGCGGTCCAGGAAATTCCAAGATGCTGCAACTCGCTTCACCTTTTCCTCACCTTTTAGAAGTCTCGGCACCCATCGCGCACTACATCTTGACATATTCAAATCTTCTGTTAAGTATTTTGTGAATTGTAGAAGTAGGTACATCAAATCCTTCCGCTAAAATTCTTACGGTCAATCGCCTGTCAATCCTGGATGCAGGTACACACTGGTAAAGACAAGCGCGCAGGGTAAGAAATAAACCCACAGGATAAGGAAATTTTTCTGCTCAGGATAAGGAAGAAAATGGCGGAATCGACATCACATGTGCAGGTTTGTTGTTGTTCTAGATCTCGTGTTATTGTTACTAATCAATACGGCTGCTCACATTAGCTTCAAGGAAGACTCATATTATTCACAAATTTATCTTCGAAGGTCCGAATTCGACAGTTATAGCCAGTCAAACGGACAGCCGGACACAGTAGAGCTACTCAACCACGAAATCTCATTATTTTACATGAAACGCTCTTCTGGGAAGATGGCATGCACTTTTTTGTTGGTTGTAGACATACACATGATAAATCGGACTGTTGCAAATACGATTTAAGGAAAATTGGAAATTGTCAGGCCCACGGTGAGAAATCCTAGTTCCATTTTCAATACAACGCCCACGGGCAAGGAAATGGGTACAACGCATATGATAAGACACAAAATGCGCCGGGGAAAATGGTAGTTGTATGGTCGTTGCTCTGGTAAATATCCATTTCAGATTAGGTTTTTCCGATTTTAATAATTAGTTCTACATAGTTTAAAGCACTAATTGTGACTTTCAAAAATTGTGTGCCTTGTCCTGGCAGGCGCATTGCTCTAGTTCTAGCAATATAATCGTCCCCTATGAGGGCTAGATGGATTGGGTTCATCGCGATCATGAATTAGAGAAATGATATCTATGTCTATGCAGTAATTCTCGTAGAAAATTGTATTTTTGTTGTTTTGGCTGAAAATAAGTTAGATAACTTCGCCAAATTCGTGAGATATACCTATTGTATGGTCATTAAAGGGCATGATATGATTTGGCTCCTTTTTGGCCCCCACTCAAATTCTCTTCAGTGTGCATCGATTCACTCGCTAACAGACTTAGTTAATGGAAACATATAGAAACAAACTATTTCGTCTTCATGTATATTCAGAATAACTTGACCTTTGATGTGTCTGTATTGGGTTAATTAATTATGACTAAAATAGTAAGGGAAGTGTGATAAAAGTTTATCCCTTCGAAAGAAAAGGACACGAGAAAGTGCCTTTGGCAGCACCTGATTATATAGGTTTCAAATGGCGCATTAATATATCAGGTAGCACTGCTAACCATTTGTACACTAAGTGAGTCGTATCTAGTTACACAACCCACTTGCATTATCATGGAGATATACGAAAAATGAAACATTACAGGATCAAAATGAAACAGGTACCAAATTGTTCATTGGGTTTTAAGGAAGAAAGTGAGTAATAACAATATTTATTTATCTTTACTATGAACGGAGTTATGGCAATTTTTATGTTGAAATTTCTGAGAATTACCAAAAATTAAGTTCTGAAAAATTAAAAAATAAACACAGAGTTCACCTTTCATTTTTTTATTTTCACCACATGTTAACATATCAAAATTTTATCTGTATACAAAATATAAAATATGCACAAGCATGGCTAGGCTGGTAGATTTTGAAAGCCACAAAAATGGCAAAATTTTCAATTTTTGGTCAAAATCAGCTGTGGGCATGGGTAAAGTCATGGGAAAACATACCTTATTTATGAATGACCAAACATTTTATTGATTTGTTTTTCTGTGGAGTTGTATCTTTTCATTAAACTTAATTTGGCTACCACCATAAACATTTATGAAACAAATATTCGCAGATACAATGGGAAATCTTACCAGGATCTTTGTACGCAGTTCGTCGTCGGATATAAGGCAAACATAAAAGTATGTGCATGTCGCCACCGCCCAACGGGCTTGAATAAATAAATTGGCTGCATGATGGTTCCACGCAGAGCTGAAACCGACCAGCACACGAGTACTGGTAAACAGCTTAGAGGAGCTAAGCCTGTCCAGGCAAAGCGGTGCGAGTCCTTGCTTATAAACCCTATTGGTTTCAATGGGTGGCAGGGCTTGAGATGTCATTTCATCTCAATGTCGGGTAAAAGTCCCACAAAATTGGAAGCGACGTCTCCAAAATGACCTTTACAGTGTTGACGGGGACGTTAAACCCAAAATCAAATAAACAAACATGTACTGGTAACTGAATTTTTATGCCGGCTTCGGTAGCTCAGTCGGATGCGCGTCTGACTGGTGATCTGGAGGATGCGGGCTCGATACCTGCCGGGGTCGGCAACATTCTTTCGCGGAGATTGATCATGAAACATTTTCTACGGCTATTCTCTACCTTCCACTGATTCAAGAAGGGCAGTTGTCAATTTCTGACGAAAGAATGTGCACTGTACTGGCTAACCGCTTACGTATACGCTTGCCCAGGAAAAAATGTGGATAGGTAAACTGACCGACTCAAAAGTGAGCAGGTAAGTTTACCTAAACGTAAGCTGTTAACCAGAATGATGCACATTCTTGATCAATCTCCACGAAAGAATGTTGCCGAGCCCGGTAGGTATCGAACCCACGTCCAGTCAGACGCGCACCCAACTAAGCTACCGAGGCCGGCGTAGAGAGATAGGGGAGACAAAAAATAAAATAAAACAGAAAATACTCAGATACCTTCGATTCATTTATTGTACAGTCAAACTAAATTGTGCCTATTTCATTCAAACCTGTGTGTGCAGAGTGATCTTGATCCACACTGTTTGCAAACTTTATTCAAAACATTGTTGTGGGTGCAGTGTAAACTGTTGAGGCGTTTATAACGTGCAGCCACAACATATACTACTGACAAGAAATAAGGAAGTTTATCCGTATGGGGCGCCGTTTTACTATTTAATCCGTATTTATAGATATCCATAATTATTTATGGATATCCATAATTCGATTAATGGATATCCATAATTCGATTTATGGATATCCATTATTATTTATGGATATCCATAATTATTTATGGATATCCATAATTCGATTTATGGATATCCGTAATTCGAATTATGGATATCAATAAATCGATCTGAATTAATGATATCCATAAATCGAATAATGGATATCCATTATTCGATTATTGATATCCATTATTCGGCTGATTTATGGATATCCATAAATCAAATTATGGATATCTATAAATCGAATTATGGATATCCATAATCGATTTATGGATATTATTAATTTAGATCGAAATATGGATATCCAACATATATGGAAATATGTTGCTTCCAATTATGTGGGGCATTAAGCCTTCATTGAGATGACATCTCAATCCCTGTCGCCCATTGAATCGCACCCCTTTGTTTGGACAGGCTGAGACCTTCTAAACGGTTTACCAGTACTCTCAGCTCATGCAGCAACGCAGCCGCCCATCGGGGCTTGAAGAAATAGATGGGCTGCATGATGCTTCCACGCAGAGCTGAAACCGACCCGCCCACTAGTAGTGGTAAACCGTTTAGAGGATCTAAGCCTGCCCAGACAAAGATGTGCACGTCGGCCCGTCCATGCTTATAAATCCTATTGGTTTCATTGGGCGGCTGGGCTTGAGATGTCATTTCATCTCAATGAAGGGTAAAAGTCCCACAAAATTGGAAGCAACGTCTCCAAAATGACCTTTATAGTGTTGACAGGGACGTTAAACCTCAAATCAATCAAACAAACAAAGCTCACGCAGCCAAATCTATTTCTCCAAGCCCCTATGGGCGGTGGCCAGGAGATATAACTGAGTCTGCCTGGTACTCCATACACCTTAAGTAGGGTATTATATGGATATTGTTTGTTTGTTTGTATTGGAGTTTAACGGCCCAGTCAACACTATTGAGGTCATTTTTGAGCCGGTCAGTTTACCTATCCACACTTTTCCTGGGCAGGCTTATACGTAAGCGGTTTACCAGTACAGTGCAAATTATTTCGTCAGAAACTGACAACTGACCCTCTTGAATCAGCGGATGGGATAGAATGACCGTAGAAAAGATTTCGTGATCAATCTCCACGAATGAATGTTGCCGACCCCGGCAGGAATCACCAGTCAGACGTGCATCCGACCGAGCTACCGAGGCCGGCTATTATATGGATATATGGATATATGTTAATACTATTTAACGACCATGTTTTTTTCTCCAGAAAGCATGCACCGATTGCCTGTTCGAAAATATAATTAAAGCAAATTTTAAAACAAGCTTCAAAAGGTTGCAAATTAAAAACATAATTTTACATTATCAAAAATAAATTAATTAAGTTATGAGTGCAAAGATTTTAATTATGGATGTATATTTGTTTTCTTAAAGCAAAATATTTTTTTCTAATTCTATCAACAATATTAGACAATATTATCCATATTGATACCGATTTTCAATTCTTATAACTTCTTTTGCGCTTCATTCTAATATCCTGTGTATACAAGCTCTGCGTCTGTGTAATCTTTAACATTTTGATCCGAAACTTCAAATATAGCTATTTTCTACAACCTGTGGGCCACTTTTAATAAACTGTTTTTCTAAATTTTTTACCACATGAATATAAATATTAAATAGATCTTTCTAGTGAGAGGTTATAGCGCACGGAGAAATTGTAACAAATATGACTTTTGAGCCTTTGAATTAAGGTTATTAGTCATTTTTGTTGTAAAATACAAAGACTTAATAGGGAAATACCCCAGTGACGTTCATTAGAATCTGGGCCACTTTAAAATTTATTTATTTTCAACAAATTTAGTACCAAAATGAAGCAGATACATTTTTCTGTCAAATGCGAGGTTATAATAATATCTTGTAGAAATGAAAATAAAAGATTTTATTAGTTAAATGACGGGCTCCTATATAACTCTATACATTTTCCTAGTATTACCTGTATGAAAACTAGCGACTGACTGTGACGTCACAGAAGTGACAGATAAGTGTGGATTAGTACCTGTAGTACGAGTATTCCTGCTTATGTTATAATCTTACGTCCGACTTTCAGTGTCCTTATGTGCGCAGTCCTCGTAGAGGTGATGCCAAAGGGACCGGATCCGTTGGCCGGAATTTCCATATCTTACGGCTGGTTCCGATATTTACACGGGTGGTAATCAGGGGAACTAGCTCGAAAATGAGTATATGGAAATTTGTTCCCTTGACACATCCGGGAACTCTCGAGCTAGCTCCATCACCAGGAAACATGTAAATAAAGGTAGGTCTCGAAGAGTTGTATCACCATTATTTTCTTTGAAAGCTATTTATTAAAAATCCGGCAATGCAGTGCCACATAGAAATTATTTAACTTTGTAGCCCGCTAGAATTTGCCATGAAAATTGGCAACGCTGAAGTATGAATGAAAGGAAACTTTTTATCACGGACCTAAAAAAAAATGTCAGTTTATGTAAACACGGAAATTTTGGCCGAAGAGTTTTCATTTTCCGTCAAAAGTACGCCCTTCACACTACCAGAAGCACCATCCCTAGTGAAATGAAACATGGAAGGTTGCAATAAGCAAAAAGTTTTGGCCGTGATAACGTTACTTGCGACTAATGACGAAATTACTGTCCGAGGTAGTCTTCTCGACAAGTAGTTAGTTCACTCAACATGGAGATATAGCCCTCAAAAAACGAAAATGAAACATTCATCAGATGACTGAGGCCTGATTCTATGTCTTTCTATGGTCCCACCCAGTTTATCCAACTGGTTTCTTTACCTCTGGCTAGTTGGGTAACGAGATACTATGCCCCCAAGACGTCCCACACACAGTCGCTTCGCCCCCATTTTGCACCCCTAGTTGTTTCGCCCCCAAAGCCTGGTCTTTTCGCCCCCTCCCCATTTAGAACGGATCAATGGATGGATGGATGGAATGATGGATGGATGGGCACACTACAGAGAGGGATAAGTGAATGGTCTTTTCGCCCCCTCCCCATTTAGAACGGATCAGTGGATGGATGGACGGACGGATGGATGGATGGATCGGTGGGTGGATGAATGGATGGATGGAAGGAAGGATGGATGGAAAAAGAAAGAAAATATATATGCACACAAATGCCAGTGTTGTGTGAAGGCTTGATTAAATAAATTATGTATTTTATCCCTACCGGTAATCTTTTTGATGATTTTTGTTTTACTCAATAATCACATATTGTTCCTGCAGGTGACCTGATTATTTGTGATAAACCTAGAGTCATCATTTAAACAAATTATGTTGAGCTGCAGTCCTAGGTACTACATACCCAAGTTTCTTGAAAATCAGCCCACTGGGTCTAGAGAAGATTTTTAATGGTTTTACCATATATGGGCGTGGTAGCCATCTCGGTGATGTGTCCCAGATGCCGCGAACAAACTATCGTTTCTCCTACCCATAACTATCGTTTCTCCTACCCATAAAGGCTCAACACAGATTTCGACTAAATTGTTGAAAGATAAGAAATAGTTTCGTGCTGGTAGTGATTAGTTGCTTAATAGATCACAGACTGGAAGTCAGTCGTTAAAGTGAATAGATCACGAGCGCGTAGCGCGAGTAATCACGGGCGCGTAGCGCGAGTGAGCTATGCACTTATGACTGACCGACAGACAGTGATCTATTAAGCAACTAATCACGTAACAACACGAATCTATTTCGATTAGGTATCCGGCCGCTGCGGTTTGAGCCTCTCTTGTGTCATATCTGAATGTCCAAGTTCTGCAATGGAAAGTCACATTCATAAACAGAGTCTAACAAATTTCGAAGTTTACGTCTGCATTTTTCTTGGAGCCCATAACTTCCACTTATGTTATGCTACAATGTTGAAATTTGCTATGACACTTACTCAGACCGAGACCTTTCAGTTCACGATACAATTGTCCCAGGGCCAAGCCCCTGGGCGGGCCGGTGTCAGACACCATTGCCCAAGAGTCCTAACCAGATTCTAACAAAAGTCAAAGTTTACGTCCGCGTTTCACTTGGAGCCCATAACTTCCGTTTCTGTTGTGCTACTCAGCCCAAGACCTTCAGATCATGATACAAGTGTACCAGGGTCATACCCCTGGGTGGAACCGGGGGTAAAATACATAAAATGGGGGCATAGTATCTTGTTACCCCCTTAGCCAGAGGTAAAGAAACCAGTTGGGTCAACTGGGTGGAACCATAGAAGGACATCGAGACAGGCTCCAGTCATCTGATGAATGTTTTATCTTCGTTGTTTGAGGGCACTATCTCCATGTCGAGTGAACTAGCTCCTTGTCGAGAAGACTAGCTCGGACAGTAATTTCGTCATAAGTCGCAAGTAACATAATCACGGCCAACATTTTTTGCTTATTTCAAACTTTCCATGTTTCATTTCACTAGGGATGTTGCTTCTTGGGGTGTGCAGGGTGTACTTTTGACGGAAAATGAAAAATCATCGGCCAAATTCTTCGTGTTGACATAAATCGACAATTTTCAGGTCCGTGATAAAAAAAAGTTTCCTTGCATTCATACCCCAGCGTTGCAAATTTCCATGGCAAATTCTAGCGGGGAACAAAGTTAAATCATTTCTATGTGGCACTGCATTGCCGGATTTTTTTTTATAAATAGCTTACAAAGAAAAAAAGGTGATAAAACCCTTCGAGACCAACCTTTGTTTACAAGTTTCTTGGCGATGGAGCAAGCTCGAGAATTCCCGGATGTGTCGAGAGAACAAATTTCCATTGAATCATTTTCGAGTTAGTTCCCCTGATTACCACCCGTGTATTTAACTGCACACATGTCAACTTGAAAACAATCACGTTTCTTAGGGAGAAATCATTAAACCAAAATCTTTGGTGGTGATTTATGGATATCCATAATTCGAATTATAGATATCCATAAATCTAATTATGGATATCCATAAATCGATCTGAATTAATGATATCCATAATTCGATTTATGGATATCCATAATTCGATTTATGGATATCCATAATTCGATTTATGGATATCCATAATTCGGCTGATTTATGGATATCCATTATTCGGCTGATTTATGGATATTCATAAATCGAATTATGGATATCTGTAAATACGGATTAAATAGTAAAACGGCGCCCCATATATCCGAACATATCCTAACAAGGGTTTGTTTTACAAAATCCTAAAAATATGTTGTGGGTCCATGTTAAGAGTTAATGAAAAATATCACAATGTATACACAAAGGAATAAAACCAACAGTTTAAGTGTGAAAAGGGTAATTAGGAATGCAAGGAAACAAGACCAGTCAACAAATTAGTCAGCCAGTTAACCAAGTGCTAATTGATCTTGTCTTCCAACAAGTTTAATCAAAATCATTAAATTTATCTTTTTTAGTATAGTAATCAATTATTATGTCTTTGCTACTAACGATTTTGGTCAGTCATAATATCACAGGCTTAAAGATATAGTTTAAAAAAAAAATTCTAATTGATTTTGATTAAAATCTTCTTTAAAATGTTCCTTCCACAAGCATTAATGAAAACAAACCCAAAGCAATAAATTGTCAATTTAAACTGGACATTAATAACCTGGCCAAATTGTCCTACCCAATATTTTTTGCTGGCCAAATTGTCCTAGGCCGAATTGTTCTAGGTCAAATCGTCCCGGCCACATAGTCCTAGATTCATAGTGGGGGCGGGGGGGGGGGGGGGGGGGCATTATATTGCTTAGAACCAGAGCAATGCACATGCCAAGACAAGGCACGCAAACTTTGAACGTTTCCTAAAGATCACAACTGGTGCTTTAAACTACGTAGGACTAAGTATTAATATAGGAAAACCTAATCTGAGATGGGAATTTTCTAGTGCTACGACCATAAAGCTACCATTTTTTCCGGAAAATTTTGTGTCTTATCATATGCGTTGTACCCATTTCCTTGCCCGTGGGCGTTGTGTTGAAAATGGAACTTGGATTTCTCACTGTGGGCCTTTCAATTTCCAATTTTCCTTAAACTGTATTTGCAACAGTCCGATTTATCATGTGTATGTCACCAACCAACAGAAAGGTGCATGCCATCTTCCCAGAAGAGCGTTCCATGTAAAATAATGTGATTTCGTGGTTGAGTAGCTCCACTGTGTCCGGTTCTCCGTCTGACTTGCTGTAACTGTCGAATTCGGACCATCGAAGATAAATTTGTGGATAATATGTGTCTTCCGTGAAGCTAATGTTAGCAGCCGTATCGATTAGTTACCATAACACGAGATCTAGAGCAACAACAAACCTGCACATGTGATGTCGATTCCGCCATTTTCTTCCTTATCCTGAGCGGAAAAATTTCCTTATCCTGTATGTTTGTTCCTTATTCTGCGCGCTTGCCTTTACCAGTACGGGTATAATGTACAGATGTATTATCAAAATATGTTGAATATTAACGGAAATATGAGAAAAGTCTACGAACTTACCAAACAACCCTCGTATAGGCGTGTTTACGTGATGGGAGGCACAGAAAACCACATCACTAAAACACGCCTATATATAATTTTGACCCCCTTAAACCCCACTTTTATATACTAAAACCGGGTTTTACAGGCGTAAGGCCTAAAACCAAATACATGTGTATCTGTGTTTCCTCTAACATGCCGACCAAAGTAGGGTCGGTATAGGTAGATTAAACTTTTTATTTTTGTCAACTTTTTATTTGAAGGAAAAAGAGCAAAAATCTTTAAAGAGGGCTTAATTACAGCCATATTACCAGAAAACATTCAAATAATGAGGTTTAGAGCTTCAAGGAAGTAAAAGAACGGGATTTTAAGTATTAGTTTTGCTTTTTGGACAGTTTCATGATATTTTATCAAAAGTGCTGGAAAATATTAAGGTCGGTAGGTAAGAAAAAAAAAATTTTTTTCTGGATGGCCATAAAATTGCAGGGTCGGCACACAAAATAGGGTCGTTTCGGGTTAGCGGAAACACAGCTATTTGTTTAGGCCTATATTTCTGCCCGAAAGGATAGATTGTGGATACTTGTCAGAACCGCCTCGTTGAGGCGGTGCTGACGATTACCCACAATCTGTGTTTTTAGCAGAAATATGAAACATATTAGAATTTTTATATGAAAATTTTCATTTTTGGAAGTAAAAATTTCAATTAATTTAAATAGGCATGTCCTCGTAATGACAATAAACTTATGCGTCTTCCGACCAAGGTTCTTTAAAGCAGCGAAGAATCTGGACAGATTTCACAGATGAGCAGCCTGATCTGAGCCGTTGATTGCCGCAGGGGCTTTTTGTTCGGTGGGGTTTGTCGAACCCTTGACCGGCCCCGATAGCTCAGTTGGTAGAGTGTCCGCTCCGGGGAACGGGAGGTCTGGGGTTTGATCCCGGGCCGCGACATACCAAAGTCGTTAAAAATGGTACTAGCTGCTCCTCGCTTGGCACTCAGGTTTACGGGGAAGAGCTAGGACTGGTCGATCCAGTGTCAGGATAATGTGACTGGGTGTGGTATCATGCAATGTGTCTGGGACATGATACTTCAGTGAGGCAGCACTATAAACGTGAGCATTGAGCTCCCTGTCACAACCAGACACCGTCGTGATATGACTGAAAAATTGTTGAAAGCGACGTTAAACCCGAATTCACACACATTGTCGAACCCTTGTCTGTATATTATTTCTTTTTGGTTTTACTCTAATGATATCCGTGGATCTACAGAACCCGGGAAGGGACATGATAAATTTTTATTTTATAAGTTGTGCGCACAAGATAATATCTTGTGCGGACAAGACATTATCTTGTTCGGACAAGATATTATCTTGTGCGGACAAGATATTATCTTGTGCGGACAAGATATTATCTTGTCCGCACAACATATTATCTTGTGCGCAAAATATATTATCTTGTGCGGACAACATATTATCTTGTGCGCAAAATATATTATCTTGTGCGGACAACATATTATCTTGTGCAGACAAGATAATATATTATTATTTTGTCCACACAACATATTATCTTGTGCGCACAAGATATTATCTTGTGCTAACAACATATTATCTTGTGCAGACAAGATAATATCTTGTCTGCACAACATAGATCTTGTGCGGACAAGATATGATCATGTTCGCACAACTTAATATATTGTGCGCATATTATCTTGTGCGCCAAAAATATTATCTTGTGCGGACAACATATTATCTTGTGCAGACAAGATATTATCTTGTTCTCACAAGATATTAAGTTGTGCGAACAAGATATTATCTTGTCCGCACAGCATATTATCTTGTGCGCACAAGATATTCTATTGTGCGGACAACATATAAACTCGTGCAGACAAGATGTTATCTTGTCCGCACAAGATATAAAGCTGTGCGAACAAGATATTATCTTGTCCGCACAACATATTATCTTGTGCGTAATCTTGTGTGGACAACATATTATCTTGTGCAGACAAGACAATATCTTATTATCTTGTGCAGACAAGATATTATATTTAGCGCACAAGATATTATCTTGTGCGGACAACATATTATCTTGTACAGACAAGATAATATCTTGTCTGCACAACATTGATCTTGCGCGGACAATATATAATCTTGTTTGCACAACTTAATATATTGTGCGCGCAAAAAATATCTTGTTCGCACAACTTCCTAAGATCTGCGTTGTGCAATCAAGATAATATCTTATGCACACAAGATATTAAGTTGTGCGAACAAGATATTATATACCGCACAAGATAAGATCATGTGCGCATAATTTCACATTAACAGGATCACAACAACAGCAAACAGGACACTAGGTTTCTTGAAAAGAAACATCAGAACAAAACACACATGTATTCGCGAAGCAGCATATCAGACTTAAAAGCGTCCCCAAGTCGAATATGCATCCCCTGTGTGGAGCCCATACACACAGACCTACATAAATAAAATTGAAATGGTCCAAAGACGGGCCATACGATGGGTTAACAGCAATTAATCCCCTTATGCTAGTGTTACAAGCATGCAAAACTCACTAGGATGGCGTTCACTTGAGGACAGGCGAGCCGACGCCCGCCTGATACTATTTTTCAAAATAGTAAATAGTCTAGTTGCTGCTCCCCTCCCTCCATATATTAGCCATCCCACCAGATTGACCAGGCATATGCACTCCCTTCACTATGTTCAGATACCGACTACAGCCAGCTACTATAAATACTCCCTTTTTCCCTTGGCCATTGTACAATGGAATCAACTTCCCCATCATCTTCCTGTCCTCCAAGACCTAGAGTCATTTAGGTCAGGGGTAAGGATAGTGTCACACTATATGCCCTAATCCACAACACTTGTTTTTATCTGATTTTATTCTCTTCTGTAACATAAACTTTTAACTTTTCCTCCATACTGTCTCACTTTTACTTCTTTTACTTTGTCTTGCACGACGCCTCTGCGCACACACCTGCACGATAGTCCTCTTAACGGGGTTGCTGCAGTATAAATAGATAGATAGACAACTGCTTTATCAGGGACATCTGAGCATGGTTCGGATTATTTTATTCCTTTTTTAACACCCTTCATTGAGCAAATTTTTACATGCAAGAATTATCATAATAATTGTACTACTACAACTACTACTACTACTACTACTACTACTACTACTACTGCTGCTGCTGCTGCTGCTACTACTAGATTCTACTACCCGACTTCCCTTTACGATGTAAAATATTAAAACGTGTATCATGTGTTCATGATAAAACTGCATTATGCATCGGCGATGGATCCAGACTGACTTTAATCACATTTTGACACACACACAGCTGTAGCGAGTCAGAGGTAGGAACAATCCAAACTTTGATAGTCTCTCAGTCTCAATGCCTTGGATAAAGCACGGCTCATGGCGTAAACACGCCTATACAAATACATTGTAAATTTTACCACCGAAAAAAAAACAACAACAAAAAAAAAACAACAAAAAACAAACAACAAAAAACAACAACAAACAAACAAATAAAAAAAAAAACACACGAAAATTTAAGATAAAAACTGTGATATTTTTCTTATTTCTGTTCAAAATATAGATTATGGGTACCAGCCAGAATCGAGGCTGTTCTAACGAGTACATGTTTCCACAATCTATATTTAAGAGCAGAAATAAGAAAAATGAGGTTTATCCCCGTAAACCTCAGCCCCCGCCCATCGGGGCTTGAATAAATAGATGGGCTGCATGATGCTTCCATGCAGAGCTGAAACGGATTGCACACGATTACTAGTAAACCGCTTGGAGGATCTAAGCCTGTCCAGGCGATAGGGCTTGAGATGTAATTTCATCTCAGTGCCGGGTAAAAATCCCACAAAATTGGAAGCTTCGTCTCCAAAATGACCTATACAGTGTTGACGGGGATGTTAAACCTCACATCAAACAAACAATCAATATCCTCGTAAACCACATTTTTGATATATAAAAAAGGGGTTCAGTGGGGGTTAGAATTGTTTAGGAGTGTTTTCGTGATGGGAAATATAAAGACAAATAAGAAACAACAAGAGAAGGGGAGTTAGAAAAGGATTTGTTGCCGAAAAGGCAATTGAAAAGGTAGGTTTTCACGGGCGGCGTCATGACGTTTCGCCCGTCAGTAATTATCACACTGGTAAAGGCAAGCGCGCAGGATAAGGAACAAACCCACAGGATAAGGAAATTTTTCAGGATAAAGAAGAAAATGGCGGAATCGGCATCACATATGCAGGTTTGTTGTTGTTATAGATCTCGTGTTATGGTTACTAATCAATACGGCTGCTCACATTATTTTCACGGAAGACACATATTATTCACAAATTTATCTTCGATGGTCCGATGTCGACAGTTACAGTCAGTCAAACGGAGAACCGGACGCAGTGAAGCTACTCAACCACGAAATCTAATTATTTTACATGAAACGCTCTTCTGGGAAGATGGCATCCACTTTTTTGTTGGTTGTAGACATACACATGATAAATCGGACTGTTGCAAATACGATTTAAGGAAAATTGGAAATTGGAAGGCCCACGGTGAGAAATCCTAGTTCCATTTTCAATACAACGCCCACGGGCAAGGAAATGTGTACAACGCATATGATAAGACACAAAACTTTCCAGGGAAAATGGTAGTTGTACAGAAAGTGCCTTTGGAAGCATCTGATTATATAGGTTTCAAATGGCGCATTAATATATCAGGTAGCACTGCTAACCATTTGTACACTAAATGAATCGTATCTACCGGGTAGTTACCCTACATACTTGCATTATCATGGAGATATACGAAAAATGAAACACTACAGGATCAAAATGAAACAGGTACCAAATTATTCATTGGGTTCTAACTAAGAAAATGAGTAATAACAACATATATATTTATCTTTACTATGAACGGAGTTATGGCAATTTTTATGTTGAATTGCCATAGTAAAAACATACCTCATTTGTGAATGACCAAACATTTTTAGTGATTTCTTTATCTTTTCATTAAACATAATTTGGCTATCTTTGTACAACGAACTGCGTACAAAGGGCCTGGTAAGATTCCCCATTATACCTGCCCCCAATGAATATTTGTTTCATAAAATTTTTTATGGTGATAGCCAAATTATGTGTTATTTCACCCGTGCTCTTATGATTTTATGACATCTTGATAACAGCAACATTACAAGGGTGGGGAGGGGTATTTGTGTGGGTGTGTGTGGGGGTGGGGCTCTTTTAAGAAATGAATTTTATTTTTCTGCTGTTCATGAAAGTATGAACGCAGTAGGTTGCGTGCAAAGTAAATAAAGCCCGAGGGAGTTCATGTAAACATTGCAAGCGTCTCGCTGTCGTCCATGTTTTCATGAAAAGCAGAAAAATTAAGTTTATTTTTTGTACATGTATTTACATTCTTTGCCACTCATCACTGGGCGACAAAATGCTTATGGGGCAAACATTTAAAGCTGAAAAACATTTACACGATGTTTTTCTACAGCGTTGACATCACCAACGCCCGAAGAGAACCGTGGTTTAGACTGACGTCACTTGACGTCAATGGAAATCACGTGACCCGATGCGTTCATGGAATTATAACTACAATCTTTTCTATAGGTTTACATAAGGCTTTATACTGGAAATGCTTTTCACTAAGGCCCATCACACCGTGAGGCTGTGAAAGCAAGTGGAAACTATGTTGATTTCACGAAGGACTGAATTTCTATAAAAGGATGAAAATTCGGTCTAATCCGTTTAGTCTCTCCAAACTTATTATAGGAATGCAATTCATTTTTGTGGATTTTATCGATGTGTAAACTCCGGCGAATAACTCACAAACTTAGCATGCAGTCACCGATAATTCATTCCTTATAATTCCAACTGTGTCATTGAAATATTAAAAATGCCACCAAAATGGTGTTGTTGTGATTTCAAGGATTATTTCGAAAGCGAAAAAATGAACGTTGTACAAAGATAGCCAAATTATGTTTCTGTCTCTGTCTCTGGTCGGGCTCATCGGAGTCTAACTGTTGGTTTTCTTTTGCTCCAGCATTTCAGTGGTTTCTTGCTGTCGAGTCCTCACCGTTGTCTCACCTCTGTGGTTCTTTGATTTCTGTGTTCACGGAGATGTTGCACTGATGAGTTAGGAGGCCTTCATGCGGACTGAACAAATTATTTGTCTAAATCGCGACGGAAGTAAGGGCGAGGATTGTGGCCACGTAAAATCGATTTAGGCCCCCCAGTGGAAATCTTCCACTGACCGTTCCAAGGCGGCTCTTCTGTGGCGATTTATTTATGTTGTTGTTTGTTACTTACTGTGTGTATCACTTGTGTCTTTTAATTTTGGATGGCCATATGGCCATTTTGTGGGAAAGTAACTGTCCATATGGCCTTCCTTTGTTTAGGTTTCCATTATGGTCTGGTCGCTTAATGTTTGTATTTCTTTCCCTTTGGTGTCTTTTATGAATGGAGTAAGTTAATTGTATCAATTCCTGATCTTTGTTTTACTTCTACTTACCAACGGCCACGGCTTGATGATTCAATTAGAAGTCTATAAACTCAGTTTATTTGTCTTCTCAAAAGTTTTCCATCTTTTAATCGAATGCTGTTGACGTCGTTTATATAAAATGACGTAACTCGCGGGTTCAAAACGTACTATTTGACGTCACGTTATATTACTACCTGTCGCTGTGTTATTTGTTCTGAGATTCTTGCTCATGGAATTTATCGAAGTATAAAACTTTTATTTCAACCAATGAAATCGTTCGAACTGTATATAATCATAGAGAATTACTGAAAGTTCAAATTAGTTCAGTCATATACACTCAACACTAACTGTATGCAAAATGAAAAACAAAACAAGCTTTGAAATTAGGGCCTACGTTAAAGGTCGCGTTGGTCTGAATGTTTCATTTTCAGAGATACGAGTGTCCTTCAAAAAGATTTGTCACTGGGTTTTTATTCCCTAAACGCTCTATTTAATATTGTTTTCCCTATTGCAGGCCCTCAAAGTACCCCCACCTCTGCCAAAACGCAAATCTAATTTCTAAAGTAGAAGTAAAACAGAGATCAGGAATTGATACAATTAACTTACTCCACCCATAAAAGACACCAAATGGAAAGAAATACAAACATTAAGCGACCAGACCATAATGGAAACCTAAACAAAGGAAGGCCATAAGGACAGTTACTTTCCCACAAAATGGCCATATGGCCATCCAAAACCAAAAGACACAAGTGATACACACAGTAAGTAACAAACAACAACATAAATAAATCGCCACAGAAGAGCCGCCTTGGAACGGTCAGTGGAAGATTTCCACTGGGGGGCTTAAATCGATTTTACGTGGCCACAATCCTCGCCCTTACTTCCGTCGCGATTTAGACAAATAATTTGTTCAGTCCGCATGAAGGCCTCCTAACTCATCAGTGCAACATCTCCGTGAACACAAAAATCAAAGAACCACGGAGGTGAGACAACGGTGAGGACTCGACAGCAAGAAACCACAGAAATGCTGGAGCAAAAGAAAACCAACAGTTAGACTCCGATGAGCCCGACCAGAGACAGAGCATCAGGCACCAACCAACATTATCTCTCTAATTTTCGATAAGCCTTTACGTTGGAGCCGTCATAGAATCTGAGGCCTGACCCACCGGCGTGCAATTAAAGAGGGAAGCAAAGTTGCCAACCGTGATTGGGTTAACTACCATGCATGCAGTCTGTCGTATAATATCCATGTTGTACCCAATCTTTTTATATCGAAGAATGATTTTACGAAATTGGGTGCTGAAGTCATTGCGGTTATGTATATTTCTGAATTTATATACTAAGTCACCATAAAATTCGGGTTCCGATAGACCTTGTTGCAGAAGAGATTTAAGTCCAATATTGAATTTTGAAATTAAATCAGAATGGCGTCTATAAAATTTTGAAAAGGCTTTGCGTAGTTTATGGTACCGATAACCCTGATTAAGGAGTTTAGCCGTTAATAATTTATTACGAGTGTTGAAGTCAGTAACATGACTACACACTCTAGCAAATCGAATTAATTGCGAAATATAAACGCCATAGGATGGCGCACGAGGAACATCACCATCCAAAAAAGGAAAATTTACAATCTCAAAATCAAAGTCATCGCGTTTATCATAAATTTTGCACGAAACAAATCCATCTACAATAGATAGATGTAAATCCAAAAACGGGGCCTCGGTATCAGAAGAATTTGCTTTATTTAACTGAAGTTCTAGGGGGTAAATCTGACTGATCAAACCATCAAAATAGGTATTATCAATATTTAATAAATCATCTAAATATCTAGAAGTAGAGCTAAAAGCTTCAATAATTTCAGATTGGTTATCAATGGAAAGCGACAAAATGAAGTCTCTTTCATAACAATACAAGAACAGATCAGCCACAAGAGGTGCGCAATTAGTACCCATCGGAATACCCACAATTTGTCTAAATAACTTAGTACCGAATCTAATATAAATATTGTCAAGTAGAAAGGTGAGGGCATCACACACTTTCTGACATGACCAAAGTGTATAATTCTTATGCTCTTTAGAAGTGAAAAATGCATTTCTGACATTACATGCAAGATAGAGAGAATCTTCTCTGTGAAAAGCCCATTCAATTAAATCATTAAGCTTTTCTTTTATAAGATTATGAGGAAGTGTAGTGTAAAGAGTGGAAAAATCGTAGGTAGACAGACTAGAAGCACGAAAATGTCTAGATTTCAATTTATTTAAAACCTCATTCGAATTTTTTATAGACCAAAACAGATTTCTTCCTGATCTTTCAAAGACTTTATCACAATATTTAATTACATGCGTTTTAATAGCAGTAAGACAGGAAGTTAATAATTTAGAAAGTTCAGTGGTAGTGCAAGAGCTAGAATTTGCAATAAACCGTGCTTTGTAAGGTTTTTTATGAAGTTTTGGTAACCAGTATAGCGTAGGAAGCTTGTCTTGGCCTTCGTTAACACACACAGCAAACTTGGTGGCTGAAAGACAAACATGTTTATCTACTATAGCTCTCTCTTCAGCTAAAGGCTGAAGTTCATAGGCCTTAGTACCACCAAGCTCCTGCTTAAGCGTGTTAACATAGTGGAGCCGTCACACAACGACGACGTTGTTAGCGGCCTTGTCTGCAGGGGCCAAAACAAACTTCTTATGAAATTCTTGAATACCTAGTTTAAGATGACGTAAAGACGTCTTGGGCTTAGGAGGTAATAAGTTAGTATTTTGAGAATAGAAAGAAATGCGTTTATTCACTAGTTTTAAAATGCTAAAAGCTACTTGGTAGTCGTCATTGGGTACCTGAAGGAGGCACTGATAAATCGCGCTGCCAAGTGCACTTCTGGACTTAAATTTTCGTTCCAGAAAGCATTTTCTTGCACACCAGACAAGGAAATCCGTGATTTTACCCTGTGATAGAAATTTATCCAGACCCTGGTGTTCCGACCCAGGCAACTAACATAAATGCGCTTCAATTCTATTCAACTGCCGGAACTACTTCCGCACTATTTTTATTTTGTAAACAATATACATGTGCGAGCTGTCAAAACTAACCGGAGGTGTTGTGCAAGAAAAAGAGTCCAATATGGGGTTCTGTTGCAGATGGGCGTTTCCAACTCTCGGGATGACCGTGCTGAGCGGAACCTCGGTCTAGCCTCGGTTCCGCTCAGCACGGTCATCCTTCGGGTTAGAAACGCTCATCTACAACAGAACCCCATATCAGATTCTTATATTCTTGAGCCTTGGAAACAAGATTGGGCTCAGGTCAGGGGAATAGGGAGGATGATTTATAACCTCGACCTTTTCAGCAGCCAAAGTATTAGGGAAGTTCAGCTCGCCTAGCTTAAAAGTAAACAAAGACACGTGGAGCTGTCAAAGTTATGAATATTAATTAGCCATGTGCTCCCCAAACTGTGGATTGTCGTAAAACCGGGTCAACAATTGTTTTGAAATGGAAAAAAAAAACTGGAGGTAGAATGCGAGCTATCGCGGTCATATATCTAGACCCCGAGATAAGCCTTGCTCGAAATTATTCCAAGTCGGAAAGTGCCACGAAAACGCGTAAAAACTAAATATTTTCACTATGCACCCGACGAAAGAATGAAACAGAGCATAGCGGAAGTAATACGACTTCCAGACTCACTGAGATCAGTATGCCTTGAAATCATTACATGTACATGCATAGGTTTGGCAGGAGGCAAAATCTTAAATGACTAGGGGTAGTGTTGTGGAATAGGGGTCATGCTAACCATACCAGCATACAGGTATCACACACACACAGACACCACCTGAGTCCACCACTGGCTGAGTTGGTGTGTGTGTGTAATCTGTGAGATGTATAGAATATGTTCTGAGTATAAAGTCACAATCAAGTATGGGGGAAGTTTAGGTCGCCTAGGGGATGTCCTAAGACACTATTATCTGAAAGATTTCCAGCAATTTAGAGTTTACCGCTCCTAGTGTGCAGGTCGGATTTAGCTCTTCGTGGAAGCATCATACAGCCCATATATTTCTTCAAGCCCCTATGGGCGGGGGCCCCTTGCACCGTTTGGTTATGGTCTTTGCCATCTCTCGGTATCGGTAAATTCCAGCCAATCATAACGTTTTCCTTACCAGAATGACCGCTGACGTCATTTTCCTGGTTCTTTGAACCAAGCGTTCATTCTTGTCTTGTCTCTCGGGCTGAGAAGCAGCAACTTTGTGACTGATCAAGATTCTATCACTTTTTCCGCCTTTTGACAGCTACCTTGACCTTCGTAATTTAATAAAAGTGAGTCTGAAAGTCGTATTACTTCCGCTATGCTCTGTTTCATTCTTTCGTCGGGTGCATAGTGAAAATATTTAGTTTTTACGTGTTTTCGTGGCACTTTCCGACTTGGAATAATTTCGAGCATGCCTTATCTCGGAGTCTAGATATATGACCGTGACAGCTCGCGTTCTACCTTCAGTTTTTTTTTCATTTCAAAACAATAGCTGACCCGATTTTACGACAGTCCAAAGTTTGGGGAGCACATGGCCAATTAACATTATAAATTTGACAGTTCCACATGTCTTTGTTTACTTGTAAGTTATGCGAGCTGAACTTCCCTCCCCTCATATTTACTAGTCACCTGCTTGTTATTTTTAAGAATGATCGAAGTGTTGTTTAATTGTCTTGTTACAAAAAAAAATAATGGCATTTAACTTTTTTACATAAATGCCTCTTGTTGAAAAAGAACTTTTTTCTTTTGAAAGAGTTCTTTATGCCCAATGCCAGAGACTTGGAGTTCTGTCATCGTCAGATCTCAGTACTTTAGGCGGTTATTTAAGTGACGGACGTCTGGGGTCATTTAATAACAGCCTTTAGCCTGAAGTTTGGTGACATTGTTCACAGTCTAAAGTTATGGGCCTTGCTGGTATGCTGGCGCATGTTCTAGAAAAACAATAAAGGTGCCAACCATCGGAGCGACATAGATATGGGCCTTTCATGAATTCTGGCGCATATGACACCTCGAATATCTTCATCGCGACCTAAAATGGGCCACACATAAAGGATGGTGCATTCAGGAATCTGATTCATCCACCGTAGAAACCAGTCCACAATCAAAGTAGCACTTAGCGCGTATCGCCTTAGCACTTCGGTAAGTTCTGGAAAGGGAAAAGGCGTCACAGTTCTCTTGGCAATACAGCGGCGCTTTTGATCTTTGCGTTTCCACTGTTTGTTATCGGCTCTTCTCTGTGGCTCAGACATCTGCTCCCAGGTTTCGTCACCCGTTAGCAAGTTAGAAATAACTCGGGTGTCACGTTTTTTTTTTCAAGAGCTGTTGGGCGCATTTTAAACATTGCTTCTGTTGCTCCTCAGTGAGCAAATGGGGGGCACCCACCAAGCGCAAATCTTTCTCAAGCCCAAGTACTTTGTCAAAATGGTGTGCACGCTGCCTTCTGATATGCCAGTGCATTTAGCTATCTCGTTCACCGACAGTCGCGTATCTTCTTCGACCGCTGCCTTTACAGCAGCGATGGTTGCCTAGGTGATGGAGGTCTTGGGCCTACCAACACGGGCACTGATGATTATCTTTGACCGATGATTTACCAGCTTTAAAAGCTTTGACCCACCGATAAACTGTTCACTTTGAAATTGCAAGAGGTTCATATATGCCACAAATTACATCAAATATCTGACTTGGACCTATGTCAAGCCTAACAAGGCATTCAATGTAGCTTCCGGTTTCAGCCTTTATGTTCACTTTACATATGTAACTCGTGAATAGCCAGTGCATATGACTGCATGCATCTCGTATCTCGGTCATTATAAAAGCATTTTGCACGAAATAAACAGTTATCGGTAGCTACATTTATTTGAAAGGCTATTCAAGTGCAACGAAGCGTGATCAGAAACTGCGGAAACCTATTAGTGACAAAACTTTTTGAAAGACCCTCGTATATAGTGAACATAGGACATCTGTTGCCTCTGAAACGTCAATTTTCAGGTGGCATTAATTTATCATTTAAAGGTGGTAAAACTGACCTGTCCCGACTGTTACAAAAGCTAATGTTAAATCCTGTACCATGTAATATTCTCTTCTGTATATGTCAACAGTTCAAAATAAAAACTGTTAAACTCATGAAATGCGAATCACGACACATGTCGCCTGTTTTGTGTCTGTCGGTTACTTTAAAAGTGTTTGCCTGTATGCAAAAATAGTTTTTTAAAAAGTTTGCAGAATCATAAGCAGACGACATTTTCAGGTGTAGTTTTTCTCGGCGCCTTAAGGGTTTGACCGAAAGCTAATGTTGCTGATGTGTTCACGGTGAAAGAAATTACTGATAGTTTTGGTGTTTCATCGGGGACACTTCATCAGATAGATGACTTCTAGACAAGCACTCTTGCTTACTGTCAGATCCTTGTTTTTATGACATTGTTTGTATCATCAAGTGAACAAGTCCGTGAAACAAAGTCCCCCTAAACCCCACTTTATATAGAGAAAACTGGGGTTTGCGGGGGGTAAACATTATTTTCCTTATTTCTGTTCCAAGACATAGGTTGTGGGTACTCGTTAGAACCGCCTCAATGAGGCGGTTCTAACGAGCACCCAAAACCTATGTTTGGAGTATAAATAAGAAAAATTTCACAAATTTTCATCAGAAAAATTACCTTTTTCGAGATTTGAAAAAATGCACTATATCACACGGATGTGTTATCGTAATGTTAACAATTTGCATGCAAAAGTTTGAAATAAATATTGTTTAAACCAAGAAAGAAACTTAGAAAGGTTTGTGCACGATGGGTCCTGTATCTCTTGATCAACTAACAAAAGACCACTCGTGTTAAAAAGGCGAACAATCTTTCTAAAAAGTACAAAAAATGACAACCGTACAATTTCAGAGCTGTTAACGGGTGATGAAACGTGGGTCTATTATTTTTTGCCGGAGACAAGCAATGGTTGCGAATAGACCAGGCAAGGGCGGTCATATACAAAAGAACTAAAAAATCAATAAGAATGATAATTATTTGACTCATTTATTGTTAAGGGCACTGAATACAGGCTTTTGTGTGAAATCTTGAAAAGAAGAAAATAAATACTACCCGTAGTTCTGCTATTTGCTACAAAAGAAAAAGGAAATGTTTGGGAGGTGTTGTGCAAGAAAAAGAATCCAATATGGGGTTCTGTTGTAGATGGGTGTTTCCAACCCTCGGGTTGGAAACGCCCGTCTACAACAGAACCCCATATCAGATTCTTATAGTCTTATCCATGACAACGCACCTGCTGACAGTGTGTTCTTCTCCAAGACTTCTTAAAGAAAAGGTAGTTCAGCTCTCTCATGCACCTTTTTTTCAAGACCTTAGTACCTTCGACTTTTTCCTGTTTCCTTTACTAAAGAAAACTCTTTCTGGTCGTCGTTATGAATCCTGAGATGCACTTGGTAGTGGAATTTACCAGTGTCCTCAGGGTATACATAAAAGGCCTACTTCTCTGCATTTACAGAATGGATTTCGAGACTTGAAAAGTGTGTTTCCGTCAAGGGAGAATCCTTCGAAGGGTTGAAGTAAACGAAATGAGAATGGGATTAATAACGCGCCCTGTAGAACACCAATGACAACATTAAATGAACGCCCCTCGTATAGGATAAAATTTAATTCGGATATGCTATGGTAACTCACGGATATTATTATCGAAAAGAAAACATAAAGACTTGGGCTCGACCCCCTCCCCCTCAACCCTCTACAAATCATTAACCCTTGTCCTGCTGAGCTCGGATATGTCTTATCTTTCAAACAATGTAGATCCAGATCAAATGGCTTCTTAGCCATCTAATCAGGATCTACATTGTTTGGCATTCAGATTGTGAATTTGTTGCAATTATTTGCATCAAGTAATCTGATTGGTTGATAATCAGTCGTGGATGTGGCTTATTTGAATATTCAGCATGTCACGGTTAAGAAGGCAATGATTATGATTATGAGCCACGTCACGATAATACCTGTCAGACACAAACGTGCATTATTAAAACACGCCTATACAAATACATTTCAAACTTTAATGCCGAAAAAGGGAAAATTTTAGGCTAAAAAACTGTGATATTTTTCTTATTTCTGCTCAAAGTATTGATTGTAGGTACTCGTTAGAACCGTCACTTTGAGGCGGTCCTAACGAGTACCCACAATTTGTATTTTAGAGCAGAAATAAGGAAAGTAAGGTTTACGCCTGTAAACCCCAGTTTTACTATATAAAAGTGGGGTTCCAGTGGGGTCAAAATTATATAGGCGTGTTTTCGTGATGCTTACTGAACTACATTGATTTAAGAAAAAGGTCGGCTCTAGCAGTGATTTGCTGGTAATAAACCACGGTTTGGAAGTGTGTTGTACGAGTGCGTAGCGCGATTGATTTGTCTCCTTACAACTAACCGACTAACTGAAATTTACTACTCAACAAATCACAAGTGCTCATCTATTACGAGTCCAACCCAAAAATCGACAATAATTTTGTACGTTCCGCCATTGTTAGAAGAAATAGCGCACATCAGAATTTTCACGAGTGCGAAGCACGGGTGAAAGTTCGGATGCTTTTAACACACGAGATGAAATATTTTTGGTATCCGCCGAAAAAAAATCTTTTTATTTTATAATTTATTAGGACACTTACGGTAACTGATCAATCGTATCGTACGTCATAATTTAAAACTGGCTATGGCGTCACAACTGTCAGTTTCAAAACATAAACGGGTCGCCATTTTGAATACAGCATGTTTACCGTTCAAAGAATGCTTTTCAGGGTATTTTACAGAATAATTTTATCGATAACGTATGACTTTTAGGAAAAAGTAGTCCGAGCTGCTGCTGTGAAAGTAACAATGTCATACTATTTTTCACAGTGTGAAATATGATATATAATAACATTGGAAAATATCATTTCCATTTATTTCAGAAATGCGTTGATTTCACCGCAAAGTATAAAATAAATCACAGATCGTTTCCGTTGCGGATATAGGCGCGCTGTGTTAGTCTTGGAATTGTAGACAAATATTAACTAGAGGTATTCGAGTATCCAAACAGCAAAATGTGATGATAAGACTGCGCACATGCACAGGCTGATCTGCAATTGTGTTGTGCAAATGGCAATAATAATAATAATAATGATAATATATATAATGTTATAACAGTAATAATGAATAAAAAAATTTACATCATGAGAACACGCCTATATAATTTTGACTCTCTTGATTTGTTTGTACTGGTTTTTGTTTGTTTGCCTTGACGTTTATCGGCCCTGTCAACACCATTTTAGGTCATTTTGAGCCGGTCAGTTTACTTTTCCACATTTTTCCTGGGCAGGCTCAAATGTAAGCGGTTAACTAGGACATTGGACATTCTTTCGCAAGAAAATGACAACTGCCCTTCTTGAATCAACGGAAGGGAGAGAATAACCGTACACAATCACCACGAAAGAATGTTGCCAACCCCGTCAGGTACCGAACCCGCGTCCTCCTGATCACCTGTCAGACGTGCATCCGACCGAGCTATCGAGGCCGGCTAGACCCCCCCCCCCTTGAACCACACTTTTATGTAGTAAAACCGGGGTTTACAGAGGTAAACCTTATTTTTCCTATTTCTGCTCTAAAATAAAGATTGCGGGCATTCGTTCGAACCGCCTCGGTGTCAGAGGCGGTTCTAACGAGTACCCACAATCTATAGTTTGAGCAGAAATAAGAAAAAATATCACATACAGTAAAATTCCGCTATTAAGACCACCTAAGATTACATCACGTGAACAAGTCCGTGAAATGAAGACCCCCCTATACCCCACTTTATATAGAGAAAACTGGGGTTTACGGGGGTATACATTATTTCTCTTATTTTTGCTCCAAGACATGGGTTGTGGGTACTCGTTAGAACCGCCTCATTGAGGCGGTTCTAACGAGCACCCACAACCTATGTTTGCAATATTTATAAGCAAAATATCACGGATTTTCATCAGAAAATTAGCCATTTTGGAGATGTAAAAAATGCACTATGTCGTACGGGTGTGTAATCGTAATGAAGACTAAATCTGTTTTAAAAGCTTATTATCCCCTCGCAACAACGTTGCGAATGGGGATATAGCATCGGTGCCGTGCGTCCGTGTGTTAGTGTGTGTGTGTGTCTGTGTGTCTGTGTGTCTGTGTTTCTGTGTGTGTGTCTGTCCGGAACCTTGTGAGCAGGATAGAAGACACAGTATTCATCGTAGAAGCATCAAACCTTCCACAAATTTTCACCATGTACAGAAGATGAACCCCATTGAATTTCAAGGTCAGGGGTCAAAGGTCAAGATCACAATGGACTTGACCTTGAAAACCTTGTGAGCAGGATAGAAGACACAGTATTCATCGTAGAAGCATCAAACCTTCCACAAATGTTCACCATGTACAGAGAATGAACCCTATTGAATTTCAAGGTCAGGGGTCAAAGGTCAAGGTCACAATGGACTTGACCTTGAAAACCTTGTGAGCAGGATAGACGACACAGTATTCATCGTAGAAGCATCAAACCTTCCACAAATGTTCACCATGTACAGAGGATGAACCCTATTGAATTTCAAGGTCAGGGGTCAAAGGTCAAGGTCACAATGGACTTGACCTTGAAAACCTTGTGAGCAGGATAGAAGACACAGTATTCATCGTAGAAGCATCAAACCTTCCACAAATGTTCACCATGTACAGAGGATGAACCCTATTGAATTTCAAGGTCAGGGGTCAAAGGTCAAGGTCACAATGGACTTGACCTTGAAAACCTTGTGAGCAGGATAGAAGACACAGTATTCATCGTAGAAGCATCAAACCTTCCGCAAATGTTCACCATGTACAGAGGATGAACCCTATTGAATTTCAAGGTCAGGGGTCAAAGGTCAAGGTCACAATGGATTTTCATGTTAATGAATGGTATGCAGTTGCGAGGGGATGCTACGCTTGCGTTGCCTTGTTGAGATGGTTTCAGTTATTCTTCCTTTGTGTTTTCTACACCCAGTGTCTCCTAGTGACAGACCACCTTTGGGACTGTTCAAAAGTGGTCTTTAAGACCACTGTTGACCACCTTTGGGACTGTTCAAAACGTTGCGAATGGGGATATAGCATCGGTGCCGTGCGTCCGTGTGTTAGTGTGTGTGTGTGTGTCTGTGTTTCTGTGTGTGTGTCTGTTCTCAACCTTGTGAGCAGGATAAAAGACACAGTATTCATCGTAGAAGCATCAAATCTTCCACAAATTTTCACCATGTACAGAAGATGAACCCCATTGAATTTCAAGGTCAGGGGTCAAAGGTCAAGATCACAATGGACTTGACCTTGAAAACCTTGTGAGCAGGATAGAAGACACAGTATTCATCGTAGAAGCATCAAACCTTCCACAAATGTTCACCATGTACAGAGAATGAACCCTATTGAATTTCAAGGTCAGGGGTCAAAGGTCAAGGTCACAATGGACTTGACCTTGAAAACCTTGTGAGCAGGATAGACGACACAGTATTCATCGTAGAAGCATCAAACCTTCCACAAATGTTCACCATGTACAGAGTATGAACCCTATTGAATTTCAAGGTCAGGGGTCAAAGGTCAAGGTCACAATGGACTTGACCTTGAAAACCTTGTGAGCAGGATAGAAGACACAGTATTCATCGTAGAAGCATCAAGCCTTCCACAAATGTTCACCATGTACAGAGGATGAACCCTATTGAATTTCAAGGTCAGGGGTCAAAGGTCAAGGTCACAATGGACTTGACCTTGAAAACCTTGTGAGCAGGATAGAAGACACAGTATTCATCGTAGAAGCATCAAACCTTCCACAAATGTTCACCATGTACAGAGGATGAACCCTATTGAATTTCAAGGTCAGGGGTCAAAGGTCAAGGTCACAATGGATTTTCATGTTAATGAATGGCATGCAGTTGCGAGGGGATGCTACGCTTGCGTTGCCTTGTTGAGATGGTTTCAGTTATTCTTCCTTTGTGTTTTCTACACCCAGTGTCTCCTAGTGACAGACCACCTTTGGGACTGTTCAAAAGTGGTCTTTAAGACCACTGTTGACCACCTTTGGGACTGTTCAAAAGTGGTCTTCAAGACCACTTTTGAACAGTCCCGAAGGTGGTCTTAATATAGGAATTTTACTGTATTTGCATTTTTCGGCCATAAAATTTACAATATATTTATAATGGCATGTTTCTCGTAATGTATGGTGTCAGGAAATTTAAACCAAACCAAAAGGCTAGGCAGTTAGGAACGGGAGTAGTCGTAGTCAAATCAATTTTATTCAGAATATATGGGACCTTAATGAGTGTTCGCCGAGCGTGTTATCCCTAGTCCTCAACGAGTTTAAAAATAGCCATCAGAAGAGATGGCAAATCCCACGCCTTAAAGCCAATATGGTCTTCAGAAGATTTTTTCACAAACAGAAAGTGCACTAGAATTAAATTACACTTGTAAGCCACGGTATATTTTGTATATGTAATGTTTATTGAGACTATCTTCACCTAATGATACTAAGAATCGCTTCTCAACATGATGAAGATCCAAGAAGGTGTACTGAGTTGTGGTTCTTGCCTTTTCAACCTTGCCCATGTATATACAATTGTGGCAAGTACCAGCAATATATCTTAAAGGTATTTGAGTTATGGTCATCACAAGCTTATACTGTCAGGGGAGAGAACTAAAAAAAAAACAGGGCACACAGATTTGTGGTTCTTGTGCATGACACGCCTGCTTAACCTCATGTACATCTGTATGAAGTTCCATCAATATGTCCCAAAGGATAATGGAAATAAGGTGATCACAAGCTGGCCATACTGTTACATTTGAAGGGGAGATAACTCAAATACCACAACACCAAGAGTTGTTGTTCTAGCACATGACATGCCTTTAATACCTTGCATACAATTGTGCCAAGTTCTTTCAATATATCTCAAAGGGTATTGGAGTTATGACCATCATAAGGTTATATTGTTAGGGGAGATAACTAAAAACAGGGTACCCAGAGTTGTAAGTTTTGCGCATGACACAACTGCTTAACCTCATGTACATCTCCTCAACAAAGTACCACAGATATTCTATTTGGTACAAAAAGGGTTAAATATGCAAATGGTTTAGATACGCCCGCAACGTTACACGTACGACGTTCTTAACGACGTCACGTTTACTACTGGCGGAATATTGACTTAAAAACAAAATAAATAAATGGTGAAAAAAATATATTTTAAATGTCATATGATATTCGTGCTCTTGTATTATTGAATTTTTTAAACTCGTTTAGGAAAAGGGATAAAATGCTCGGCAAAGTTTCCGCCCACCTGCTCGAAATAAGTGAAATAATGTCGAAAGGGGCTGTAAAACTCAAACCAAAAATAGGGGTTTATAAACAGAGGGCGGTAAAATGCGATAAAGAAATAGAGGATATTTGATTTTTTCAGTGTAAGATCGAATTTTATTTCATCGAATGAACACCAAAACTGTTATTTTCACGAGTGGCGTAGCCACGAGTGCAAATAGCAGTTTTGGTGTTCATGAGTGAAATAAAATTTGATCTTGCACTTGAAAAATCAAATTTTCTGTTTCTTACATGCTTCAAAAGGCAGTATTTAGCGTCTTTAATGGTGTCGCTCACATTCGGAGAAAATTATCTTTGTTCCTGTTCGTTTCGCGTCAATATAGTGGTGTCCATCGTGTTTAGTGGGTATACTATTGGGTGTAAACTGAAAGTTTGCACCTGAGAAATGGCCTGGGATGGTATTATTATGAATGATTAATGAACTAATTGAGAGAGTAGTTTTCCAAAGAAGTTGCTGGCAAGTCTAACGTCGCGCGACAAAAGAAGTGACATCAGCGTCATAAATGACGTGAGTAACGTAACCGTCACACATGAGCGGACTATGCGTCAATTAGAACACATTTCAGTATTGTTCAGTTATCTGACAGAGATAAAATTGAAATTAGAGTTAGATTTGAAGAAAAAAGTAGTCCCAAACAGTGAAAAATAAAAAATCGTATTTTCACTGTTTGAAACAGTGAAAATATCGATTTATACTTCACTGATAAATCTCTATCATTCATTGAAAAGCATGTAAGAAACGAGGGCGTTATTCAAGTTCTGGCTATATCCCGGTTTAGGTCCATTTGGACTTAAACTTTTGCGACATTGATCAGGGTTCTTTGGACGCTTGCAAATATGAAAAATGCGTCATGTTTGCACGTTTTCCAACTTGCGATTTATTCCGTAAGTGATAAGATATCAAATGCTTCAGTTTAAAATAAGAAATTTAACGGAATAAACTGCAAAACCAATTGAAACATTCCGTTTGTTTGTTTTTGTAACCTACACCCACTCGGCTCATTTTTTGGCATGTTCGGCTAGATCCGCATTAAAAAGTTTGACGCACGGATTACTGCATTCTTAGCATAGACGGGTTCTGTTTTAGATCAAAATATGACCTTGCTCTGTTTCATGGTTGCGTTTTGTTCCGTAAAGAATCGGATGCCAGATTTTCCAAAAAACATTTTAGCAATTTTAAATGACATTTTTACGGAATAAATTGCAAACTAATTTAAAACTATTTTATTCCGCTGGTATACTTATCTTTATCTTTTTCTGGCGAAAGAATGTGCACTGTACTGGTTAACCGCTTACGTATAAGCCTGCCCAGGAAAGTGTTGTTAGGTAAACTGACCGGCTCAAAAATGACCTAAATAGTGTTGACTGGGCCGTAAAACTCCAATACAAACAAACAAACAAAGGTATACTTATCTTCATCCGCTTAGCCCATTTTTATGTTGAGCTAGATCCGCGTATATTATTTTAATGCACGGATGACTGTATACGGTGAGCGATTTTAATACCAGTTTGGCAATATCCCGGTTTAGGTCCAGATGGACTTAAAGTTTCAGGACATTGATCAGGGTTACTTAGACGCTTTATTCCGATTTATTCCGTAAATATTTTTATTTCATATGAGTGCGAAAACAATTCTGGCCAATAAGAATAAACCACTAAAAACAAACTTTGTTTGAATCACTATCCGACGTTAAATAAAGTTTCTTGTATCTTGTACCCCATTTAAGGCTGACTATGTCCGCATATTATGCACTGGTGGATGCCACTAGCCTATTTTCAGTTTTCGTCGCTATATATACTACCGGTTTAGGTCCAAAATTAGAAAAAAGTGTTAAAAACATAAGAATTTTAAGAATCATACCTACCCCAAAATATGCCAAGCCCCATTTTCTTTGGAATGTATCCCCCAAAGAAACCCTTTTCCCGGGAAAACTTCCCTTGCAAGGCATTAAATATTGTAAGAAAGATTTATGCGTCTATATATATATACTACCGGTTTAGGTCCAAAAACACAAATAAGAACTATTGAAATGCAATACTTCAATTGCAAGGCACGAAAGATTCTCTGAAACATTTTTGCTCTGCTGTATATATACTCCCGGTTTAAGTCCAAATACACTGGAGATGAACAGTTTCAATATACTGTATTGGACCTAAACCGGTAGTATAATATAGAGCAGGAAAGCGTATCAAGAATCTTTTAATGCCTTGCAAGGGAAGTATTCCCGGGAAAAGGGTTTCTTTGGGGGACACATTCGAAAGAAAATGGGGCTTGGGGTAGGTATGATTCTTAAAATGCTTATGTTTTTAATACTTATCTAATTCTGGACCTAAACCGGTAGTAAATATAGCGACGAAATATTTCCTCAGAAGACGCTTTATTGCAAAAATGTGTTAATGATGGTGAATAATACAAAGGTATGTGTTTATCTTTGTCCGTTTTTCACTTCTATGTATATGTTGATAAAACTGGTGGCTATATCCCGGTTTAGGTCCATTTGGACTTAAACTTTTGCGACATTGATCAGGGTTCTTTGGACGCTTGCAAATATGAAAAATGCGTCATGTTTGCACGTTTTCCAACTTGCGATTTATTCCGTAAGTGATAAGATATCAAATGCTTCAGTTTAAAATAAGAAATTTAACGGAATAAACTGCAAAACCAATTGAAACATTCCGTTTGTTTGTTGTTGTAACCTACACCCACTCGGCTCATTTTTTGGCATGTTCGGCTAGATCCGCATTAAAAAGTTTGATGCACGGATTACTGCATTCTTAGCATAGACGGGTTCTGTTTTAGATCAAAATATGACCTTGCTCTGTTTCATGGTTGCGTTTTGTTCCGTAAAGAATCGGATGCCAGATTTTCCAAAAAACATTTTAGCAATTTTAAATGACATTTTTACGGAATAAATTGCAAACTAATTTAAAACTATTTTATTCCGCTGGTATACTTATCTTTATCTTTTTCTGGCGAAAGAATGTGCACTGTACTGGTTAACCGCTTACGTATAAGCCTGCCCAGGAAAGTGTTGTTAGGTAAACTGACCGGCTCAAAAATGACCTAAATAGTGTTGACTGGGCCGTAAAACTCCAATACAAACAAACAAACAAAGGTATACTTATCTTCATCCGCTTAGCCCATTTTTATGTTGAGCTAGATCCGCGTATATTATTTTAATGCACGGATGACTGTATACGGTGAGCGATTTTAATACCAGTTTTATCAACATATACATAGAAGTGAAAAACGGACAAAGATAAACACATACCTTTGTATTATTCACCATCATTAACACATTTTTGCAATAAAGCGTCTTCTGAGGAAATATTTCGTCGCTATATTTACTACCGGTTTAGGTCCAGAATTAGATAAGTATTAAAAACATAAGCATTTTAAGAATCATACCTACCCCAAGCCCCATTTTCTTTCGAATGTGTCCCCCAAAGAAACCCTTTTCCCGGGAATACTTCCCTTGCAAGGCATTAAAAGATTCTTGATACGCTTTCCTGCTCTATATTATACTACCGGTTTAGGTCCAATACAGTATATTGAAACTGTTCATCTCCAGTGTATTTGGACTTAAACCGGGAGTATATATACAGCAGAGCAAAAATGTTTCAGAGAATCTTTCGTGCCTTGCAATTGAAGTATTGCATTTCAATAGTTCTTATTTGTGTTTTTGGACCTAAACCGGTAGTATATATATATAGACGCATAAATCTTTCTTACAATATTTAATGCCTTGCAAGGGAAGTTTTCCCGGGAAAAGGGTTTCTTTGGGGGATACATTCCAAAGAAAATGGGGCTTGGCATATTTTGGGGTAGGTATGATTCTTAAAATTCTTATGTTTTTAACACTTTTTTCTAATTTTGGACCTAAACCGGTAGTATATATAGCGACGAAAACTGAAAATAGGCTAGTGGCATCCACCAGTGCATAATATGCGGACATAGTCAGCCTTAAATGGGGTACAAGATACAAGAAACTTTATTTAACGTCGGATAGTGATTCAAACAAAGTTTGTTTTTAGTGGTTTATTCTTATTGGCCAGAATTGTTTTCGCACTCATATGAAATAAAAATATTTACGGAATAAATCGGAATAAAGCGTCTAAGTAACCCTGATCAATGTCCTGAAACTTTAAGTCCATCTGGACCTAAACCGGGATATTGCCCAAGTTCTTTTAAAATGGTTGGGTTGTTTGCTACTATTACTATTAAAATGCATCTCAGAAAAAGAACTAAAATGACTAAAACGTACGGAACCCGGGAAGGGACATGATTTTTTTTTTATTTTATAAGTTGTGCAGACAAGATAATATCTTGTGCGGACAAGATATTATCTTGTCCGCACAAGATAATATGTTGTGCGAACAAGATAATATCTTGTCCGCACAACTTCCCAAGGTCTATGTTGTGCAAACAAGATAATATGTTTTGCGAACAAGATAATATCTTGTGCGCACAAGATATTATGTTGTGCGAACAAGATCATATCTTGTCTGCACAGGATAATATCTTGTGCGCACAATATCTTGTGCGCACAAGATAATATGTTGTCCGAACAAGATAATATCTTGTCCGCACAAGATATTATCTTGTGCGCACAACTTATAAAAAATAAAAAATCAGGTCCCTTCCCGGGTTCCGTAAAAACGAGACCTTCGTGTGGACTATTCCCTGCGGCAGACGCACCCAGTTGGTCTGCCCTTACCGTTCTATAGAACAGCCAATTCGTTTTTCTTTGTGCGGGATAACCAATTTGTTACATCACGAAAACAGAAGCCTCTGTGGTGTAGTGGTTATGCTACTCGCCTGATAAACCAGGGATTGGAGGATCGTTCCCGGGCTTCTCCAGACTTTCGGATGAGTCTTTATACCAAGATCCCGTCTCCGTATGACCTTAGCTGTTGGTGGGACGTAAAACTGAAATGCACACACACATCACGAAAACACGCCTATATAATGTGGACCCCATGAACCACGCTTTTACATTGTACAGGGGGTATACATTATTGTTCTTATTTCTGCTTAACAACATAGATTGTAGGAACTCGTTAGAACCGCCTCGGTCAACATAGATTGTGGGTACTCGTTAGAACCGCCTCGCCGAGGCGGTTCTAACGAGCTCCCACAATCTATGTTTTGAGGCGAAATTATAAAAACAAAATAGGTTTTTTTATCCGAAATTTTTTCATTTTATTTTTTTTTTGGTGGTTAAATTTCAAATATATTAGAATAGGCCTGTTTTCGTAATGGGTGCGGGGTATCGTATTTGTCATGCGACTTCGAGGAACAATTGAGAGAGTGCCAATTTAAAGTCTCGAGTTTTACACTGTGGTCTGTGGGAAAAAATACATTACGCAAACACGCCTATACAAATACATTGCCACTTTTATCGCCGTAAAAATGAAAATTTTAAGAAGAAAAATTGTGATATTTTTCTTATTTCTGCTCCAAATATAGATTGTGGGCACTCGTTAGAACCGCCTCATCGAGGCGGTTCTAACGAGTACCCACAATCTTTATTTTAAGAGCTGAAATAAGAAAAATAAGGTATACCCCGGAAACCCCAGTTTTACTATATAAAAGTGGGGTTTAAGGGGGTCAAACTTATATAGGTGTGTTTTCTTGATGTGTGCTATTAAAACACAACGAGGAAAAAAACCTGGCGGAACTTTTCTTAGCAATACACTCTGTGACTCTCATTGACAAAGTACAAACGCCCACAAATTTGGCTAATTAATCCATAGTGACTAGCGGAATATTCCACGGATTTGGATAGGTCAAATTACAATATACGGATGTCACGCTTTTCCTGTTTGCTGTGACTCTGGCATCATTTCAGAACGTTAAGAGATCAGAGGTGAAGGCAATGGTGAAGCGATACAGCTACCTGCCCATCAGAGACACCAAAGGAAAGGGAATACTTTAACCCTAATAAAAATATCACAAGCAGAAAGGCAAAAGGACAGTTACTTCCCCACTAAATGGGTAAACGGATATCTAAAATAAAAGATATTATAGGAATGAATCATCACGAAAACACGCCTATATAATTTTGACCCCTTTGAATCCCACTTTCATACAGTAAAACTGGGGTTTGTAGGGGTAAACCTTTGTTTCTTATTTCTGCTCTAAGATATAGATTGTGGGTACTCGTTAGAACCGCCTCATTGAGGCGGTTCTAACGAGTGCCCACAATCTATATTTTGAGCAGAAATAAGAAAAATGTCAAAATTTTTCATCTTAAAATTTCCATTTTTTCGGCCATAAAGGTTACAATGTATTGGTATAGGCGTGTTTTCGTAATGGTCATTTTTGTGGATTTTATCGATGTGTAAACGCCGGCGAATCACTCACAAACCCGAAGGGCTTCATGTTAAGTTTGTGAGTGATTCGCCGGAGTTTACACATCGATAAAAGCCACAAAAATGATAACTCATTCCTTATAATTCCAACTATGTCATCGAAATATTAAAAATGCAACAAAAAAGAGTACTGGTTACCACCTAGGAAATCCTGCTCGTAATGCTCAGATGTGAGCGAGTAGCAGTAATAGGAGAAAAAGAAAAAAAAAAAAGGTATTTTTTTAGGAATTCTTTCGAAAGAGTAACAATGAACTTACCAACGGCTTCGGCGGAATGATTATTCAATTAGAAGCTGCCATCTTTGAAAGAAACACAAGCAAACAAAACGTCAAGTTTATAAATTCAGTTGATTTGTTTTCTAACATTCACGTCTTCATAAGTTTTCCATCTTTTAATCGAACGCTGTTGACGTCGTTTAGAATAGAATAAAATAGAATACTTTCATTAACCCAATCATGGGCCGCCTCTGGCATATATAAGAATGAACATAATGAACATAATAACACACATTGATCATAATATGAGTCGCGTCACTCGAAGAAGAGTCGTTATGGTTTATGCAAACGCAAAAGACTCAGCTAAGCCTGGACATATGAACATTCTCGCCAGAACCCTTTGCTGCTTGCCCTGATAAGCCGTAGGTGAAGGGGTACATTCAGATTAAATAATAATAATAATAATAATAATAATACTAGAGAGCGCAGTCGATGGCAAGCCATCGCAAATCCCCACGTTTTCTCCACAGTAGGTCAAAATTTGACCTTTTGACCCCTCCCCAGGGCCCCTGGGGGCGGGGAAAAAAATGTGCTCTTGCGCAAGCCATTCATGTAAGCAACTCGCAGACCAAATTTGGTTGAATTCCGGCTAACGGTTTAGGAGGAGATAGCCGGACAGACAGACGGACGGACGGACGGACAGACGGACGACAAATCCGGTTTATGGGCTTTTCCCATTATAAACTCCCATAGAGAAATTAAGCTCCTAAGCCGAAAAATAGCCCCTAAGCAGTAAGGTTTATGAGTTTATAGTGTTAACTTAACGGAATAAACCCATAAGGTTGGACAAAATATAACCCCTAACACTTATATGTTTGTCCGGACAGACAGACGGACAGACGGACGGACGGAGGCGATAACAATATCCCCACTTTTTCGTTGAAAAACGTGGGGATAAAAATCAAGTTTCAGTAAAAAGGCTGTTCCTATTCCCTGAAACACCGACCAACGGTACACAGTTTGAACGACACCTCTTTCAATGCCGCGGTCCATATATCAAAAGAAAAACAATTCCACATAATAGCACTATAATGAACACCACTGCTCAAACATATTAAAATGGTGCAAACAACAGTATACCAGTTTATTAATAGACTGATATACCACCATAGAACAAATCTTTGGGGATGTGTGTGTATGAAACTAAACAATGTATAAATACATAAACAGCCGAACTTCAATGGCTCGAACACCTTTGGGACCTCAAAGGTCTGTTCGAGACAGGGGTAGTTCGAGCCAATGAGGGTAATTGCTAGGAGGCATAAGGAGACACTTTTGGACATCATGTCGGTGTCCAATAATGAAAATGTATGCTGTGTGTACTCATTAGAATCGCCTCATCGAGGCGATTCTAATGAGTACACACAGCATACATTTGCAATATAAAAGACGAAAATCTAAATTATCTCGCGCCAATTCTTATGTAGAGGACATCCCTAGGGGCTCAAGAACGGGTTCGACTCAGCCATGGTAAACGAGCCATCGGTGTTCGAGCCATCGAAGTTCTACTGTATAAGGAATACATGCATACAAGAAAAAACTATAACAAACATAAATCGTGACAGAAGAACTGCCTAGAAACAGTCAATATTTTTACACGATCCTGGCAGGTGTCAGAAATGCACCCCGGACGTAATCGAGCTATTGGTCAATATATATCTGACGTCATTATCAGCAGTGTACATACTGATAGCATGTGAAAATTATTTTGCGTATTCGCACTAAGGCGTGAAAAATAGCTGTGTTTTTAATAACATGCTGAAAGAAAATTGCTCGGTAGGTAGGAAAAACTATTTTTTTTTTATAATTTTAGTTTTTTCCCGAATAATAATAATAATAATAATAATAAAGAGCACAGCATGCGGGTGCCAACGCTCGGCTACAAAAATTCTAAGTCGAAAAAGGGGCATAACTGTGCCAAAATATTTTAAGGGTTACCTCACCTATTGGTATGAGTTCCCCTTTTCATAATGAACAACCGGTCCGAGTTTCAAGTAAATATGTTCAGTAATGACAGAGATATTACAAAATGTCCAAGTTTTTGCACGACGACGCAGACGACGACGCAGACGACGCCAGAGCTATGACAATACCTCGTCGTTTTCTTCGAAAGCAGCCGAGCTAAAAATACGGTCGGGCCTGTATTTTTTATGCTTTTGTTTTTGTACGTTTTTTTTTTGTTAATTACTGTTGCCTATTCCCCGTAGATGCTAAATATTTCAGGCCTCATCTGATAAATTACATCCCACTTCAATACAATAATTTGGGCCCCGTCAAGCGATTTTGGTACTTATCGCCTATGCGAGCACCGAAGGTTCAGGCGAGCCTGCGCGTCCGCGCAGTCTTGCCAGAACCTTCGCTGCTCGCTCATACAAGCATAAAGCCATATCCCTGGCCCGTCTGAATGGCTGGGCATGCGCAGTTAAAATTTGTCATGACGGAATGCTCGAAGACACAAATTCGCTTGGCGGGGCTCATTTAATATAGAGTGTGTCGGTCTTCTGTACGGGAGATCCTTTGTACTTGCCACAGCAATATTCATTCTCATGCTGTGTTATTTGTAAAGCATGGGGTCTAGTGCTGGCTACAGTTTCACATATTCTGTTGTCACCCAAACGTGGCTTACGTGGGGCCTTCTATAACATCTTTTCAAAACGTAAGTAACCGCGCCCGAATTGACGGCGTGTGCCAGCGGGGTAGAGCCGAGCCAAGAAAGACAGGGTCAGAGTCTTCCGGATGGCGTACAGATAAGGTGATGATGATAACGATCAGGCTGATATGTGACTTCCCTTACAATGGACACTATAAGAATCTTATATGGCTGTGAGGGGTGGATGGAAAAATCCGTCCCGAAGGTCACTGTACGGCATCACGAGGCTTGCCGAGTGATGCCGGACAGTGATCCCGAGGTACTGATTTTTCTTTCCACCCCTCACACCCATATAGGATACTTTTTCTTGCATACCTTCCATTTCTTAGCGAGGATTTTGAATGCTGCAGTCACTTCGGTTACCGACGCCGCCATATTGTTATGACACTACCGGAATGTTTCGTCACGTCACAAAACGTGCTGTGACGTCAACCTTAACAACGGTACATATGAGGTCGTATTCAACCAGTGCATTTATCAAATACGCGAGAATGTTCGATTTTGGGTAAGAACACCAGGGTTAGAACAGAATTTCTATCCCAAGCTAGAACTATGGATTTCTTTATCTGGTGTGCAAGAAAATTAAGTATATAATGGTTATCATACTACCCCCATCCCCTCTGCTTTGGGTGTGTAAATACCTAACTGGATAATTGCTTTTGATTTTATTATTATTTTAAGTCTTCGAATTTGGAAAATATTTGAGGGTCACTGATGAGCCGAAATTGGCCGTAACTAGCCAGTCTGGCCCAGAAAAATCTTGTACACTCTATACTTTTCAGTACTGTGGTGTATTCCTTGTTTCCGAAAGGTAACCCTTTTTTGTAGGACATATTAAACGTCACTACAGCTGGTGTTAGGTGAATGTGTGGCGACCGTAAAAAGTCTTCCAATGCAGTTCATATTTTCTTGTCCTTTGGGATCATATATTCCATTGTGAGATTTGGGAACTATTTGAGGGTCTCTGATGAGACCTAATGGGCCGAAACTAGCTAGTTTGGCAAAAAAACCCCCCCCCAAAAAAAAAACACACACACACATTGCAGACGCCACACTTTTCATTCAGTTCTGTGGTGTATTCCTTGCTTCCAAAGGATAACCCTTTCGTATAACATAATTACTTATTTTTGTTTAGGCAATGTTATTTGTACATTTTGTACTTGATTTTCTGTTTCAAGTTGGGCTTACCGACGTCAAACTGTTGGTTTTCTTTTGCCCCAGCGTTTCAGTTATTTCAGGCTGTCGACTCCTCATCGTTGTTTCCGTTGATTGACCGTTCCAAGGCGGTTCTCCTGTCGTGTAGTTTGTCTTTGCATGTATGTATTGCTTATACATGTATATATACTTTGGCCATTATTGTAGGAAAGTAACTGTCCTTTTGGCTTTCCGTTTGTGATGTTTTCATTGGGGTTTAGTTATTTCATGTTCGTGTCTCTTTCCCTTTGGTGTCTCTGATGGGAGGTGTTGGGAAGTTGTATCGATTCCTGATCATTGCCTTCCCTTCTATTTCTTATAAAATATATATTGCAATTTGAATAAGCAATTGACTTTTTATGAGTTGTTTACTGTGTAAAATCGAAAAAAAAAGTTTTCTTTTCACATGTAAATATATGTAAACAGAAACTGAAAATGTGTCCGATATATAACAAACAGATTGAAATTTTTATGCCATGTCCTAATTTCTGCATTGTACATAAACAGTCAATGTATATTAACATTAACTATTCAACTGTGAAAAATGCAGTATATAAAATGTCTGTGCATTATTCTAACACATAGGCAATGAAAATAACTGTGTTTTATTCTACAACAAATCACGCAAGGAAGAGCGTGACGAGTGACGTCATTAAAAACTGCCAATTATTCTAACACATAGGCAATGGAAAATAACTGTGTTTTATTCTACAACAAATCACGCAAGGAAGAGTGTGACGAGTGACGTCATTAAAAACTGCCAATGAATGACGTCACAAGTCGATTTCCTTGACGTAAGACGTCATTTTCCCGCATCGAAAACGTTAGAATAGGATATAAATGCATGTGTTTCAGTCGATAATTTTAGTGGGATTTCTTCTAACAATGGCGAAAAGTTGTGAGATTTTGAAGGAAGCAACAGCACTATTGCCGATTTTCAGCCTATTAGAATCGAAATAGATCAGCTCTAGTTTGCGCTTTGTTGAGTAATAAATCACAGTTTGTTGGTCAGTCGTAAGTAGACAAATCACGCGCGCTACGCGCTCGTTATTGGCTTCTTTACAACTGACCTCCAAATTGTGATTTATTACTCAACAAATCATAGTTAGAGCTGATCTATTTCTTAAATATACTATCTATCTATCTTGTTATACTGAATCGGTCATATTTGGCCATTACCTCAGTTGGGTGGGTGGCTAAATTTAGAATTTAGCACAAAAAAAAATCATCTCTGGATGAGTCCTTAAAACTATTTACAATCCAAGCACAGAGGTATCCTAAAACGCATACCTCTGAGTCTCAATCTTATACTGTGCGGGCTTTGAACTCCTCTGCAGTCTTGGCATTCACTGCAGAAGATGGAAGACTATTCCACTGAGGAATAGTTCTAGGGAAGAAAGAGTTTTTCAGGGCATCACTATAGGACTGGTACCTACGATACTGTGAGTTATTTGCTCTTGATGCCCTTGTCCGTGTTGACACTGTTGCAGGGGTCAAATACCTATCCTTGTTAACTGATACTGTACCAGAATGTATCTTTTAGAAGAAGGTTAAGGAGGACTGCTCACGACGGGTCTCCAGGGATGGCCACCCTAGTTCATCAAGCATGTCACCGACGCTACTTCTATTTCGCCATCGTCTGCAGGTCCATCGAGCAGCTGTCCTCTGCACCTTCTCCACCTGCTGAATCTGAGTTTTAACATAAGGATGCCAAATGGGTGATGCATATTCCAGCTGAGGGCGAACCGATGTTTTATATGCAACAGCCTTTGTCTGCCGAGGTGCAAAAGCCAAATTACGTCTAAGGAATCCTAAGTCCTAGTTGCTTAAGATGTTATTTCAGAGATATGTTGACCCCAATCGAGATCGTCAGTGATGGTGATACCAAGATATTTGCCGGAATGGACTTGCTCCAAAGTTTGCTGGTGTAGTGTGTAATCATGCTTAATTTGCTTGTCCTGAAGGTGTCGTGACACCCTCATTGAATGGCATTTGGCTACATTGAACTTCATCTGCCAATCTGCTTCCCATTGTGCAAGTCGATCCAGGTCATCTTGTAAAATGTGACAGTCAGAAGAAGAATATATGCCCCTATACAGGACACAATCATTAGCAAACAAACGGACAGATGACCTGATGTTATCAGGGAGATCATTGATGAATATCAAAAAAGGACCGGTCCAAGGACCGAACCTTGTGGGACACCAGATAGAACAGGGACTGGATCAGACGCTTGACCGTCAAGTACAACTTGTTGAGAGCGCCCAGAGAGCCATGAGCTAATCGAATTATGTGTGGATCCTCTTATCCCATAGTAGTCCAATTTGTACAATAGCCTTCTCTGAGATACCTTGTCAAAGGCCTTGGCGAAATCCATGATTATCAAGTCAGTCTGTTTGTGGCCACGATTGATGGCCCCATCCAGAATACTCACAATGTCATGGAAGAATTGAACTAGTTGAGTTTCGCAAGACCTTTGACTTCGGAAACCATGTTGACAGCCAGTAAGAATGCTCTCAAAGGCTAAGTGTTTGTTAATGCTGCTGACTAATATATGCTCCAAGGTTTTGCAACAGATGCATGTTAGCGACACTGGTCTATAATTTGCTGCATCAAAATTTTCACCTTTTTATAGACCGGGGTAACATTGGCTTGTCGCCAATCATCTGGTACAGTGCCCTGGGCAAGTGATTCATTGAAAATAAAGGCCAGCACAGGAGAAATTTCAGCACTACATTCCTTAAGAACCCTGGCATTCAGGTCATCTGGCCCAGATGCCTTATGTATTTTGAGCTTACCCAACAGTTTAGCGACCCCCTTAGGGTCAACTGTTATGTCCTCCATAGTAGGGAACGTACTATTGCCTTTAGATGGAAGCTCACCGTCAGTTTCTCGCGTAAATGCAGATTGAAACTGTTTGTTGCATATGTTGGCCTTATCGCGTGAGTCTGTTTTCAAAATTCCGTTTTCCCTTAACGAAGTGATCCCAAATGCGTCCTTTTTAGGGATTTTACAAATGACCAAAACTGTTTAACCTTACTATTCTTCTGGGGGCTATCGGGATCTATGTTGTCATCTTCGATGGTAAATATGCTGGAAACATGCTTCCAATATGCATCTCTAATTACCTTTTGTACATGTGCTCTGAACCTTTTGTAATGCATTCGATAATATTCTCAATGCTGTATGTATAACTGCAACAAGGAAATTCTGTACACACCTACAGTAGAACTTCGATGGCTCGAACACCGATGACTCGTTTACCATGGATGAGTCGAACACATTCTTGAGCCCCTAGCGAAATCCTCTACATAAGAAATAGTGGGGATAATTAAGGAGATTTTAGTCTTTTATCTTGCAAATGTATGCTGTGTGTACTCATTAGAATCGCCTCGATGAGGCGATTCTAATGAGTACACACAGTATACATATTCATTCTAAAACAACGAAAAAATGTCAAAAAGTATCTCATTATGCCTCCTGACAGGAACCTCAGTGGCTCGAACTACCCCTGTCTCGAACAGATTTTCGAGGTCCCAATGGTGTTCGAGCCATTGAAGTTCAACTGTATATAAGTTTGACCCCCTTCAACCACACTTTTATACAGGAAAACTGGGGTTTATAGGTGTAAACCTTATTTGTCTTATTTCTGCTCTAAAATATAGATTGTGGGTACTCGTTAGTTTGTTTGTTTGTATTCGAGTTTAACGGCCCAGTCAACACTATTTAGGTCATTTTTGAGCCGGTCAGTTTACCTATCAACACTTTCCTGGGCAGGCTTATACGTAATCGGTTAACCATTACAGTGCACATTCTTTCGCCAGAAACTGACAACTGCCCTTCTTGAATCAGCGGAAGGGAGAGAATGACCGTAGGAAAGATTTCATGATCAATCTCCACGAAAGCATGTTGCCGACCACGGCGGGAGTGGGTACTCGTTAGAACCGCCTCGATAAGGCGGTTCTAATTTTGAGCAGAAATAAGAAAACTATCACAATTTGTCATCTAACAATTTCAATTTTTCGGAGATGAAGTTTACAATGCATTTGCATAGGCGTGTTTTCGTAATGTTCAAAACATTAGATATCCAACTAAGATAAAAAAGGAATATTTGTAAATACATATTTGTAAATAATACATTGTACTTTAAATAAGCAATTGACTTTATTGAGAATTATTCAATTTTTTAAAAGTGTGTATGAAGTATATTCTTATTTTGAGCCGATCGTTAAAGTACTCGGAGAAAAACCACCCTACCTTCCGTTGCAGAACTGGACGTCTCACATGTGACCCGAGCCAGGCTCGAAGTAACACCGATGGGCGTCACGATGGCTTAGAGAAGGCGCCCTCTTGGAGGCCCGTTGTGAATACTCCGTCATTTTGTCGCGCCGCTGGTATTGCTGTTGACGGAGTCGACCAAAAAATCAAGCACGGTGAACTAAATGACCGTATCCACGAAAAACTGCGGCATATAGGGCAGACGCATGTATTCCCATTTAGACAACATTTGACATTTGATAGTTAATAACTTGTTTTGTCGGATGTTTGAAGCGGATAATAGGTTTTGATTTTCAAATGATCTTTTCATTTGATCATTTGATAAAGGAGCATCGTCTGCAAGAGACAGTTTTGCAGCAAGAACAAGACACCTGATTACAAGCATTTCTATAATGATTAACTAGTTTTTATACTGAATAAACCTTCCTACCTTAAATATGTCAGGAGTTCTCTTTCACATCTAGGAGTGTCAGGTAGAGAGCTATTTATAAAAACAACAAGAAAACGCACGCACAAGATATATTATGTTGTGCGCACAAGATGATTTTGGAACAGAACTAAGAAAAATAAGTTTTACCCCCGCGAATCCCAGTTTTACTATATAAAGGTAGGGTTCAAGTGTGATCAGAATTATATAGGCATGTTTTCGTGATGCTATGGCCTTTTTTTGCAAACAGTGGCGGTGCCTGTGCAGTGTTTTCTAGTTTCCCGTTTGGGAGTTTTCCCGTGTAATACAGCTTAAAGCACCACGGGAATTCCCAGAGCTTAACATTTCGTACCAGACGATTCGCATTAATAATCTTGTGCATTATTGTTTCTGAACAGTAGGAAACACTCTGCTAGTCATACTTTGTAATTATAGTGGTTTCGCTTGAATAGATACATTTCCTTAAAAAGTTTGATCAGCCTACGCATCCGCATAAAACCTCATTATGCTGGGGTACCTAAACATGTACCATGGAGAGGCGATCCTAAAGAGTACAAAAAGTACACACAAAATACCTCTTCATAATGAAAAATCTTCCTTAAATATACCTATTTATTTTATACATAGCAGTGAAATCAATGCATATCTGAAACAAATAAAAGTGATATTTTCACAGTGTGAAAATATAAAATTCACAGTGTGAACAAGATGTGTTTGTGAAAGACGAACATGTCCCCGGGCATGGTCATTTTGTTTTTCAAAGTTGGTCACAGGTCAAAGTCAAGGTCACAGGTCAAGACTTTTGGTTTGGGCAAAGGAACTTACATGCCAAATATGAATGCTCTATCTTAAACGGTTCGAAAGTTATGAACAATAATATCTTTTTCTTTAAAGTAGGTCATAGATCAAGGTCACAGATCAAACAATTTTGCATGAATGTACAGTTCTTGTCACAAGGAACCTACATGCCAGATATGAAGGCTTTATCTTAAACGCTTCAAAAAAGTTATGAACAATTTTATTTGTTCTTTTAACTAGGTCAAAGGTCAAGGTCATGGTCAAAACATCTTACACGAATGTAAAGCCCTTATCACAAGGAACCTACATGCCAAATATGAAGGCTCTATCCCAAACGGTTCGAAAGTTATGACCAAAATGTTAATTTTTTCTTTAAATTAGGTCAAAGGTCACAGGTCAAAAGTTTTTGCATGAATGTACAGCTATTGTTACAAGGAACCTACTACTGGCATGCCAAATATGAAGGCTGTATCTCAAACGGTTAAAAAATTCTGACCAATGTCAACTTTTTCTTTTATGTAGGTCGAAAATCAAGGTCAAATATCAATTTTTTTTGTTTGAATGTAAAGCTCTTGTCACAAGGAACATTCATGCAAAATATGAAGGCTGTAGCCTATCTCAAATGGTTCAAAAATTATGACCAAAATGCTATTTTTTATTTTAAGTAGGCCAAAGGGCAAGGTCACCGGCCAATTTTTTTGCATGAATCTAAAGCTTTAGTCGTAAGGAACATACATACACAATATGAATCTCAAGCGGTTCAAAAGCTATGACCGATGTTGTTGTTTTTTTTTTCTTTTAAGTAGGTCAAGATCACAGGTCAATTTTCTTACATGAATGTGAAGCTCTTGTCACAAGGAACCTGCACCCCAAATATGAATACTCTACTACCAACGGTTCAAAAGTTATGACCAACGTTAAAGTTGTCCACGTACAAACAAACAAACCAACAAACGAACAAACAAGCAGACAGGGCAAAGACAATATGTCCCCGCTATCGCTACCGGGGACATAAAAATAACATGACGGTGTTATTTCACAGTAGCAGCCCGGACTACTTTTCTCGCCGAAATTCATATATGTCATCTCTAAAATAATTCTGTAAAATACATTGAAAAGCACTCTTTGTTCTGTAATAATGTTCTGTCAAAATGGCGATTTATGTTTTGAAACAGACAGTTGTGACGTCATAGCCAAGTCAAAAATTGTGACGTAAGATCCGATGGATCAATTACAGGTAGTATCCTAAAATATTATAAAATAAAAAGAAAATTTACTTTTTTTCGATAAATATAAAAAAATATTTCATCTCCTGTGTTGAAAACATCAGAATTTTCGCTCGTGCTTCGCACTCAAGAAAATTCTAGTATTTTCAACACACTCGATGAAATATTTTGGGTATTCATTTCAAAAAAGTAAATATCTTCTATATCTTATCAGGGTCTACGGAAAGAATTTCCAAGGGGCTCAAAACCGAGTTCGAATAAGCCCTGGTAAACGAACCATCGGTGTTCGAGTCATCGATGTTTCACTGTAGTCAATCAAGCAGGACTAACCCGTTTTCCATGGCTAATTCGAACTCGCCTTTTCCATGGCTTCAGATAGGCCTACATCACGATAACGCGCCAATATAAATTTGAGCTCCTTGAACCCCACTTTTATATAGTAAATCTGGTGTTTATAGGGGTAAACCTTATTTTTATTATTTCTGCTCTAAAACATAGATTGTGGGTACTCGTTAGAACCGCCTCATCGAGGCGGTTCTAACGAGTACATACAATCTATGTTTTGAGCAGAAATAAGAAAAAAATCGCAATTTTTCATGTTTAAATTTTCGTTATTTTTTTCCGCGGTACAATTTACACTGTATTTGTATTGACGTGTTTTCGACAAGATCCATATCTGGATGATAATTCACGGCGTTTGTTACTTTGTCCAGAAAAGTATGCTTTGTATACTTATCAAAATCACCTAAATAAAGCGATTCTCATGAGTACACACAACATACCTTAATGGAAAATCTCCAGACTTTCGGATGAGTCTTTAAACCAAGGTCCCATCTCCGTATGACCTTAGCTGTTGATGGGACGTAAAACTCAAACACTCACTCACTCACCTTAATGGCAAAGAAGATCAATAAAATATAGAGGATCTTAAAAATGAGTGACCATGTAATACTGAATTTATTAAACGAGTTGAGGAACAGGGATGAAATATGACGATTTGCCGTGCATTTTATGCCTTTTCTCAACGCGTTTAATAAATTCAATAAAAATGCGCACGAATGCAAGTTTCTATATATCACAAAGGCATTTTATTCACGATTTTGTTACAAAAATGTCAATTTTCTGCCATTAGTAAACGCGACACCGTTAAGGACGTCGTACATGTAACGTTATTGGCGTATCTAACTAACTTGGATATTTAATCCACTAGTGGATTACTGAATTTATTACATGGCGTTATTGCATTCTCAGACTTAACAACATATGATAAATCTACATGCTTTTGACCTTGTATAATTAACCTATTCGAAACCCCAAACGGGTACCCTGGCAAACAGTGCAGGCCAAGATCAGAGGGCCTACACTGTTTGCAAATGCGAATGAATTTTGAAGAAAACACATCCTGACACCTCTAAATTTTGAAATGGACTTCTGATATATATGAAGAGAAAGATTCCATTTGGTACAAAAAAGGTTTATCCTCAGTGATTCGAACTGTCCCGACGCCGAGGCCAAGGCCGAATAATGTTTTGGGGCACCAAAGGTTTAAGAGTTAATAAAGTTCGACTGTATAGTGATTTAAATTTATTTTGTTTCACAATGTATAGTACAAACACAGAACTTCAAAATGATGCAAAATACAAATGGTATTCAGAAGGCAGTCATCTGCCTAATTGAATCTGTTTCCATCATTTAACACGATGGTGAGTTAGAGTGTTTGATTTTTATGTCTCACCAACAGCTAAGGTCATACGGAGACGAGACCTCGATTTCAAGATTCATCCGAAAGTCTGGAGAAGCTCGGGATCGATCGTGCAACCCCTGGTTTACAAGGCAAGTAGCAAAACCACTACATCACGCAGGCTCCAAAAACACGATAGTAGGGCAGGTATTCTGATACAATGCGCCTATATAGGCAGTGGAAAAAAAAAGTCGCTTTTTCAAATATAATAAACAATTTTACACACACACACACACACACACACACACACACACACACACACACACACACACACACACAAATAATAATAATAATAATAAATAAATAAATAAATAAAATAAAATAAAATAGATAATTTTCAGATAAAAAAAATCCGATACTTTTCATATTTCTGTTCAAAACACAGATTGTGGGAACTTGTTAGAACCGCAACCTATGTTTTATAGCAGAAGTAAGAAACATAATGTATACCCCTGTAAACCCCAGTGGTTCGATCTACCCTTGTCTCGAACCGATTTTAATGATCCTAAAGAGGTTCGAGCCATTTAAGTCTGACTGTATAGTCGATCTCGTATGTTAAGAGGAATGGGAACACCTGGCTGATTTTTCATCCATCAGAGGGAGACAACTTTCGGGACTTTCTGTTCGCTTTTCTATAAGCCCTGTCCCGCGGAAAATGGGTCTACTCTTAAAGGAAAGACTTTGCTCCTCAGGAGCAAATTCTTTCCTTTAAGAGTTTACCCCTATTGACATGGGAGACAAAAAAATGCAGGAGTTGCTTCCCCTGACGGTGTTACTATACCCCTTAAGGTCAAGAATACGTAAATGACGTCGCCGCCAAACTTAACGCGTGTGGACTGGCAACGTCATTGATACCAAGCAAAAGCGTCATTATTTTGTCATATATGGGTTAGAGAAGAAAAGGCATCCCTTATTTCTCCGCATCAGACCTCCTTACACGTACCTAGTATTTGATTCACCCTCGGTGGTTCGAACTACCCCAGTCTATAACAATTTCTGTAGCCTTTAATGCTTGTTTGTTTGTTTGAACTGATGTTGTAGATCCACGTCAACACTATTTAGGTCATTTTTGGCGACGCTGCTTCCAATTTTGTGGGACTTTTACCCGACATTGAGATGGAATGACATCTCATCCCTTGACGCCCAATGAAACCATATTGTTTTAATTCAGCAGATAACACAACAGACAACATTTTAAGATGATATTGTTTTGGCATCTTAAAGCTTAAACCATACGTGTATTGGAATTACGGAATTTCGGCAGTACACAGACTGCATCCCAACGCCTCTATATGGGGCTATAATTATTTTCAATTAGACTGTTAAAACATATTATGCACTGTCCTTAAACTTTGACATGATATGGAAAAACAATAACTAAAGCAGATAGAAAATTATTGGTGGATGTAAGTCATTGTATTTTCACTGTTTTAGCAAGACAAATGATAAAAGAAATACTTAAAAAGAATATTTCAGTTTGGCATCACGTGAACAAGTCCGTGAAGTGAACCCCCATCTAAACCCCACTTTATATAGAGAAAACTGGGGTTTACGGGGGTAAACGTTATTTTTCTTATTTCTGCTCCAATACATAGGTTGTGGGTACTCGGTTCTAACGAGCACCCACAGCCTATGTTTGCAGTATAAATAAGAAAAATATCACAGATTTTCATCAAATAAGGAGCCATTTTTGAAATGTGAAAAATTACACTTTGTCACATCACGAAAACACGCCTATATTATTTTTACCCGATTGAACCCCACTTTTATATGGTAACACTGGGGTTTACAGGGGTGATCCTTATTTTCTTATTTTTGTCGTAAAATATAGATTGTGAGTACTCGTTAGAACTGCCTCGATTAGGCGGTTCTAACGAGTACCCGCAATCTATAGTTCGAGCAGAAATAAGAAAAATATCACAAATTTTCATCTTAAAATTTTCCCTTTTTCGGCGGTAAAGTTTACAATGCATTTGTATAGGCGTGTTTTCGTAATGACACGGGTGTGCTATCGTAATTGGGAATTTTGAAAATATTTGAGGGTGACTGGTGGGGCCTTATTAACCGAATCTAGCTAGCTTGGTCCAGAAAAATTGGATGCATCACAATCTGCAAATATATGAAGCACCACTTGCTAACAAAGCACTACCTTTTGGAGATTTAAAAGATATAGTTTCAGATGGGTATGACTTGTAACGAATATCAACGATCTATTTTTAAGAGGAGGCAAAAAAGTTCTCCATTGTTTACCGATAAATTAGGATTTACCATAATATTAATTGCACTGACGTGTTAACATAATGCTAGCTGAAGCATAATAAACATTTATCACATTGACTGAATTATGAGACAGTTTCTTTTCATATTTAATTCCTGCAGAAGTCACACTCAGCTCCACAAACATCGCACACTGTAGAGGTCCGGATTACTTCAGGTATGTGAAATACTGTTACTTGTTTAGCTGGAATAAAAATAGAAATTGACATTAAAATAACACATACACGTGGGATTATATAGATGATCTTACAAGAGTGGTCATTTCATATGATATTTATGAAACGAGCCTTTGGCGAGTTTCATAAATATCATATGAAACGACAACGAGTGTAAGAGTCTTTTTATCAAATGACTACTTTAAACTGGATTTTATCGGCTTTTACTTTGACAATTTTTCTACGAAAACTGCATTGTTGACATGGACGTCGTCATGACGTTACTTAATCCCACCAAAGTGTTATTACACGTGTGGTCATACGATTTTTATTACACGACGTTATCCACTGATTATCAACGACGTCATCTGATAAAAGATTATAAGAATTTTCAGGAATTTAGATTTGATAAGGCCGAGAGATGCCCGAATCGAGCGGAACGGAAAATGAGCGGCTATACTGAATCATTATTTTATTCTTACTTGCAAATCTGATAAGAATATCTGACATTATAATTGGATATAAAAATTCTTGCACTGTATGTTTTTCTTCGTGGCTCTTACACAACATGTTAACAAGTCTGTGAAATGACATCACGAAAATATTCCTATATAATTTTGACCCACTTACACACCACTTTTATATAGTAAAACTTGTATTTATAGGGGTATACATTATTTTTCTTATTTCTGCTCAAAAATAGATTGTGGGTTATCGTTAGAACCGCCTCACCGAGTACCCACAACCTATGTTTTGAGCAGAAATTAGAAAAATATCAGGATTTTTTATCTGAACTATTTCATTTTTTGTTTTGGTGGTAAAATTTTCAATACATTTGAATAAGTGTGTTGTCGTAATGAACACCCCTATAAAAGCCACTTCATATAGATAAAAACTGGGGTTTACAGGTGTATGTATTGTTTTGCTTATTTCTGCTCTAAGACATAGGTTGAGGATACTCGTTAGAACGCCTCAGAACTCACAACCTATGTTCGGAGTAATGATAAGAAAAATATCACAAATTTTCATCGGAAAAGTAGTCATTTTGGCGAAAGAAAGAATGCAATATGCCACACGGGTGTGTTATGGCAATGAACAAACTTCCATGACCAAAAACCCCTAGTATTATATAAACACTGATAAAAGTGGGGTTAATGGGTTAAAAATTATATAGGGCTTTCGTGATGATGGTCATTATTTTTAGCCTTAGCCATATATTATAATAGATAACGTAATAATGTCACCACTAATGGAGACAGTGATACGATGAATAAACGTATATCATTTACTTGGTTCATAATAGTCGTAGATTTTCACAGGAACTGGTTGTGCACTGGCGACTAGACCAATTCTATGCATGGTTACAGAGACGCAAGTATCTGATCGGTCAATCTGAAAAAAAAGAAACAAAAATAACAATACCTGATGGACAGGTTAGAGCGAGTGGTGGGGGTTTGTGCTTATGATTATGAAAATTTCTAACAATATATAGAGAATATTACATGAGTGCTCATGTTTTAAATGTATTTATTAAATGAGTAGGGCATAAAATGCGAGGCTTCGCCTAGCACTTTATCACTTTTCCTCAACGAGTGTAATAACTTTTATAATACATGGACACGAATGCAATACTCTATTTACCATTTGACATTTAAAATGCATTTTATCCATGATTGTTTTACGAAAAAGTCAATAGTCAGCCATTAGTAAATGTGACGTCGTTTAGGACGTCGTTCATGTAACGTTTCGTGGCGTATCTAACTAATTTGCGTATTTAATCCACTAGTGGATTATCGAATTTATTACATGGCGTTATTACATACTCAGACGCGACGCGACGTCAATTCTCTTTATCATTTTGATATTGCAGCTACAAGTTTTTTTCTGTATTCAACGAGTAAAAGTGTTGCAAGCACTGTTTCGTGCTCCGCTACTGTGCTGTGCCAAAATACTGTCAAAATGAATTTAAAGTGACGGTGCATTAGTCTTTCCCATGATAAAAATGACATAGAGGATCTTGCATGAGTGTTCATGTATTATTGAATTTATTAAACGAGTTGTGGAAAAGGGATAAAATGCGAGGCTTTGCCGAGCATTTTATCCTTTTTCCTCAACGAGTTTAATAAATTCAATAATACATGAGCACGAATGCAAGATTCATTTTATCATATGACATTTAAAACGCATTTTATTCACGATTGTTTACAAAAATATCAATACTTCGCCATTAGTAAACGCGACGTCGTTAAGGACGTCGTACATGTAACGTTACCGGGCGTATCTAACTAATTTGCGATTATCGAAAATATTACATGGCTTTATTACACTCTCAGACGCGACGTCATATGATAAATGAATATATACCGATGTTCGAAGGACTATAGCTTCAAAAGCAAGTAAACCGGATTATTTTACTGAAAACATCTCAAAAAGGTTTCTTTTTCTATAGTAGATACAAGTATATCACAGAAACCTTATTTTCAATATTGGTTGACCTGGTGTTAATAGGATAAACTCCGATCAATACAGGACAGTCAATTAATGGTATGAAAAATTTGGCACTCTCTTATATGTCGTGGACGCAGTTGCAGCTCGTGCATCCTACGCTATAAGATCTCCTCTTGTCATTTTTTTTTTCTCAATTTAAACGGAATAACCAACAGATAAAGACACAGCTGAGTAGTAGCTTGTACAATTAACATCACCATTATGAAAACACGCCTATACAAATAAGTGTAAATTTTAACGCTGAAAGTCAACACTTTTAAGGCGCAAAATTGTGATATTTTTTCTTATTTCTGCTCAAAATATGGTCAAATAGAAGTGAATGGGAATCGATACAATTAACCCACAGCTCCCATCAAAGACACCAAAGGGAAAGAAACACATACATGAACCAACTAGACCCTAATGGAAGTATCAATGGCGGAAAGCCAAAAGGATAGTTACTTTCCCATAAAATGGCCAATTGGCTATCCAAAACAAAATAAATATCAGTGAAACACCCATTCAATGACAAGCCATAACAAAAATAAACCACGACAGAAGAACCGCCTTGGAACGGCCAGTGAAACGAATTCCACTGGAAGCCATAATCCTCACCCTTACTACCGTCGCGATTTAGATAAATAATTTGTTCAGTCCCCATGAAGTAACTCCTCGTTGCAACATCTCCGTTGACACAAAAATTCAAACAACCACAGAGATGAAACAACGGTGAGGACTCGACAGCAAGAAACCACCGAAAAACCTGGAGCAAAAAAAACAACAACAGTTACACTCTGATTGGCCCGTCCTAATCGAGGCGGTTCTAACGCGACTCAGAGCAGAAATAAGAAAATTAATGTTTACCCATGTAAACCCAAAATTTACTATATAAAAGTGGGGATCATGGGGGTCAGAATTATATAGGGGCGTTTTATTTGAAGAATGGCATTTCACAAAAATCGAGGAAAAGCTAAAGAACCTGTTTTCGTGATGATTCTATATTTTTGATGTGGCCACTTTTTCTATATAGCCTGTTCATATTATACTTTATGTATTGACCGGTTTAAGAGATGTCACGTGGAGTTACCAACGTGAGATTCAGACAGAAATATCTGTCTCAACGTTCAGCATTTGACATCACGAGGTTTAGCTGAATGCTTTTATCTTAATCCTTAAGATGCTGAGAAAATTGCATCTGATATGTCGTCTGTGTTTGTCGTCTGCTGAATCTTGTTGCAAACTTGTTTTGTTTTTTTTAAATATATATTTTTTTGGGCATACAGGCACTGCAGTCTGATCTGGGTCCATACTGTTAGCGAGACCGTCTTTTAAAATAAACAGCAGACGACAAAGCAGACGACACTTGTCGTAATTGGCATTGTATGGCTTAACAGTACTGAGTTAGAAATTTAACCCTTCTCTTGCTGAATAGTCATTTAAGCCACACCCATTTCTGTCTATCAACCAATCAAATTACTTTATGTAATTTATTGCTACAAATTCATAAACTGAATGTCAAACAATGTAGATCCTGATCAGATGGCTTCTTCAGAAGCCATCTGATCTGGATCCACAATGTTTGCAAAGATAGGGGTTGTCGTGAACAACAGGATACGAGTTTAGGAGACAGGCCAGTTAGAGAATCCTACCTCATCATAATACAGTAAAAGCTTTCTAGGTTCTAATTCGACAATCTTCTGCTTTAGTGGTGAAGACGAGACACTGTCTTTGTCAGCTATGAAACCTGTAGGGAAACCAATGTCTAGAACAGCCATGGAACTGGTACCCGGCTCAGTCCAACTGCAAACATATCAAAGAAAACTCATCAATGTAAGATAAAGCTAGATTCCATGGCTCGATACGTGCACCCTTATGTCGATTTTCTGTTAAAGGACACAAAGTTTAATATCTACAAAGCAAAGTGGCGTTACATTGCTGATTTCCACTTTACTGTCACTGATTTGTACGAAACCAGGTAACGTCATTTTTTCTCGTTTTGACGTCACACTGCTGTGTAGAGAAAGCTATCGGTAAAGTATTGACTTATGGTCTGTGAGTGACACTGGCAAACAGTTTATTGCGGCATCTGATCAAAGTACGTACTGTTTGCTTACAGTACTGGAAATGAAGGGCAAAATGAAACCGTCTAAGTCCAAGAAATTTTTCCCAGCTTAAACGTCAAGACAATCGACCCATCAATGCTGTTACCACTTTATTAAAAAATTCTTCTTTATAGTCCCTGCATGAATACACTCATATCGTTTACAGTTATCATTTCCTAGCATCATGTTAACAAGTCCGTGTAATGAACATCCTCGACATAGTGCATTTTTTTCACATCTCCAAAATGGCTGTTTTGTTGATGAAAATCCGCTACATTTTTTCTTATTTATACTGCAATCATAGGTTGCGGGTGTTTGTAAGAGCCGCCTCATTGGGGCGGTACTAACGAATACTACAACCTATGTTTGGCAGCACACATAAGAAAATAATGTTTAACCCCGCCAACCCCAATTTTCTCTAAATAAAATGGTGTTTAGGGTGGTGTTGATTTCACGGACGTGTTCCGTGTAATGAACTGCGGTGGTTGTTTCAGTTGAAGAAGTCGTGTATATTGCCTCACTGGGGTGACCAGCTGATTCTGGCTTACAGTTTGTATTTTCTTCACCCGGTGTCTCCTAATAAGAAATGACCTTTGGGACGGTTCAAAAGCGGTCTAAAGACCCCTTTTGAACAGTCATAACGGTGGTCTTTATATAGGACTTTTACTGTATATGAGTAGGCGTGTTTTCATAATGTTCGGGGTTCGCGACCAGGTAAGACACGATCAGGCCTGCTCATCTCGATACGAAAACATGCCAATTCAAATACGTTATAAATTTTATCGCCGAAAAAAACCCGAACATTTTCAGGTGAAAAATTGTGATATTTTCTTTTTTTCTGCTCTAAAATATACATTGTGGGTACTCGTTAGAACCGCCTCGCCGCGGTTCTAACGAGTACCCACAATCTATATTTTAAGGCAGAACTAAAAAAATCAGGTTTACCCCTGTAAACTCCCCTGTTTTACTCAAGTGGGGTTCAAGGGGTCAGAAGTGTATAGCCGTGTTCATGATGTAGAGGGATTGTGGCTGACAAGCCGCGGACACAATTAACCTGCATAGCTGCGCAGGCTGATATGCACCTTCGTTTTTCGCATATAAAACAAACAGTGCCCCCCGCCCATCGGGGCTTAGAGAAGTAGATTGGGCTGCATGATACTTACATGCAGGGCTGAAACCGAGCACATATAAGTACTTGTCTAAACCAGCCCAGGCAAAGTGGTGTGGGTCGGGCATTCCCTACATGTAAACCCTTTTGGTTTGTTTGACCAGCAGGTCTTTAGATGTCGTTTAATCTCAATGTCAGGTAAAAGTCCCACACAATCGGAAGCAACGTCTCCAAAATGACCTAAAAAGTGTTGACGGGGACGTAAAACCTCGGTTAAAAAATAAAAACACACAGGTTTTTATCATGTGGTGGCCCATATGTTAAGACATCATGACACTACTTCAGAAGCAATACAGTAGCAGTCCGAATAAGATCGAACGTATTACCTGAAACACGCACTAACGTTGTACGCGTTCATCGTTTCCATTGGAAGAGATACTGTGAGTAGAAAACTGTTCTTCTGGTCGTCATCATCAATGTTGTAGAACACTTCCACCTGGATAATGACAATGAACAATTAAGGGGACTCTCTACATCCTTAGTGACAGCAACACTTCAGAAACAATGTTGCGCAAACACTTTCCTTTCAGACTAACCAAAAGTCGAAAAGGGTTTGACTAACATTTACATTACGCGAAAGTAACAAGGCTATCTCCCTTTTAATACTGATGAAGAGTATTCACCCCTTTTAACAAAATAGACCCTTGGACATTTACATCACGTTTACATATAAAGATTAGGTAGATTTGTATCTCTTCTCATCTATGATTTCTCAATGATAAGAAATTTGTTTTTTTATCAAAGAAAAAGAAGAAGAAGAAGAAGAAAAAGGGTGAAGAGTAAGGGTAGAGGAGAAGATGGTTAAGAATAAGGATGAAGAGAAGAAGAAGTAACAGCAATCCTCAAAGAAGAATTAGAAATGTGTTCTTATTTCTATCTCCCTGTATACATTCTCTTAGGGAGACAAAGTTCAACTGTCCAATACAACAAAACACAATGATTCCCGGCCAATGATTTTTCACTGTTCTTATAAACGAACATAATGTTCACTAATTCACCTACAGTTTCAGAAGTAGAATTTTCTATCTCATAATTAAGACGCATCTATAATTGTTGGCAATTATTGTTTTTATCTTAATCATTCATGATTGGCTTTGACAGAACGGCAAACAGTGCCGATGCTGATGAAGTGGCTCTTCACGAACAGTCTAAACAGTTTGAATTGGTATCAGTTTCTGTCCATAGAGTTGAAATCGTTGACCTTTACAAATCTTCATTGTTTGTATGTCACCCTAGTCCCTTTAAGCTGCCATGGTTAAAGTGGTTCAGCTTTACAGATCTTCAGGGTCTACTATTTACCTTACCCTGTATATCTTTTAATATTTACAGATCTTCGGCGTCTACTATATTTACTTTACCATATATGCTTGTAAATATGTACAGATCATCAGGGTCTACTATTGACTTTACTATGTTTGCTTGTAAATATTTACAGTCTTTAGGGTTTGCGATTTACCGTTCCACGTATGCTTGTAAATATTTACAGATCTTCAGGGTCCATATGTACTACTTACTTTACCATGTATGTTGTAATTGCTAAAACTTAGAGCGTCACACGAGTACATGAGTGGTTATCTTATTTGACATTGCTGATGCGAGCGTTTGATAAGTTATGAACTTCTGTATATGAATATGCGCAAAATGGTGAGAAAACGGTTACTCAGGAGAATTCGCGATTAATGAAAGGAGCTACTCCATGCTAACGAAAAAGAAGAGCCTATATACTTTATACCACAAGCTTAGCAACTCCACCCCCGTAAAATCAAGGTTACTACATAATAGCTCAATGGCATTTTCCGTGTTAGAGATTTACGTGTGATGACTCATTCTGCTGGCCAGTGTAGTTTGTTGTATATAGTATACAGGAGACTATTAAAATTCTTGCACTAGAAAACATTTTTTATTTAGACCAATAGTCAAACAACCATTTCATTCATTGACCTCGTCAAGCTAGAAGTTGTCTTCGAGCATGTGCGTCCAGTGAAGACTATGATCAGTCTGCGCATTGGCACAGGCAGATCAGATTCTTCACTATCCGCTTCGGCTATCAACACTTAGCTTCTTCGTGCAGTCTAGGAAGTTTATATTCTGTGTACCAAAGGAGCTTGAAGTTATTTTTCTTTTATTTTTTAAATCTTATTTTACAATTTCGAAGAAATCGGAGGACGGACATTTCTTGGAGTATCAGATTGTTTCTGCGTCCTTTTCTGTATCAAAATCCTGTTTCCACACATGCGAATATGCTCTGAAGAGCTTAAAATCAACATGGTTTCTCCACCGCTTCATGAGTTTGCATCTGTAGCATAGATATGCTATAAATTCTACCCATCAGGTCGCGGCCTGCAAAGATGCAAATAAACAAAATGGCGGATTGTATTCAGCAATTGTCCAAAGCAGAATTTTTCAGAAATAACGGATTTGCAGATATAAGCAGGATCTTTCGTGATTTAAAGTTAGCGGCAAAAAAAGAAAAAAAGAAAAAAATGTCACTTAATGTATATTAAAACCACAATTTCGACTTCGAGAAATGGTTGCTCACATAAATATTAACGCAGAAATCAATATATCAACTGACAAGTGTCCTACCTTCGATTTTCTTAGAAAATTGTAAAGAAAAAAAAAAAAAACTGAAAATATTAACTTCAAGTATGGTAGTCGTAGATAAGATTGACTAGGCGGAGCTATCGTTTGCACCTGCTTTCGGAATGTTCTGTTAACAAAATGGTAAACAAAGTCCCCAGATTGTGTGAATTCAACTGTAACACTGACATATATAACCATTTGGTCCGCTTGCAGAAAACATGCGAAAAGCAATCTACCGAATCTTATGGTGGACTCCGCGAATTTGACATTATATTGACAACAAGTGAATAGCTCCGGCTAGTCAATCTTATCTACGACTACTATACCTGTGCTGTGTACAGACTAGCAAGTTAATAATACAAGAGTATGTTTTTCTCACCTGCGCCAGGCTGAAGCCCCGCCCATTTGCAGTAATAGTCACTTCCCCTACGTTTGCAGGTAACTAAAATAGAAAATTTCTCTTATACTTAGCAGTGAAATCAATGCATATCTGAAATAAATAAAAATGATATTTTCACGGTGTGAAAAACAACATGCCCATTGTTTGGTTTGTTCTTCGTAAAAAGAAAATTTACTTTTTTTCGATTAATACCAATATTTCATCGAATGTGTTGAACACACATTTCATCGAGTGTGACCAGATATTTTCAAGAGTGCGAAACATGCTACGAACAGCTGTTCAGTTACAGTACATCGCCATAGTCACGTATAATACCCAAAATATTCATCTCGTGTGTTGAAAACATCAGCATTTTCACTCGTGATTCGCACTCGTGAAAATTCTGATATTTTCATCACACTCGTTGAAATATATTTGGTATTCATCTTAAAAACGTACATATCTCTATTTATTTCATACTAAACAGTGAAATCAATGCAGAGATGAAACAATAATGATAATTTCCCACTATGGACATATGTGATATTTTCACACTGTGATATGACGGCATGACCTTGTTATTTTCACACTAGCAGCCCAGATTTTTTTTCACCAAAGTCATGTATAAAACAAAAGGAAAATTAACTTGTATTTATAAACACCAAAAATATTTCAACTCGTGTGTTGAAAATATTCAGAATTTTCACTCGTGCTGATATCTTCATACTCGATGAAATATGTTTGGTATTTAACCCATTTTGTACCGGAAACCCAAAAACGAGTCCGTTGGCAAAGAGTGCAGGCCCAGATGAGACGCCACAGAACGCGAACGCGGCGTCTCATCACGGCCTACACTATTTGTAGAAAGTAATCACTTTTGAAGATTCCACAACCTGACACCCATAAATTTAGAAATGGACACCAGCTATATTTAAGGTGGAAGGTTCCATTTGGTACAAAAAGGGTTAATGTCCTCCATATATAGTTTAATTTCAATAACTCGAACATCTTTGGGATTATGGGAAATTTGTTCTGTACAGGGGTAGTTCGGGCCATTGAGTGCTAATAGCAGCTCTATATCAGATGGCATACTAAGGGGATAACTGTAATCAAATATGGGAGGTACATTGGAGGTTTTACGGTCGCAAATTTCGTTTTATGTTTTGTTTTAGGGCGACGCGCAAGCGGAGCCGTAAAACGGATTTTGCAACCGTAAAACAGATGATTTCTCCCGCTAAATGACACTTTTCAATAAAGTTATCACCACTCTAACGCACTTATTCAGTTGTTTTGTTAAAAACTGTACTATTTTGCTCAGTGCACTGCGCAAAACCAGATGCTACCCATTGAAAAGTGACGTTACATCATGACGTCGTGTTTCCGACAGTATAACGCAGGATAAACTGTAGCGAATTCTTGACGTTGTCTAATCAGCCGTCGAGGTACATACGCAAGTGCATTAGAATGGGGAATAAATTAGGGATCTAGCTAGGGCATTTTGACACAGGACTGACGACCTCTATTATCAGAATTTCACTCCCGACAGAATAGATAATATTTATCTTCGCCGTTTTCCGAAGATGTCGATGTTGTTATTCAATACATAGAGGCTGGAAAATGTGTAACAATTCGCGAGATGCCAAAAATTCACGAGAAGCTTACGAAAACCGATGTATTAAGCGATAGCATTGACTAAATGATTCTTTGCATAAAGGTCAGTCTCATGTCAAATTGTACCAGCTATTCCCTTTTGATCTTCGATTAAATAAAGGATTGTTGTGTGTGTAAAGTTGACTCGAAGAGGCGATTCTAATGAACAAACAACGTACATTCTCATTATAAAATAAGAAAAACATCTCTAGATATACGGTATTCAGAGCTATTACAAAATTTGTACTGCATCTGTAGAACAATTTTTGTTCATTGTCTTCACTTCTTTTTTCAATCAACAAGAGTAAACGCATTAATGCTTTACTTTAACCCATATTTGATAACTGAATACCCACCTAATGAGTTACGAGTCGCCCATTTATAATTATAGGTTTTCAGGTTTGTTTTGTGTGTAAATATGTGCATACTGTACGAAAACCGTGCATTCGCAGATCAGACATCGACTTCTGCGTCGCCTGATCTTGGTCTACAATGTTTGCCAATGTCCCAAAACAGGACCACTAAGCATATATGGGTTAAACTGCTTCAGGAATGCGCGTATTAGTTGTCACGGAATCAAGTATCCGATCCAGGAGCCGTCATTCGTAGAAACAGAATAATAATGTATATGACTTGTCTATCTGAACCGGAATTTTATGGTAACTTAGTATATAAATAAATGCAATGACTTCAGCACCCGATTTCGTAAGATCATTCTTCGATATAAAAATATAGGGTACAGCATAAATGTTATACGACAGATTGCATGCATAGTAATTAACCCAATCACGGTTGACAACTTTGCTTCCCTCTTTAATTGCACGCCGGTGGGTCAGGCAGCAGATTCTCATGATGACGGTTCCAGCGTAAAGGCTAACTGAGAATAAGAGAGTATCTAATTTTATGTAATGTTGGTTGGTGCCTGATGCTCTTTGGTCGGGCCCATCGGAGTTTAACTGTAGGCCTTCTTTCGCTCAAACATTTCAGTTGTTTCTTGCTGTCGAGTCCTCACCGTTGGTTCATCTCTGTGGTTGTTTGATTTTTGTGTTCACGGAGATGTTGAACTGATGAGTTAGGAGGCCTGTTCCCATTAGTGTCGTTTGTGCTGCTAGCACTTTTGTGTCTCTGATCGGAGCTGTGGGTTAGTTGTATCGATTCCTGATCATTGTCTTCTCTTCTATTTTGTAATATTCTGCGGTTGCTAGCCAGCATTTGTATACTGGTTAACCGCGTAGGTATAAACTGTGCTTAGGTAATTTGGCCAGCTCGATATGAACTACATAATGTTGACTAAGCTCCAATCAAACAAACAAAACAACTTTCTAACTGCCAAAACAAGACTACCAAAAAGTTGCGAAAGAATGTAACAGTAACTATTCGGTTTAGCACTTAGTACTGGTCAAAACATGTTAGGAAAGAAAAAGGATAGAAAAACGCCAGGGCAGATGATCAGAAAGTTAAGAGATGTCAATTACCTTATATGAGATTATAGGAGATTATAGGATAAGAAAACACAATCAATGTATCAACATGTGGTGCTTGAGTCGGAAACGTGTCAGTCGTGACTTAAGCCTACGATAGTGTCTGTAACATAATCAATGTGTTTGTTCACTTTTTTAGACAAACATTTTTGTTTTGTTTAATTACTTGGAAATAATTTGTGACGTATGTTTTCTTGTCTGAATTTTCCAGCAGTCACCAAAACGAGATGAACCGATCCATAAAAAGGGCCTTTGTATTCTCTTAATCCATTTTTTTGTACCGAGTAACTGGCAAACAGTCATAACGAAAACACGCCTATACAAATGCATTGTGAACTTTACCGCTGAAAAAAACGAACTTTTTAAGATGAAAAAAATGTGATTTTTTTCTTATTTGTGCTCAAAATATAGATTGTGGGTACTCGTTAGAACCGCCTCATTAAGGCGGTTCTAACGAGTACCCACAATCGAAATTTTAAAGTAGAAATACGATAAGTAAGGTTTACCCCTGTAAACCCCATTTGTACCATATCATTACGATAACACACCCGTGCGACATAGTGCATTTTTCACACCTCCAAAATGGCTAGAATTTTCTGGTGAAAATCCCGGTTATCTTTCTTATTTTAACTGCAAACGTAGGTTTTGGGTGCTCGTTAGAACCGCCTCATTGAGGCGGTTCTAACGAGTACCCACAACCTATGTCTTTGAGCAGAAAAAAGAAAAAAAATGTTTATCCCCGTAAACCCCAGTTTTCTCTATATAAAGTGGGGTTCAGGGGGGGTCTTTATTTCACGGACTTGATCACGTGATGTAAAATTGTGGTTCAATGGGGTTAAAATTATACAGGCATGTTTTCGTGAAGGCAGGACTTGGCGTCTGATCAGGGCCTATACTGTTTGTGAAATGTATAGCCATATTCAATATTAATTTTGAAGAAAACACAACCTGACACCCCTATTTTTTTTAATACATTTGTGCTGTATATAAGACGGAAGATTCCAATTGGTACAAAAAAGGGTAAATCTATCTAGAAATGCGCGCGCGCAGCCAACATACAGGGCTAGACAAATGGTTCCCTGCACCATACTACGTAACGGCATACTCTACATGCCCACGAAGGGCCGGGCTTCGCTTATGCGCATGTTGCTCTGAGCATTTGTTGCTTTTAGGTGCAACCAGGTACATTTCCCATGAAAATCATTATATCCTTTTTGAAGCTGAAAAGGTGAGAAGTATTTGTTTTCTTCAATAATGAGTCTAAATTATGCTTAGCCAAAACAGCATGCACCACTTCCGAAGTTCCTTTTGAAGGCATAATTTGAGACAGAACGAGCGAGAATATAAGAATCTTATATGGGTGTGAGTGGTAGATTGAAAAATCCGTTCCGAGGGACACTGTCCGGCATCACGAGGCTTGCCGAGTGATGCCGGACAGTGATCCCGAGGAACGGATTTTTCTATCCACCCCTCACACCCATATTGGATTCTTTTTCTTGCATGCCTTCCATTTCAATTGCGAATTTTTAATGCTGCTGTCACTTCGGTTACTGACGTCCGCCATTTTGTGATGACACAACAGGAATGTTTAGTGACGTCACGCATGACGATGCCGCGCTTGAGGTTGTAATCAACCAGTGCATTTATCAAATACGCGATTATATTCGATTTGGGGTCGGAACACCCGGGTCAGAACATAAATTTCTATCCCAGGGTAAAATCACGGATTTCTTGTCTGGTGTGCAAGAAATTGAGTGTTAAGACAAGGGAACACAGCAAAGAGACAGATCAATTTGTGCGAATGTAAATGATCTAAGTCTCTAATGCATGTCTACATCACATGAACTAGTTCGTGAAATGAACACCCCCTAAACCCCACTTAATATAAAGAAATCTAGGTTGTACGAGGGTGTATATTTTTTTTCTCATTTCAGCTCAAAGACATCGGTTGTAGATACTCGTTAGAGGCCGTTCTAACGAGCACCCACAACATATTTTTCAGTATAAGAAGAAATTTTGGAGAAGTGAAAAAATGCACTATGTCACACGGGTTTGTAATCGTAACAATCGACGTATTTACATGTTAAGTCTTATATAAAAGTGTAAGTCACGATATTGTTCAATGCAGTGTAGTTTTGTTTTCACTTTTGAGACAACAAGATTTGAGCTTGGCAATTTATGTTAACGGTCTGCAAGATTTCAGTTTTCGATTCTTTATTTAGAAATAATTTAAGTGGCGCATGTTTTCTTGCCTTAATTTCCAAACAGGCTTTTAATAAAATAGTCACAAATGAGTTCTGAACCGACCCATGAAAACAGGGTCTTTGCATTCTCCAATTTATCTCCTTGAAATGCGCATGCGCAGGTAACTAACAGAACTAGACAAATGATTCCCTGTATCTTACTACCTCAAGGCCTTCTCTACATGCCTAGGAGCAGAAAAGGCTCAGGCGAGGCTGCGCTTATGCGCAGACTAGCCTGAGCCTTTGTTGCTTGTATGCGCATCAAGTAACATTCTCCCATGACCAGGATCATACCATATTTGTTTCATCTTTGAAGCTGAAGAGGTGAAAATTATTTATTTTTATTCTACGACTAATGAGTCTAAATTGTACTCAACCCGCGGCATTTGTACATTTGCCGCTTCCGGTAGCTTCTTTTGAAGGCATAATTTGAGTCAAAACGAGCGCCAAACTGAGTGTTAAGACGAGGGAACACAGCAAAGACATAGATCTACCTGTTCGAATGTAAATGATCCAAGTCTCCAATGAATGTCAACGTATTTACATGTAGTGCGTAAGTCTTAAAAGTGTCTGTCATGGCAGTTTTCGACGATAATGTCAAATAGTTTTTTTTTCTTCATATTTTGAGACAATAAGGTTTGAGCTTGGGAGTTGCAATATTTCATTTTTCTATTTTCGATTCTATATTCAGAAATAATATATGTGTTGTATGTTATCTTGCCTTACCCTCCGAACATGCGTTGTAATTATTGCCATTGAGAAAAGTAGTCACGAATGAATTATGAACCAACCCATAAAAAAGGCCTTCGCATAATCCAATTTACCTCTTTCAAATTAGTAAGCGAAGCCAGTTTACAGGGCTAGACAGATGGTTTCCTGCATCAAACTACCTAAAGGCCTTTTCTACATGCCTACGAGCAGAAAAGGCTCTGGCGAGGCTGCGCTGAGCCTTTTTGCTTGTATGTGAGACAAGTACTCATTTTCCATGAACATGATCATATCATTTGTTTTTGTTTCATCTTTTGAAGGTGAAGAGTTGAGAATTATTTGTTTTTCTTCAATAATGAATCTAAATCATACTTGACCATTAGTATTATTTCCTGTTATTCCTTTTGAAGACATAATTGGAGCCAAAACGAGCAAAAAAACGAGAATTTGAACACGAGAACACAGAAAGGTCATAGATCATCCTGTGCGAATGTAAATGAGCTTAGTCCATGTGCGATATATATATATTTCAACCTTAGGCAGTCAAATCTTTTAAAGCACCCTTAGGGAGACTAAGACCAGACTTTGGCAGACTTCTGCATTTCAATGAGAAACATTGGTGCTGCAATAAATCAATTCTTTAAATATGTTCAGAAAAAAGTTGTTCTGTTATCTAAGTCATGCGGCTAATTATAATAGTAATACATTTGTTTTGGTCTGCCTAAATTTTTGTACATAAGCAGACCATCATTATGGGGACTGAATACATACAGACCAGCTACCGGTAATAACTCATTTTTAGAAGGTGATGACCTTTCAGGTCTCACCTTCTTATGGCAACACTCAGAGAATTCCATTGATACCGCATCACTCCTCTGTTTCAAGAAAAATAGGTCCTCATAAATCGGTGAAGAGATGCGCCTGTATCATTTGATATGTGAAAATAATATGCAGATTGAAAACAACTGTGGATGCAAAATACACAAATAATGAACTTCAGAGTTAAATGTCATAAACTTGATCTAGATTTGAAATTAGTCTCGTTTCGCAGCTGACCTGGCCTAGTTATTAAGAGCGAGTTCGGTTGACTTTCTAGAGTTAACTATAGTTACACCAAAGCACGCGGGATTATGGCTCGTGCCACACTACTAGAGTTAACTTGAGTTCAATCAAGCTTGCTTTTGGAGTTGGGAGTTCTGTCTAGCAAGAACAAAAACACGACGACAGGGGGATAATCGTAGGTTAATTAAGAAATGAATATAAACTTATTAGAAGGCGATGACCTGCCAGGTCTCACCTTCTTATGTCAATCGACACTGGAGCCCCCCTCGATGACGAATAACTCCTTTGCTTGAAGAAAAATACATGTAAGTCTCCATATATTTATCAATAGACGCGCATGTATCACTTGATATGCTGATTGTCAAACTGAGGAAGTCAATTACACAAACAACTAACGTCAAAGTAAAATGCCATAAAATTAACCCTATGGTTCAAATTGGTCCCGATTCGCAGATTTGTCATGACCTAGTTCGCTTTGAGCGAGTTCAGTTGACCAACTAAAGTAAACTTACGAAAAGTAGGAGAGACAGTAGGCTTACTCTTGTATAAAGTTGTACAATGACTTTATCCCCCCTCTCCCCCCCCCCACCCCCCCCCCCACACACACCCCACTTCACGATCCCACAATTAGAAGCGTCAGGAAGCATCAAATGTCATTTGATGCGTCACCAGTAACGATTCAGATTCAGGACGCTACTGGCGTCAAGAAAATGTCATCGTTTGCCCTCGAGTAAATCGAAAATATGAAAATGTTTTCAAGTTGGACGTGATTTTTCCATATCGTGGCTAAAATTTCAAAAACGTGGAAATAATTGATTTTCGGATTGCATTTAACTTACAATTTTCCACCTTTCACCGTATTCGTTGTTGCTAGGCAAGGCTTCCATCTCTCATACCAAGCTAACTCTCGCAGTCGCAATAGTCCTACATGGCGACTTTTGGAGCAAGTCAACTCTAGTCAACTCTAGTACGTCAACTGAACTCGCTCAAAATCTAGATCGCGGATTAATAATTCAATGAATGAGTTGACAGTATGAATGGAATACTACGACTTGCTATACTACAGATAGAGCGAAGTTTTGTTTGTTTGTTTGTTTGATAGATTCGGGGTTTAACGTCCCCGTCAACACTGTAAAGGTCATTTTGGAGACGTTGCTTCCAATTTTGTGGGACTTTTACCCGACATTGAGATGAAATGACATCTCAAGCCCTCTCGCCCAATGAAACCGATAGGGTTTATTAGTATGGAGGGTCTGCCTCGCACCGCGGTTCCTGGACAGGCTTAGATCCTCTAAGCGGTTTACCAGTACCAGTATGCGGGCCGGATTCAGCTCTGCGTGGAAGCATCATTCAGCCCATATATTTCTTCAAGCCTCTATGGGCGGGGACGGATAGAGCGAAGTTACCTTCACTGTTGCATTTGTTTGATTTGAGGTTTAACGTCCCCGTCAGCACTGTAAAGGTCATTTTGGAGACGTTGCTTCCAATTTTGTGGGACTTTTACCCGACATTGAGATGAAATGACATCTCCAGGCCTTTCGCCAAATGAAACCAATATGGTTTATAAGCATGCACGGTCCGACTCGTGCACACCGCTTTGCCTGGGCAGGCTTAGATCCTCTAAGAGGTTTACAAATACTCGTGTGCGGGTCGGATTCAGCTCTGTGTGGAAGCATCATGCAGCCCATATATTTCTTCAAGCCCCGAAGGGAGGGGGTAGATTCACTGTTGCATGGATATATTTCTGTGAACCATCAGGAAAATATAACTTTATAACTTAAACTCCTTAATAGTAACGGTTATAGTAAGGGATTATACATATTTATTCCGGGCGGTGGTTGCTTGTTTTTTTATTAGCCGGGGTCAGAAAATATCAGATTTTGTTTCCTCTTCTTCTTCATCTGAATATTTCCCTTTTTTACTGAGGTGTATTTGATTTGACGTTTAACGTCCCCGTCAAAACTATATAACGACCCCGCCCAACGGGGCTTGAGGAAACAGATTGGGCTGCATGATGCCTACACGCAGAGCTGAAATCGACCGAACATGAGTACTGGTAGACAGCTTAAACATTTCCGATTCGAAGCTTGCCCAGGAAAAGTGGTGCGAGTTGGACCACCCATGCATATAAACTCTATTGGTTCCATTGTGCGGCAGAGGCTAAGTTGCCATTTCATCTCAATGTCGGGTAAAAGTCCGACAAAATTGGAAGCGACGTCTCCAAAATGACCTTTAAAGTGTTGACGGGGCGTTAAACCTCAAACCAAACAAATAAACAAAACTGTATAGACGTGCTTCGAATTTCGTTGGACACTTACCTAACATTGTGATGAAATGGCATTTAAATATGTTCCATAAAAGGGTTATCCTTTGGAAGCAAGGAATACACCACAGAACTGAAAAATATGGAGTGTACATGCTTTCATGGCCAGACTAGCTAGTTTCGGCCAATTAGGCCTCATCAGTGACCCTCAGATATTTTCAAAATTCCACAATGGAATCAATGATCCCAAAGGACAAGAAAATGTAATCTACATTATGATGTAGGGCAGGGAGACGTTTTACCGCCGCCACACGTTCCCACACACCAGCTGTAGTGAAGTTAAATATGTTCTATAAAAGGGTTATCCTTTGGAAGCAAGGAATACACCACAGAACTGAAAAATATGGAGTGTACATGCTACATGTCACACTATGAGTGAGACCAATGGACTTTCCGACTTCAAATTATAGCACTGGGGCCAAAAATGCACCCACCCCGGGGCCCTTTGGTTTTACACTAACTTATATAGGGAAACCCTTTGAAAATCTTCTTGTCAGAAACCAGGAGGCTGAGGTGTTTGATATTGATATGAAGCTGCGTCTAGTGGACCTCTATCAAGATTGTTAGAATTATAGCCCTGTTACCAAAAATGCCCCCGCCCTGTAGCCCACTAGTTTTACATAGACATCTTGCGGGAAAATCTTCACAAATCTTCTTGCCTGAGACTATAAGCCTCAGATCTCAGATATTTGATATTTGGTATGTAGCTTCGTCTTGTGAACCTATATCAAGATTTTCAAATTATAGTCATTGTGCCAACCCCCCCCCCCCTCCCTGGGTGCCCTTTGGTCTTACATTGGGATATATAGGGAAAATCTTAAAAAACTTCTCTGAAAACACAAGGCCCAGGTCTTTGATATTTGGTGTGAAGATTCATCTAGCAGACCTCTACCAAGATTGTTCAAATTATAGCCCTTGGGTCAAAAATGGCCCTGCCCTGGGGCCCACTGGTTTTATTTTGCCTTATACATGTATATGGAAAACCTTGTCTGAAACCAGAAGGCCCAGGTCTTTGATATTTGGTATGATGCTTCATCTGGTTGTCCTCTATTATTCTAAAAAAACCAATGCCCAGGTCTTTGATATTTTGCTAGAAGTTTCATGCGGATGACCTCTACCAAGATTATTCAAATCAAAGCCCTGGAGTCAGAAATGGCCCCTCCTCTGGACCCACTGGTTTCACATAGACTTACGAACTGAAAACCTCTAAATACCTTCTCGTCTGAAACCAGAAGGTCCGTGTCTTTGATATTTGGAATGAAACTTCCTCTAGTTGCTGGACCTGCCTGGAGCCCACTGGTTTTATATAGGGTTATGGCTGAGCCGGTTCATCTCCTTCTGCCGCACTAAGACCTGACCCTAAATGTCCACAAGGTGCCTATACAGTGACATACAAGTCAGCTCAAAGGGAACCACTGACACATACCTTTCCTCCCTTTGTCACCATGTGACAGTATTAGTAAAACTAATTCTTCATTTCCCCCTGTTGCACTAGGACCTGACTCTCAATGTCCACAATATGTCCAGATGGTGACATACAAGTTAGCTCTGTATTGTCAAAGGGAACCAATGACTGTCATTTTATAACAATCCTTGCCCTCACGCCCCCACCCCGCCAATTGTCACAGCAAGGCATTATAAGTTAGACCATTACGATAACTCACCCGTGTAACATAGAGCATTTTTCACACCTCCAAAACGGCTAGTTTTCTGATGAAAGCCTTTTTTTATAAAAATGTTCAAAACATAGGTTGGTAAGGCGGTTCTAATGAGTACCCACAACCTATGTCTTTGAGCAGAAATAAGAAAAACAATGTATACCCTCGTAAACCCCAGTTTTCTCCATATAAAGTGGGGTCATTTTACGGACTTGTTCACGTGATGCTGAGCAAATTCATCTCTATGCACTAGGACATGACCCTCAATGTCCGGAAAATGTCCAGATAGTAACATATAAGTCATCTCTTCAGAAGGGAACTTTGAAAAGACTTGACCCTCACGCAAAAAGAAAATAATTTAGGAAGGAATGTTCCATGGGTGACCCTCTGACAAAGTTGCTCAAAATAGTTTCGCTCCACTGAACATAAAAGCCACCAAACGAAACAATAAGACTTCTCATTACGATAACACACCCATGCGAAATAGTGCAATTTTAACATCCCAAAATGGCTACTTTTCTGATGAAAATCCGTGATATTTTTCTTAACAATGATCAAAACATAGGTTGTGGGTGCTCGTTAGAACCGCCCTAATGAGGCGGTTCTAAAGAGTACCCACAATGTCTTTGAGGAGAAATATGAAAAATAATGTATACCCCCACCCCCCACCCCGTAACCCCAGTTTGCTCTATATGAAGTGGGGTTTATGGGCTCTTCATTTCACGGACTTGTTCACGTGATGTACTACTAAATAGGCAGACTGATTTTGAAATAATTTCACAGGAATGTTCCTTTGGTCACTCTCAACCAAAATGGCTAAAACCATCAGCTCCACCTTATATTACCTACCACTTTATTCGTACAATAAGGATAAGGTGAGCGTTCCAGGGACATTATGGCCCTCTTGTTTAATCTAGGTTTCACTGGGTCGACGGACGTCTGTCAAACACTTGACAAAACATAGCAACCAACAAACTTTTAAACTTGTGATCGAAGCCTCAGATAAAAACCAGCCAGTATCCAGTAATATTGGTGTTAGAAAGCCATTTGCTAGCACGTATAGAGTGTTGAATAAATTATCTTGTTTGCTAGAGTCTTTGTATGTAATTGTCTCCAGAATTATTCTCATTGACACAAGAAGGGATTCACAACATGTAGCGTTCGATCCTCAATTTTGTTTTTGACATTTCATTTGTCTGCTCCTCGCGTTACTACAATCATACAAAACCATTGACTGTTTTAAAAATTAAAAATAAAAAGGTAATGAAATGAAATGACCCAATGTAAAAATTAACAGTTTTCTACCATCACCTTCTATTAGTACTTTCAGTACTTTGATTTTTTTTCGCGGAGAAACCGCCCAATGCGAAATCGGCTATTTTCTCCGCAAAACATCGAGAAAAGATAAAATGAGCGAGAAATTTCTTGCTGAAATTTCTCCCGGTTTCGCGGAGAAAATTTTCGAGATTCTCGGCGAAAATTTGACCGATTGCTTTCATTTCAAATGAAATTACCGGCGTTTCGCGGAGAAAAAAAAAACAACTGCGCTTACGTGAAATTTTCGGCACATTATTATTTCTTCGTTTGTTTGGCGTTGTTTTTGTAAACGAAAGCAAATTGTAGTAATTGTTTCAGTCATAATAAAATATTCGTTCATGTTACTAAACATTCCTTTTAGTAATTTATTTTTTAAAAGTCTCATGACAACTTTTATTCACATCACGAAAATACGCCTATTTATTTGTTACCCGCTTAAACCCCACTTTTAACACGGGTTTACAGGGATATATATTATTTATCTAATTTCTGCTCACACAGATTGTAGGTACTCGTTAGAACCGCCTCCTCGAGTCGTTTTAAAGTGTACCGAAATCTTGAGCAGAAATATGAAAAAAAGTCCAGAATTTTTATCTGAAAATTTTCCGTTTTTAGTGGTAAAATTTTACAATATATTTGAATAGGCGAGTTCTCATAATGAGTCGTACATGTAGGTTATTAACACCATAATGATGTGTGACATTTACCAAAAGCTCAGCTTGATGAAATAGATGGGCTGCATGATGCGTCCACGCAGAGCTGAAACGGACCCGCATGCGAGTACTTGTAAACCGCTTACAGGATCTAAGCCTGCCCAGGCAAAGTGGTGCGAGTCGGACCGTCAATGCTTATAAACCCTGTTGATTTCATGGGGTGGCAGGGCTTAAGAAGTCATTTTATCTCAATGTTGGGTAAAAGTTCCACAAAATTGGAAGTGACGTCTCCAAAATGACATTTACAGTGTTGACGGGGACGTAAAACCTCAAACAAACAAAACCAAAAGCTCAGATTCGCCTCATTTATTTATGATTACAAACTGTCAAATTGGTACAGCAAGCGATGCTTTGAATGCAAAGTTAGTGACCAGTTAACGAGGAACACATGAATTCCACCGCAGGCTAAGTCTATGTCGCGGACGAACGGACGAAGAACCAGACACCTATATCGGGCCATGCTTCATGTAGGAGCGTGAAAAAGGACATGCTACTTTGCATTCGCATGCATTATTTGCGCTACCAAGTCTACTTCCCCGACCCCTCACCCACCCCTTACTAATAAATACTCCCAGTTGGAGCAAACAGGTGGTGCATCTCAACATTTTAATAAAGCCCATGTAATGAACGAACCACTATTCACAATTTTTCATGCACACATACATGTAATGAGAGAACTGGAGTTTACAAGGTATACATTTTCCTTAATCTGTTCCTAGACGTCCAATGTAGGATATGGGTACTCGTTACCAACTACATGTATGTGGCCCGAGCGAAACGCAAACCACAGCGGTTGAGACCTAATGACTCGATGATTAACCCTTTTTGTACCAAATGGAATCTTTCTCCTTATATATACAGGAGTCCATTTTGAAACTTAGGGGTGTCAGGTTGTTTTTTCTTAAAAAGTTAGTTCGGGAAATGGCTTAACGTTTTGCCAACAGTGTAGGCCCTGATCAGACGCCGCAATCTGCGGTGTCTGATCTGGGCCTGCACTGTTTGCCATGGTACCCCTTTAGGGGTTTCTGGTACTGAATGGGTTAAGAGTCAGCGCTCTTACCCATTATTACCCAGTTACCTTCGGGGTGAACAGTAGACTTAACAAGATATCCAGGTTGCATGTCTGTACAAACTTCACTGATTATCTTGGAGAATTTTGTAGTTCTGCTCCAAGTTAGAGATCAGACTTATATGCAGCCTTGGAATGCTTGCCGCGCAATTTCCCCATATTAACCCTTTTTGTACCTAATGGAATCTTCCTCCTTATATATAGCATGCGTCCATTTAAAAATTTAAGGGTTTCAGGTTGTGGTTTCTTCAAAATTAGGAAAATGGCCGAACTTTTTGCAAACAGTGTAGGCCCTGATCAGACGCCACTGCGGCGTCTGATCTGGGCCTGCACTGTTTGCCACGGTACCCGTTTAGGGGTTTCCAGTCTGAAATGGGTTAATGTACATGTATGAGCAAAATTGAATTGTAAAGGCAAGAAACACAAGCGGGCCTCCGTGGCCTACTCTTAAACATTAGATCTCCCACTCGGGCTACATGTGAGCTTAAGTGTAAGCATCAGTGATGTTTAATTACTCCCAGTGTAAGAAAAAAGATCAACCAAAATGTTGAATGAGATCAGCGGCCACACATACATGTACAAGCAGGTTCCCCGTTATTTTATACATTGAGCTTGATTTTTCTAAAATATTTACTTGAAAAATAAATAAAGTACTCCCAATATGGTGAACCGATAGAAAATCAACAGTTTTCAATTTATGAAACGTTTACACAACAGTAAAAAAAAAGGAACACAGAAAACATTCATCATGTTCACACTGCGTTGTAAAGTGCATAAGATGCAAATCATCATGATTCCAACCGGATCAAAATCATACTTTACGATGCATTTCGTCATATTCTTCAAACTTTGTGTACCAAATTTTAATGCATGAAAAAAATACATGCACTTGACTAAATATACATGTAGGTATAGGCAGATTTCGCGGAGAAACACCGTGAACGACTTCACATGTAATAATTGGCTTTCTCCGAGAAAAAGCGATGTTTGCGGAGAAATTTCGCGGCGTTTCGCGGTGAAATTTACCGCTTTGAAACGCGAAATGTCTTTCGTCTCGGAGACATTTCTCGCTTGTTCTCCGAGAAAAAAGCCTATAATAATAATAAAAATAATATGGGTTATTACCGGTAGCTGGTCTGTATATCATTCAGTCTACTCAATGAGAATCTTTAATAACAACTTCAGGGATGCTGTTTGATTTAATTGTATTGGTTGTTCTAACAACCCATTAAGCAGCTATAGTCATGGCGGGGCGACCAGTGAACCACACCGCTCTTTCCTTGGACAAGCTTAGACTTAAATGGAGAACCGGTACTCATTCTTCCACCAGCAGTGTAATACCATTGTTATTTAGTTATGTTCAGACTGCTGGGTCGCCACCTGTTCGGGAAAGAGCTGCTGATTCTGAATGCCATATGTTCCGTCAATTTCTTGGAGTTATCTTTCCCTTCAGTGTATGGGACAGGATGTTGAATCTGATTGTATCACTTCCTGTCGTTAGCAAGTTTGTTACTTTAATACTAGAGTTGACAATGCATGCATGTAGGAAGTCACAGTGCCAGCTGTGTATATATCTGTTTGTTTGTATTGGAGTTTAACGGCCCAGTCAACACTATGTAGGTCATTTTTGAGCCGGTCAGTTTACCTATCCACACTTTCCTGGGCAGGCTTATACTCGAGCGGTTAACCAGTACAGTGCACATTCTTGCGCCAGAAACTGACAACTGCCCTTCATGAATCAGCGGAAGGGAGAGAATGACCGTAGAAAAGATTTCATGATCAATCTCCACGAAAGAGTGTTGCCGACCCCTGCAGGTATCGACCCCGTGTCCTCCTGAACACCAGTCAGAGGCGCATCCGACTGACCTGTTATATATCTGTTTCTTTGGTACATGCCTTATTGCTGTGGACTTCTGCTTTAATATATTTCTCAAGGAATGCAATAAACAAAGGCCATATTTCTTTAAGATGTCTATTCTCCCTAGAGCCTGTTTTGGCAGGAATCGAAATTTTGAATTGTGCGTTATATAGAGAAAACCGGTGCTAAAGGGGGTGAACATTATTTTTCTTATACATATCATTTTCTGCTCCAAGACAAAAGTTGTGGGTACTCGTTAGAACCGCGTAATTGGGGCGGTTCTACAATTAGGCGGCTTTATTCTAGACAGATTTTTAATTATTTGGACCCCATTTTGATTTATATCAGTCCTTGAATCGACTGCCTATTCGAGGTTCGCAAAACTGCAGTATGTTTTCTCTGGCTTTCTTTGCCGGATCATTACAGGGTCACTGATGAGGCTTTATAAGCCGAAACTACGTAGTATGACCCATCTTATTTCTTATGAATATTTTCATTGCTCTTAAAGGAACTCAATTTTGATTTTTATTTGCCTTCACTGCAGCTGGTGTTGTGCCGTGTGGCGGCCGTAAAACGTCTCCCCGTACATCAACCATAGTGCAGTTTATATTTTACTTTCGGTCCTTTGGGATCAGCGTGAATATTCTGAGAAATCAGAAATAAATTATTGGTTTAGATTCATATTCTAGACAGGTTTTTAATAATTTGGACCCCATTTTGATTTATATCAGTCCTTGAATCGACTGCCTATTCGAGGTTCGCAAAATTGCAGTATGTTTTCTCTGGCTTTCTTTGCCGGATCATTACAGGGTCACTGATGAGGCTTTATTAGCCGAAACTACGTAGTATGACCCATCTTCTTTCTTATGAATATTTTCATTGCTCTTAAAGGAACTCAATTTTGATTTTTATTTGCCTTCACTGCAGCTGGTGTTGTGCCGTGTGGCGGCCGTAAAACGTCTCCCCGTACATCAACCATAGTGCAGTTTATATTTTACTTTCGGTCCTTTGGGATCAACGTGAATATTCTGAGAAATCAGAAATAAATTATTGGTTTAGATTCATATTCTAGACAGGTTTTTAATTATTTGGACCCCATTTTGATTTATATCAGTCCTTGATTCGACTGCCTATTCGAGGTTCGCAAAATTGCAGTATGTTTTCTCTGGCTTTCTTTGCCGGATCATTACAGGGTCACTGATGAGGCTTTATTAGCCGAAACTACGTAGTATGACCCATCTTCTTTCTTATGAATATTTTCATTGCTCTTAAAGGAACTCAATTTTGATTTTTATTTAACGAGCAACCACAACCTATGTTTGCAGTAGAAATAAGAAAAGTATCACGGATTTTCACCAAAAGTAGCCATTTTTTGAGATGTGAAAAAAATGCACTATGTCGCACTGGTGTGTAATTGTAATTGAAGACTGTCGAAAATTTATGTGATTAACAAAGACTCTGGTTTAATGGAACTAATAGGGAAAGCCTACGGAAGATTAATAAACGGGTTGTAGAAAATTCGCGATATACGAATATCATTAATATAATAACAAGTAGGCCTAGCCTAATGTAAAATAGTTACAAAGCATGTTTGCTGTTGTTAATTAGCTATATTCCGTAACAAATCAATAATACTAGTCGCTATGTTATATTTAGCAACGACCTTTAGGTGACCGCTTAGTTCATGTAACTTGATGGCCGGGTAACAGCCGTGGAACTTTAAACCTATACCCCGACGAGCGATTTCCCAGTGCTTTCCGACTTGAAAAAAAATCCAACACATTTGATTGCAACGTGAGAAGATCAATGATCGGCTTTTCTATCCATTTAGTCAGGACTGCAGAAGCCTCCGTGGTGTAGTAGTTATGGTACTCGCCTTGTAAGCCAGGGATCGCAGGATCGATCCCGGGCTTCTCCAGATTTTCGGATGATTCTTTAAACCGAGGTCCCGTCTCCGTGTAACCTTAGCTGTTGGTGAGACGTAAAACTCAAACTCACTCACTTGTTAAGACTATGATAGCGCACAGTGTACTTTGAGATTATCGATTCCATTGCGGAATCCCCGCGTTTGGGGGTCACTGATGAGGCATTTTTGGCCGAAACTAGCTAGTCTGGTCCCAAAAAATATTGCTCACTCCACAGTGTCCATTCTTTGTTTTAGTCCTTGCTTCCAAAGGATTATCTCTCTATATGATGATTCAACTTCACCACAGCTGGTTAACGTAAATGGAGATGTACGGTTGCCGTAAAAAGTCTCCCTTCGTTCATTATAGTACGGGTTATATTTTTAGTCTTGTGGAATCATCGATTCCATTGCGAAATCTTGAATATGGCCGAAACTAGTTAGTCTGACCCAGAAAAAGTCTTGTAACCTCCATAGTTTCCATTTTTGGGTCCAAATGATTACCTTTAACTTCACCATAGCTGACGTTAACGGGCGACCGTAAAAAGTCTCCCTGCCCTTCATCATAATGTTGATTATATATTTTCTGGTCTTTTGAGATCGTCGATTCCTTTGCGGGGTCTCGAAAATGTTCGAGGGTTACTGATGAGGCGTATTTGACCGAAACTAGCTGGTCTGACCCAGAATAAAAATCTGGTACACTCCACAGTTTTCAGTTTTGTGTTATCACCAATGGTCGAAAACGTTTTATCATATGACGTTGCGTCTGAGAATCCGCTATAACGCCGTGTATTAAAGTTGGTAATCCACTAGTGGATTAAATATGCAAATTAGTTAGATACTCCCGTAACGTTACACGTACGACGCCATTAACTACGTCGTGTTTACTAATGGCGGAATATTTACATTTTTTTTTTTAAATAAATTGTGAATAAAATGCGTTTTAATTTTCATATGATAAATAGAATCTTGCATTCGTGCCTAGTATTATTAAATTCATTGAACTCGTTAATAAAAGGCATAAATGTGCTGCAAAGCGTCGCATTTCATCCCTTTTCGGTTATTAAACTTGTTAAGGAAACGCATAAAATACTCGACAAAGCCTCGCATTTTGTCCTTTTCCCCAACCCGTTCGATAAATTCAATTATGCATGAACACTAATATAAGCTCCTCTATTTAGTCGTCATCTTGAATACTACTGTCCCAGTATTAAATATTATTTCCGTTGAATTTTTCTCATGAATATGCGATACCTATTTTAGCAAGGTTTGAGGAATAGAATGAGTATGGGTTTATGCGACAAAGGTCGTTGATACAAGGGTACACATCATCGCCATCTGCGGCATCAAAATGAAAAAGTAGCACAATACCCATTTTTTTCGCTACACATGAGCCTAGTCCCACACCGCATGACCTTATCAAAGCTCGCTAAACAGAGCGAGTGAGGGAAGGTAACTACCATACTAAAGATGATCCCTGCATTGTAAAACTCTTTTTCCGGTATTACAAACTCGAAAATAGTATTTTATTGATAGCTTATATGTCAATTAGGGCATGAGAATTTTCCTGCAGCTTGGGTCATACATGTAGAATCACTACCAACATAAATAAGCATTATTTGATGCGTGCCTTTTGAATTTAAAAGATGAGAATATACAATTACCGATAGATGTGAAGTCGATGGCGAACGTAAGTCCCACATGCTTCACCAAAAAGGAATGTTTATTTTATGTAGAAGAAATACATAAATGAACTTTAGAGGTGCCCACTGTTTATATATCTGAGGTCAGAAAATGACTAAGTCCATGATATGGCAAAAATGACCAGAAATGATCTAACAATTATATCAAAAGTACATGCACACCCTAATACCATGCGGAAAACACATGCAAAATAGAAGCGAAAGTTATGATCTGGAATCAGGGTTGTGGAGGTGGTGGTGGTTTTTGTGTGTGCGTGTGTGTGCGCGGGCGTGTGTGTGTGGGGTGGGGGTGGGGGTGGGGTGGGGCTTTAATCGATTTTACGTGACCATAATCCTAGCTTATGTCTGTCGTGGTTTTGACAAATAATAAAGTTGGAAAACGATTGGTACAAAACAGTAGATACGCATTGGAACTGGTAAACCTAAGTTTAAAAGAGTTTATTTTTATAAAAACACCTACCTACCTACCTTCCTTCATACCTGTCCCACCCTACCTACCTACCTATCTACCTACCTACCCACCATCCCAAACTCTAACCCACACAACCTACCTACCCATATACCTACCTACCTACCTTCATAAGTACTAAACTACCTTCGTACCAACCTAACTTCCTACATATCATCCAATTTAATACCTACCTATCTACTTGCCGTCCTAACTACCCACCATTACGTACATACTCACCAACCCTACCCATCCTACCTACCTACCTTTCTGCCTGCCTAGTGCCTACCTACCTACCTACCTACCTACCTATAATCCAAAATTCTAACCAACACAACCTACCTACCTTCATAAGGGCTTAACTATCTACGTACGTACCTACCTTTCTACCTAACTTCCATTTTACCTACCTACCTACCTGCCTACCTACCTACCTATCTACCTACCTACCGACATACATTTCCACACACCCACCCTACCTTCCTACCAACCTACCTACCTACCTACCCACCCACATTCCTACTACCTACCTAATTACCTACCTATTCGCCTACCTGCGTGTCTGCATACCTACCTACCTAGCTACCTAGATACCTACCTATCTACCTACCCACCTGCCTGCCTACGTGTCTGTATACCTACCTAACTTCTACCTCCCAAACACCAACCCACACTACCTACCTACCTACTTGCCTGCCTGCGTATCTGCATACTACCTACCTACCTACCTACATACCTACCTACCTACCTACTTGCCTGCCTGCCTGCCTGCCTACGTGTCTGCATACCTTCTTAACTACCTACACCCCCAAACACCAACCCACACTTCCTACCTTCATACCTACCTGTCGTACTAAGTACATAACTACCTACGTACCTACATACCTTCCTATTAACCTACCTACCCACCTATCCGCCCAGCCCATCGGACTTGAAGAAATAGATTGGGCTACATGATGCTTCCACGCGGAGCTGAAACCGACTGCATAGAAGTGGAGGCAATGATCAGGAATCGATACAATTAACGTACAGCTCCCATCACAGACACCAAAGGGAAAGAAACACAAGCATGAAACAACAGACCCTAATGGAAACATCAATAGCGGAAAGTCAAAAGTGCAGTTACTTTCCCACAAAATGGCCAATTGGCTATCCAAAACAAAAAATATATTAAGCGACACAAACACCCAAAGACAAACCATAACAAAAATAACCCGTGACAGAAGAGGTTCTAAGCCTGTCCAGGAAAAGTGGTGCGAGTCGGACCGGCCATGCATATAAAACCTATTGGTTTCATTAGGCAGTAGGGCTTGGGCTGTCATTTAATCTGAAAATCGGGTAAAAATCCAACAAAATTGGAAGCAACCTCTCCAGAATGACCTACACAATGTTGACGTGGATTTTAAACCTCTTATCAAACAAACACGCCTACCTACCCACCTACCTACCTACATTATTACATACCTACATAACCACTCAACCTATCCTACCTAACTGCCTGCCTGCTTGTCAGCCTAGCTACCTACAATCCCAAACATCCACCAACAACCTACCTACCTGCCTACCTACCGACCTAAGCATGTAAGTACCTACCTACCCATCCGCCCACCCTGCCTAACTAGCTACAATCCAAAACACACACCCAACCACCCTTCCTACCTACCTACCTTCCTACCTACCTACCTACCTTTCATCTCGCGCCCATCGGGTTTTGGAGAAATATATGGGCTGCAGGATGCTTCCTCTCAGAGCTGAAACTGACCGCAAATAAGTACTGGTAAACCGCTGAAAGGATCCTAAGCCTACCCAGGCAAAGCGGTGCGAGTCGGACCCTCCATGCTTATGAACCCTATTGGTTTCATTGGGCGGCATGAATCGGGGTGTCATTTCATCTCACTGTCAGGTTAAATATGTTCTTTGAAAGGGTTATCATTTGGAAGCAAGGAATACACCACAGAAGTGAAAAATATGGAGTGTACATGTTTTCTGGGCCAGACTAGCTATTTTCGGCCAATTAGGCCTCATCCGTGACCCTCAGATATTTTCAAAATTCCACAATGGAATCAATGATTTCAACAAAATTGGAAGCAACGTCTCCAAAATGACCTATTTAGTGTTGACGAGGACGTTAAACCTCAAATTCGAACAAACAAATATACATACATTCAATCTTTGGACGCGTTGCTTCCGATTTTGTGAGACTTGAACTCGAAATTGAGGTGAAGTGACATCTTAAGCCCTGCCGCAAAAGCAGAACCGCTACGTTTTATAACTAGGGATGGTCTGACTCGTATCACTTTGCCTGGGCATGCGTAGACCTAATCGGTTTACCAGTGCTCAAGTTCGGTTGGTTGAAGCACCATGCGGGCCAATCCTGATGAGCAGGGATGTTTATATAACGTTTCTGTATGGGTGATTGTGAGAAACAGAATTACTAGTAATTGCAAATAGAGTCTGTTTTTAACCATATTGTTAGTAACCATCTTAGACCTTAATTACACTTTCTGATTTTTTCCAGCTGTAATCTAGGTAAATTGAAGGGAAAAAGTCTTTCCTACAGCAAATGAATAACAAAGCATAACTCTCAGTCGGTCGCTGTCCAATTGTCGCTGCCCGATTGACATTCTTTCGTGGAAATTTATCATGATATTATTTAGAGCGTCTAGCCAATAATCGCCAAGAGGATGACAAGCAATGTAGATCCTGATAAGATAACTCATCTGGATCTACAGTTTGCATGCATAGCTGTACTGGGCTATAGGGTTGAAAGGGGTAAGAGTACAGTAAAATTCCTATATTATTCCACTTTTGAACAGTTTCAAAGGTGGTCGTTAAGACCTTTTTTGAACAGTCCCAAAGGTGGTCTCATAATATGAGACACTGGGTTAAGAAAACAACAAAGGAAGAATAGCTGAAACCTTCTCAATAAGCTTTTAAAATCAGATTTAGTCTTAAAGTTAGGTGGGCTACGTAAAAAGCGGAATGCCAAGTTAATGTATATGTACATATCTTGGGCCCCGTCAAGCGATTTTGGTACTTATCGCCTATGCGAGCAGCGAAGGTTCAGGCGAGCCTGCGCATCCGCGCAGTCTCATCAGAACCTTTGCTGCTCGCTCATACAAGCAGTGAATCAAGAGGAACCTTCAGGCAGAAAGCCATATCCCTGGCCCCTCTGAATGGCTGGGCATGCGCAGTGAAAATTTGTCATGACGGAATGCTCGAAGACACAAATTCACTTGGCGGGGCTCTATTTATAGTTGTAGAATTGTTACGATTCCATAAAGTATACACAACATACTTTAACAAGCACAAATTAAAAATAAAACTTTCTAAATCTGGAGCTATGGGAAAGATTCTCTAGGGACTTAAGAATGGTCATAGTAAACAAGTTAGCCGTGTTCGAGTCATCGAATTTTCACTGTAATTTTCTTTATAGAAGTGTCTGTAGGGGCAGTATCTTTTGCTGGTAAACGGACTTTTTCATTTAGTAAAGTAGGGTTCATATGTGTAGTTCATGTTTTTTGGGGGGATCATTGATTCCTTTGTGAAATTTGAAAGTATTTGAAGGTCACTGATGAGGCGTAATTGGTCCAAACTAGCTAGTCTGGCCCAGAAAAAAACTTTTTCTGCTCTGTGGTGAATTCCTTGCTTTCAAAGGACAACCCTTCCATACTGCATTTATACAAGAATAGACAACCATAGCCATGTTAAAATACTAAGGATAGACAAATATGAATAGCTCAATATTCATTCAACGTTGACTTTGTAAAGTGGGGTTTAAGACTGTTATGCGAACATGCTATGGGCAAACAAATATGAACGGCTCATTATGTATTTAACCCACTTTAGGCGGGCAACCCCTAAAGGGGTACCTTCGTCCTTGGCACACAGGCCCAGTATAGGCCTCGGTAGCTCAGTCGGATGGACGTCTGACTGGAGAGCAGGATGACGATGGTTCGATACATGCCGGGGTCGGCAACATTCTTTCGTGGAGATTGATCATAAAATGTTTTCTACCGTCATTCTCTCCCTTCCGCTGATTCAAGAAGGGCAGTTGTCAGTTTCTGGCGAAAGAATGTGCACTGTTCTGGGTAACCGCTTAAGTAAAAGCCTGCCCAGGAAGGGTGTGGATAGGTAAATTGACCGGCTCAAAAAGTGTTGACTGGGCCGTTAAACTCCAATATTAATACAAACAAACAAACAAAGTGCAGACCCAGATCAGACTCTGGTCAGGGCCTGCACTATTTGTAGCAGCATTTTTCGCCCCCACTCCCCCACCCAACACAAAAAAAACAACAAACAATTAACAACAACAAAAAAAAAATAACACGAAAAATAAGCTTACCACCCCTTCGATGTCAAATGGACTTGTCCAACATATAGCAATGGAAGAGTCCACAAGTATTGAATCAAAGTTAAGTCAACGATGTGCGAAAATTCGGAAATGCTATGAAATGCATACCTCTTGAATCTGAAGCACTCTGGCATTGAGAGCGTTTACAGTTAGGATGGTCGTGAACCCTGTGCCAACTATATTAACAGTCATATCGACATTACCAGAGTAGATTTGGGAAGCCAGCTCTGATAGCCCGTGTAATGCAACCACGGTGTCCTGTAAAGAAAAACATAAAGCTGAACGTGTACATTCTATCACATAACTAGAAACTGACTAGGGCCCCGGCAGCGCTAACAGAGGAGTAGGAAAATTTGTGGACGGACAGACAGACAGACAGACGGACGGACAGACTGATTACTATAGGGCACCCACACTTTCAGTGCGGGGCCCTAAAAATCAGTGTTATGAACATGGTTGTATACCCCACTTTATGTAGAGAAAAATGTTTTTTTATAAGGTTATTTATTATTCTTTTCCATTTTTTTTTTTGCCAAAAAGAAAAATTCGTTAGCACTACGATAACACACCCGTGTGACATACAGCAATCTTTCATAACTCTAGAACGGGTATTTTCTCATTACGAAAACACGCCTATACAAATACGTTGTAAATTTTACCGCCAAAAAAAAACCCGAAAATTTTGATAAAAATTGAGATAGTTTCCTCATTTTTGCTCAAAATATAGATTATGGATACACGTTAGGAGCGCCTCGACGAGGCGGTTCTAACGAGTACCAACAATCTATATATTAGAGCAGAAATACGAAAAATAAGGTTTTCCCCTATAAACTCCAGTTTTATTATATAAAAGCGGGGGTCAAGGGGGTCAAAATTATATAGGCGTGCTTTTGTGATGCTGATGAAAATTTGTGATATTTATCTATTTTTTTCTCTAAACATATGTTGAGGGCGCCCATTAGCCCCGCCTCATTGAGGCGGTAGCACTTTCTCATTGAGGCAGTTCTAACGGGTACCCATAACCTTTGACTAGGAACAGAAATAAGAAATATAATGTATACCCCTGAAAACCACAGTTTTCTCTATGCAAAGTGGGGTGTTGAGGCGGGTTTATCACACGGACTTGTTTACGTGATGGAACTGCCACATTGAGACAGTTGAATACATTACATCAGATAACATGAACCATGATAGCATTAAAAAACATGCCTATTCAAATACATAGCAAATTTACCACCGAAAAATGAAATATTTCAGATGAAAAATGATGATATTTTTCTTAATTCTGTTAAAAAAATAGATTGTGAGTACACGTTATTGAGGCGGTTCTAACGAGTACCCACAAGCTATATTTTACAGCATAAATAAGAAAATAGCTTTTACCCCCATAAACCCCAGTTTTACTGTATAAAAGTGGGGTTCAAGGGGGTCAGCAATATATAGGCGTGTTTTCGTGGTGATCGCACGTTTGTAACCTGCGTGAAATCCTATTGCCTAGGCACCTACTGTTGTTATTTTGTCAGATGTCCTGGAATGACCTACGCGCCTCCATGGCCTAGTGGATAAGGGCGCTGACCCTTAATCATGATTAGGTCTCTCACTGCTGTGGGTTCGAGCCTGACTCGGGTCACATGTGGGACGCCAAGCTCTGCAACGGAAGGGTCAGGTGGTTGTTCTCCGTGCACTCCTGTTTTCGCCCACCTCTGATCGGCTCGATATGAGTGAAATAATCTTTAAAGGGCCGTAAAACCAAAACAAAAAAACAAACAAACTGGAATGACCTTGACTTCAGTAGCCTTCCTTGACATCTAACAATGGATGCTTGAATGAATTTTTTATCTCATAGACTTCATCAAAATGTAGATTATAGTTTTAAGTACTTTAGAATCCTTTGTGAAAGTTGGAAAACATCTGAGGGTCACTGATGAGGCCTTCTTGCCGAATCCACCGAACTGATTACTCTCGGCAATGTGGTGTTTTACTTGCTTTCATGATGCTCAATACTGTATCAGAAAAAAAAAAAAACAAGAGCACCACATGCAGGTGCCAACGCTCGGCTGCAAAAATTCTAAGTCGAAAAAGGGGCATAACTGTGCCAAAAATATTTTGAGGGTTACCTCACATATTGGTATGAGTTCCCCTTTTCATAATGAACAACTAGTCCGAGTTTCAAGTAAATATGTTCAGTAATGACAGAGATATTACAAAATGTCCCAGTTTTTGCACGGCGACGACGACGCAGACAACGCCAGAGCTATGACAATAACTCGTCGTTATCTTCAAAAACAGTCGAACTAATACGTGATTAGACAGATCTGTAGCCATCTAAAGAGTACCTTGTTAATTTCGTGTATTTCAAGTTTTTCAAGAATCTTGCGACTGACGCAATCAGTGTAGACCCAGATCAGATGCCGCGTTCTGCGGCGCCTGATATGGGTTTAAACGTTTTGCTACCCTATTTATATGCCTTAATACGTTTTAACCTCACCTGAGTTGAAGAAAACCCGCCATTTGGGTTCCTTTGTTCTGTGATCCATTTTAAAACGGGTAGCCCCTCAACTGTGTCGCCTCTTGCAGCCAAGGTCAACAAAGCATACGCTGTCATTTCTATGTTGATAGCTTGTCCGGCTCGTTTCTGCCACGGTTTCACATCCTTCGATGCTGTGACAGGGTCTTTCTGCCACCATTTTAAGCCACCTAAGTAATGTCAAATGTAAACAAGACTTGTACAGCTGACACATGATAATCAAAGCACCGACACCACCGGTGGGTCGATTGTCTGTGACACATCACGATAAAATACCCGTGCGACATAGTGCATTTTTTCACATCTCCGAAACGGCTATTTTTCTCATGAAAATCCGTGATTTTTTTCTTATTTAAACTGCAAACATAGGTTGTAGGTGCTCGTTAGATCCGCCTCATTGAGGCGATTCTAACGAGCACCTACAACCTATGTCTTGAAAATGAAATAAGAAAAATAATGTATACCCCCGTAGACCCCAGTTTTCTCTATATAAAGTGAGGTTTAGGGGTGATCATTACACGGACTTGTTCACGTGATGACTAGAAAATGGTCCTAAAGGGGACTTAACCTTGTCATGCTGAATATTTCAATTTACTACACTCCTCCCAAATTTTCAGTCAGTTGTGTTGCATGATTTCAATTTTTACCACGGATCAGAAACATAATGGAAAACAGTATTGATCCTGATCAGCCTGAAGTCAGCTGATCTGGATCTAATGTGCTTTCAAAAAGAAAGGATATATCCGGGTTCAGCATGGTAAGGGTTTAGACTTTTTGTGTAACCCATAAATTCTGGTACTTCAAGCAAACAGTGTCGACACCGATCAAACGCTTTCTGTGGCGTCTAGTCTGGTCTTAACTAATACATGAGTCTAATCCAGATCGATTTCTACAGATAACCCTCTCTACACAACCCACTGGCATTACAACCATAAGGACACCTTGTATACAAATATGTAATCTTCACCTGGATTTCGTAGAGATCACTGAGAATCACGTGGACATCAGTGACATTAAGCTAGTTCGCTTTGTAACTTTGAGTTGATTGACAAAGAATCGATACAATAGGGATCTTAGCTTCTCCGATTTATTTTCTTCAAATTTGTGTGTTTGTTTGTATTGGGGTTTAACGACCCAGTCAACACTATTTAGGTCATTTTGAGCCGGTCAGTTTGCCTATCCACACTTTTCCTAGGCAGGCTTATACGTAAGGGATTAACCATTACAGTACACATTCTTTCGCCAGAGCTGAGAACTGCCCTTCTTGAAACAGTGGAAGGGAGAGAATGACCGTAGAAAAGATGTCATGATCAATCTCCACGAAAGAATTTTGCCGACTCCAGCAGGTATCGAACCCGCGTCCTCCTGGTCTCCAGTGAGACGCGCATCCGACTGAGCTAGCGAGGATGGCCACTCAAGTGTGTATGAGTTTTTGTTATTGTGTTAGGATTAAACGATACATCAACCCTTGTAGGTCATTTTGTGTTGTCTCTCTGAGAAAGGGAGAAATGAGATAGAAGAGATAGGAGGTGAAAGTGAGGACCAGGGGAGTCAGAAGAAGAAAATGAATTTATCATATGACGTCACGTCTGAGACTGTAATAAGGCCACGTAATAAATTCGATTAAATATACAAATTAGTTAGATACGCCCCATAACGTTACATGTACGACGTCCTTAACGACGTCGTGTTTACTAATGGTGGAATACTGACATTTTTGTAAAACTGTCGTGAATGAAATGCTTTTTACATGTCATATGATAAATAGAATCTTGCATTCAGGCACATGTATTATTGAGTTTATTAAACTCGTCGAGAAAGGGGGATAAAGTGCTCGGCAAAGCCTCGCATTTTATCCCTTTTCCTAAACTCGTTCAATAAATTCAATAATACATGAGCACTCATATAAGATCCTCTATATAAGTGTAGAAACTGAAGAAACAGCAACATTCCCCCTCTACCCTTACCTGCTGCAAGGAGAGCAGGTCTTACATGTAATCAACTGTAAGCCGGTTTCAGTTGGACGCCCCGTGGCTTGCCCCTTATTGCCAAAATTTTCGAAGGGACGTAACTGAAGGAAAAATTTCCGACCTCTTTAAAAGTCTACACACCATTCTCTATCTGTCTTTCAAGTTTCAAGGCAATAGCATAAACAGTTTTTGAGATATCTTGTTCAAAAGATTAAAATGGCGAATTGTTTAAAGGGCCTTAACTCATAAAAAAGATTTTCTGTCTCATCGGAGTCTGGCTACTTGTTTTCTTTTGCTCCAGCATTTCAGTGGTTTCTTGCTGTCGAGTCCTCACCGTTGTTTCATCTCTGTGGTTGTTTGATTATTTGTGTTCACGGAGGTGTTGCGCTGGTGGGTTGGGGGCCTTCATGCGGACTGAACAAATTATTTGTCTAAATCGCGACGGAAGTAAAGGCGAGGGTTGTGGCAACGTAAGGACGATTTAAGTCCCCCGGCGGAATTCGTTTCCGCTGACCGTTTCAAGGCGGTTCTTCTGTCACGGTTTATTTTTGTTATGATTGACAAGTCTTTGGGTGTTTGTGTCGCTTATATTATTTTATTTGGGATAGCCTTTTGGCCATTTTGTGGGAAAGTAACTGTCCTTTTGGCTTTCCGCTATTGATGTTTCAATTAGGGTCTGTTGTTTCATGTTTGTGTTTCTTTCCCTTTGGTGTCTCTGGTGGGAGCTGTGGGTTGATTGTATCGATTCATGATTATCGCCTCCACTGCTATTTTTCACAGTTTTTTTTCTCAATAGTTAACCAGCCATTTACAATTAAGACGTAGCTATACCAAATTTACTGACACACAGGCCTTTCTGATATTCAATCTCCATCAGTGTGTCTCAACCCAAAAGTTCTGAAACCGAAACGGATGATGGACAAGACCCGGCAAACACAGCACAACCCTCTCAGAGCACACACCGACCGACGTAGCTCATGAGACAGGTCAACTGGAGGATCAGGCAAGCGACGCCTACCCTAGGACTTATAGGCGCCCCCACCAAGCCAACATCAGCAAACATGGCCCACACTCCACGGAAGTCCTGGGCATCAGGAAGGAGAAGTCCAAAGTAGCGAGACTAGTAAACTTTAAAATATAACAAAAAGTGGCAACCAAATCCGCTAAGATACATGTATCATTCCATATCAGCCTGTCAAGTTTTGAGGCAATATTTTAAACAGTTTTCAAGATATCTTGCTTAAAATGTTCAAGTGACGAATTGTTCAAATTGCCGTAACTCCAGAAGAAATTTCGGTTTTCTATTTTTTTCACAGGTTGATTAGGGCATCTACTCATCATCCACTATCAGCCTTTCAAGTTTCAAGACAATAGCTCAAATAATTTTCGAGTTATTTTATTTAGAAAGTCAAAATTCCCAAATTTTCAAGCGGCCATAACTCGAGAACAAAATATTAGATTATTTTTTCAAAAGATAATCATGTCATCTACTGATAATGCCCTATCAGTCTTCAAAGTTTCATGGCAAGAACTTTTCAGGTTTTGAGATATATTGCTTACAAGGTTAAAACGTCGAAAGTTTCAAAGGGCCATAACTGAAGAAGAAAATTTCAGATGTTGGTTAAAAGTTAATTACGTCAGCTACTCATCATTTCCTATCAGCCTGTTAAGTTTCAAGGCAATATCGCAATCAGTTTTCAGATATCTTGCATACAAGGTTAAACTGACAAACTGTTTAAAGTGTTATAACTCAAGAAGAAAATTTGGGATTGTTTCCAGAAGTTAATCCGGGCATCTATTCATCGTTCCCTATCAGCCTGTCAAGTTTCAAGGCAATATCTCAAACGGTTTTCGAAATATATTGCTTACAAGGTTAAAATGACAAATTGATCAAAGGGCCAAAACTCATGAAGATTGACCAACAATCATCGAAAGTAGCACAATGCCTCGTGTCATGAGAACACGAAACAGCACATGCATCCACATTAATATGCAATAAGGTACTAAAAAAAAAACAACAAAAAAGTACACTAGGACGATCAGTAGAAAAAATACTAGTGGGCTTCAAACCCTCTGTTAACAAATATTCAACCGATCACGAAAACACTCCTATATAATTTTGAACCCCTTCAACCTCACTTTTATATAGTAAAACTGGGGTTTACAGAAATATACATTTTTATCTTATTTCTGCTCAAAATCGTAGATCGGCGAGGCGGTTCTAATGAGTACCCATAATCAATGTTTTGAGCAGATATAAGAAGTGTATCAGAATTTTTATCTGAAATGTTTCATTTTTGTGGGGTGGTAACATTTCTAATATATTTGAGGAGTGAGTAAGTGTTTGAGTTTTATGTCCCAACAATAGCTAATGTCATACAGAGATGGGACCTTGGTTTAAAGACTCATCCGAAAGTCTGGAGAAGCCCGGGATTGATCCCGCGATCCCTGGTTTACAAGACGAGTAGCGTAACCACCACACAACGGTGGCTCCTCTAATATATGTGAATAGACATGTTTTCGTAATGGGCTTGCCCCCCATTTCCAATGCAGTTTCCTACAACCACTAGTCACAAATTGTATCAATTGTTTCCCACGGAAAAACCTTAGCTTATGTTTTATGCTTTCTTGGAATCGGAGTTTGCTACAAATACAGCAAGGAGGTTTTGACTATTGTTCCTGAACGCAGATGGTATCTATGCATTGCAATGCTGTCTTCTGGGCTGTATGGATTCGAATTTTCCAATAAAATGGGCATATTTATATGTGGTTTACTTAAACGTTTAACTTTGTTTATATGTGCTTATTCATTTCAGTATGATATTCATAAAGTGGCTTGAAACGGCTGTTCTTGGGTTCGTTTCTGGATTTTCTTGGTTAACCATTACGAAAACACGCTTATTCAAATATATTGCCAATTTTACCACCCAAAACCGAAAATTTTAAGACAAAAAATCTGATATTTTTATATTTTTGATCATAACATAGATTGTGGGTCCTCACGAGTACCCACAATCTATATTTTTGAGCAGAAACAAGAAAAATAATGCATACCGCTGTAAACCCCAGTTTTACTGTATAAATGTGGGGTTAAAGGGGTCAATATTATATACGTTTTTTTTGTAATAGTTTTCTTTTCATTTTGCTTACCATTTGTTTGAGCTTTCTGGTCCAATTTATTCCATGCTGTGGTTGCCATTGAGCTTCCTGCTAACTGTAAGGCATAACTGACGATAGCCAAGTCATATACGTCTGTAAGTGAAGACAGTTGGTCTTCCAGGAACTTCTGGGCATTAGCTTTAGCGCTGTCAATTTTTGCAGCAACCTGTAAGCAAAACCAATTGTGACAACCTCGGTATAGTATCAAATTTCAGCTTTGATTTTAATTAGGAAATAGATCCGCTGTACCAGTTGTTTGTTGAGTAATAAAGCATAGTTTAGAGGTCAGCTGTAAAGGAAATCAAATCACGGACGCTGGGCGTATTGTAAAGTACATTCTTTAGTACTTTGGAATCGGGTTTACAAAGTGGAACTTTCAAAAACATTTTAGCGTCACTGATGAGGCCTATTTAGCCGAAAATAGCTAGACTGGCCCAGAAAAATTGTGCACTCGGACAGTCATAAGTTTTTGGACCACACCTTGTTTCCAAAGGATAAAACATTCATAGATCATATAACAACAGTTTGGAGATCAGTTGACAGGAAGATCACAATATAAACAAATAGCACAAGTAATTTGTCTACTTGCAACTGACCGACAAACTGTGATATATACTGCTCAACTAATCACACACTAGAGTTAATCTATTTCGATTATAACACACTAAAATTGACAATAATTGTGTTGTTGTCTTAAAATGCTTCCAACGTTTCGCCGTTGTTGGAAAATATCTCGCCAATATATTTGCCTGTATCGCACGCAGTTATATCATTTTATAATGTTTTGATGTGAGAAAATAACGCTTCATCGTCTAATGTCATAAACTCTTCGAGTGGCGTCATAAAAATTGCGGACTTTGACGTCACGCTCCTCCTCCTTGAACCAGTGATATTACAGTTTCTATCTATAACCTAGAAAGGCGCGATGTGTTGAAATTAAATCCAATATATACGTCGATGCGAAACACAACTCATTTAGAGCTGATGTTAAAAGCAATACTTATTGTTAATTCCCTTGAGGTAATGTATATAGGTTTGTTCAGAGCAATACCCCGTTACAAAAGTGCAGTGTCGTTTTTTTGTTTATCTCTACCTAAAACATAGAATGTAGTCGCAACTCAGTTTCCTGGTGAAGGATTGTCTAAGGACGTGTCACCAGTAAATAATTCTGATTCTGATTCTCACGAGTATCTATCTGTTAGGAAACAGAAACAAGAGGCCCATGGGCCACAATGCTCACCAGAACTCAGGCAGACACTGCCCACTGGCAGCCATGTATGGTTTCAGGTTTTAATTTATTGATTATAAAGTCTCCCAAACAAACCCCCATTTCAAAATGAGCACCCATGTGGACTCTGTATCTGAAATATTAGGCCTTTTATGAGGAGGAAGGATGAGACATGGACCCAACAGAGCCCTGAATGGTATCACTGAATCCATCTTATCATAAGGCACATGAATATATATGGTTTAGGGGTGTACTGTTCCTGAGATATAAGGCCTTTTAAGCTGCGAAGGGGTTGGAGCATAGCCCTGGCAGACCCCAGGAAAGCCAAGATTGTTGTCGCTGAATGTGTCTTATAATAAGGACCAAGAAAATATATTGTTTAGGGGTGGGGATATGAACAGTTTCCAAGATATGAGGCCCTCTTATGAAATGATGAGGAGAGGAATGGCCCCCGTGGACCACCAAGTTTGTGTGACTGAATGTGTCTAATCATAAGAAACAAGAATATATATGATTATGAGGTGGGGATCTTAATGGTGTCTGAGATATATGGCCTTTTATGAAGTAGAGGCGTGGGCCATGGCATCAGCATGTTGCCCTAGCACATAGACGCATTGATGTGAGTGAATGAGTCTTATTATAGGGAACAAAAATATACATATTTTAGGGGTAGGGATCTGAACAGTTTCTGGGATATATTGCATTTTATGAAGTGGAAGGGTGGAGCATAGCCCCAGCACACCCCCAGAGACCCCTAGGTTGGTATCACTGAATGTAACTTATCATGAGGAACAAAAATATATATGGTTTAGGGTTGGGGGTTCTGAATGGTTTCCGAGATATTGAGCCTTTTACGAAGTGGAGGGGTTGGGCATGGCCCGGGCACATCCCAGAGGACCCCCAGGTTGGTTTCAATGAATGCGTCTTATCATATGAAACAAGAATATATATGGTTTTGGGATGGGGATCTGAATGGTTTCCGAGACTTATCACCTTTTATGAAGTGGAAGGGTGGGGCACAGCCCCCGTGCGGCCCGGGAGACCCTTAGATTGGTATCACTGAATGCGTCTTATCATAAGGAACAAGAATTTATATGCTTTAGGGGTGGGGATCTCAACGGTTTCTGAGATATTGGGCTTTTACTAAGTGCAGGGGGTGGGGCATAGCCCTGGCACATCCTAGGGGACCCCCATATTGGTGTCACTGAATGTGTCTTTTCATAAGAAACAAGAATATACATGGTTTTAGGGTGGGGATCTGAAGGGTTTCCGAGATATATCACCTTTTATGAAGTGGAAGGTTGGGGCATAGCCCTGGTGCGGCCTGGGAGATCCTTAGGTTGATATCACTGAATGCATCTTAACATAAGGAACAAGAATTTATATGGTTTAGGGGTGGGGATCTGAACGGTTTCTGAGATATTGGGCCTTTTATGAAGTGGAGGGGTCGGGCATAGCCCCCGTGCGGCAAGGGAGACCCTAAGGTTGGTATCACTAAATGCGTCTTATCATAAGGAGCAAGAATTTAAATGGTTTAGGGGTGGGGATCTGAACGGTTTCTGAGATATTCAGCCTTTTACGAAGTGGAGGGGGTGGGGCATAAGCCCCACAGGGGGTGGGGCATAAGCCCCACCACATCCTAGGGGACCCTCAGATTGGTGTCACTGAATGCGTCATATCATAAGAAACAAAAATATATATAGTTTAGGGGTGGGGATCTGAATGGTTTCTGAGATATATGGCATTTATGAAGTGAATGGGTGGGGCATGGCCCCAGCGCACCCCAGACAGACCCCAATGTTGGTATCACTGAATGTGTCTTATCATAAGGAACAAGAATATATATGGTTTAGGGGTGGGGATCTCAATGGTTTCTGAGATAAATGGCATTTTATGAAGTGGAGGGGGTGGGGCATGTCCCCGGCACATCCCGGGGGGACCCTGAGGTAGGTGTCACTTAATGCATCTTAGCATAAGGAACAAGAATATATATAGTTTAGGGGTGGGGATCTGAATGGTTTCTGAGATAAATGGCATTTTATGAAATAGAGGGGACAGGGCATGTCCCCGGCACATCCCGGGGGACCCCCAGGTTGGTGTCACTTACTGCATCTTATCATAAGGAACAAGAATATATATGGTTTAGGGGTTGGGATCTGTAAGGTTTCTGAGATATAAGGCATTTTATGAAGTGGAGGGGGCGGGGCATGGCCCCGGCACAACCTAGGGGACCCCCAGGTTGACATAAAAGCATATGGCTGAGAGAAGTTTACTCAAGGAACATGTTTATGTAAGTTTTGTAAAAATATCTGCAATGACTTGGCAGTAAATGCAATTTTTCAGTTTTCCCCATTATAAGTCAATGGAAACTCTAAGTTGCCATAGCAACAAAACTAAAAGGCCAAATTTCATAAAAAACACAAAACCTGTAAAGGCAAATATGTTGAATATTTTCATAAAGTCTCAGCCTCCTAGAGCATATGGTTTCTGAGGAGATGATTTTTTAAGTATTTTTTGTCTATTTTTTGCATTTTGGTTTCCATGGCAACCAATAAAAATGAGCAGAAGGCTTAAAATCATACAGCAGATAGTAGATTGCCTATGGAACATTTCTATGAAAGTTTTGTCAAAATATCTGCAGAGGCTTGGCAGTAAATGCCATTTTTCAATTTTCCCCATTATAAGTCTATGGAAACTACACGTTGCCATAGCAACCAAACTAATGAGCTGATTTTGATAAAAAACACAAACTTTCAATTCCCCAGCCCAAGGATGCTACAGATAAAATTTGGGCCCAATCGGCCCAGTGGCTTCAGAGGAGATGTCGTTTGAAAGTGTTGACGCCAGACGCCAGACGACGACGACGACGACAGACGACGACGACGGACGACGACGACGGACGACGACGGACAACTGCCTATCCTATAAGCTCCCCCAGAGCCTTCGGCTCTGGTGAGCTAAAAATGATATTTTATATGCATGTACGCTAGTAAACCCTGTGTTTACCTTAAAAATGGGTTCAAAATAGTGTTCATAAGAGTACTTCTTATAACTTGATGCTTTTTTGGATATCAGCATAACTATTTTAACAAAGCAATGTTTATCGTTTGGCAGAAAATAAATTCTATCGAGCAGCAAGTACATTTTAATAATTGTGCCAGCACTCGAAAAAACCTTCAGTAAGATTTGTACCATCAGCGCACAGTCTAATCAGAACATTTGCTGATGACATGAGAATCTGCAACCTCTTGACCAAGAGAGATATGCAGAAATTAAGGCGTAACTAGACCTAATTTAATGACACAGAGGCCTTTCTAATATTTAATCTTCATCAGTGTGTCTCAACCCCAAAGTTCTGAAACCGAAACGGATGATGGACAAGACCCGGCAAACACAGCACATCCCCCTCCGAGCACACCGACCAACGTACCTAGTGAGACAGGTCAACTGGAGGCATCAGGCAAGACACGCTCACCCGCGGATTTATAGGCGTCCCCCACCGAGCCAACGTCAGCAAACAAGGCCCATGCTTCACGAAAGTATCGGGCATCAGGAAGGAAACTCATGCAATACTGGGTCGACATTGCGAAAACGCCCCATTCAAATATAATCACAATTTTATCACCAAAAAATGAAAATTTTCAGATAAAAAAAAAAGATGATTGTTTTATTTCTGCTCGAAACATAGATTGTGGAAACTCGTTAGAACCGCCTCGCCGAGGCGGTTCTAACGAGTACCCACAATCTATTTTTTGAGCAGAAATAAGAAAAAAAATGTGACTCCTGTCACAATTTTACTATATAAAAGTGGGGATTATGGGGGTCGAAATTATAAAGGCGTGTTGTCGTGATGATCTGAGTGATTGCTGATTCAACGTTATTTCAGGTTTCGTCATATGCTGGATCTTATTTACACTGCACTTACCCCTTCTACACTTCTTGCCTCTAACAAAGCAACTAGAACATATGCTGTCAGGGAAACCTCACCAGACGTCGACCCGCCCTATAAAATAAACAGATTTCTGTCACTTATGATAAAATGAATACTACGAAAACAACTAAACACATTATTGCTTAGTGTTTAACGTTAAATGTAACTTATCCATTCAGTTTATGTGAAGTATAGGTATGTTCGTTAATACGTAAATTTATTTTTTGTCTGTATCTACCCATGCCAACTAATAATAATACTGAATCTGGTGAATTACGGATCACTCATACACCTACATGTAAATAATCACCAATATATAGATGATCAAAATGAAGACAATGTTTGGGAACGTATTTCGAAATTTAATAAGGGCTTGTGGTGTTAACATCCCGACAAAACTAAACATGAAGCTTTGTTGGAAAATTGAAATTTTCATTTTGCATATTCAAAATTTTTATAAAATTTCAATGAGGATAACAAATGCACACAATAAGTCTTTACAGCTGTACACTGAAATATAAATCAAGGCATCACAAAGCCAACATCGACTACTGTAAACTCCGATCAGTCTGCAAATCCGCACATTCATTACGCTAACACACCCGTGTGACAAAGTGCATTCTTTCCGTTCTCCAAAATGGCTATTTTTCCGACGAAAACTAGTGATAACTTTCTAATTTCTGATCACAATATACATTGTGGGTACATGTTAGAACCGCCTCTTTGATGTGGGTCTAACGAGTACCCACAATCTATATTTGAGAGCAGAAATAAGAAAAATGAGGTTTACCCCTGTCAACCCCAGTTTTACTAACTAAAAGTGGGATTCAGTAGTTCAGAATTATATAGTCGTGTTTTTTCCCACCCTCTGCAGCTTACAGGCTATCCAAAGAACAATTAAAATATCCTAACCTTACAGCGTGAATGTGAGGCTGATCCTAGTGTTTTCCTGTCTCATGTGTAGTTCGAAGGCTTGTCATGCCCTGGCCTATATATATCAGACTCTGTTGCGCGGTAAGAACACCTTATCATCTCGTGAACAAGTCCGTGAAACGAACACCCCACTAAACCACATTTTATATAGAGAAAATTGTGGTTTACTTGGGTAAACATATTTTTTTCTTATTTCTGCTCCAAGTCATAGGTTGTGGATACCAGTTCTAACGATTAATCACAGCCAATGTTTGCATTACTGCAAATACGATAGATATAACGGACTTTCATAAGAAAAGTAGTCATTTTACAGACGTGAAAAAATGCACAATGTCATACCGGTGTGTTATCGTGATATCCTAACTACGTAGCTGACGTCGTCAAATTGATACCTGCATTGCCTTATGTAATACTCTGCCAGGCTCCCAAAATGAACCATTTGTATTCTGATACTTTACAATCCAGTCCACCATTTTGATGATTATATTATCTTCAATGAAAATGTAAGGTTTTGCCTGCACGAAAGACTTCAAAACAAATGCTGTTAACCTGTAAAATACAAAATCAAGTCTTTAATTTAACACCGAAAATTCATGCCGTTATTCATTTTTTTATCTTTTGAAACCAAAAGTACTTATATTTCATTTCAATATAACAATGTTTTACAGAACCCATCACGCAAACATGCCTATATAGTTTTGATCCACACGAACCCCACTTTTATACGTTAAAGAGGGTTTACAGGGGCAAACCTCATTTTTCTTATTTCTGGTCTAAAATATAGATTCTAACGTTTAGCCACAATCTATATTTTGAACACAAATAAGAAAAAATTCACAATTTTTCATCTTAAAATTTTCTTTTTTTTTTAGGTAAAATTTACAATGTATTTGTATAGACGTGTTTTCGTAAAGACTCGATGGAATAAAGGTGAAATGAGAAAAAAAAATATCCTCTAATTTTGAGCCACATCATAAAAGACCTGGGGCCAGTTGTCCAAAGCATTGTTAGCTTAACGAGCCCGTTAGTGGTCATATTGTTAACTGTTCTAGCAAGTTTAATATTTAAATTTTTGGTATTTTTGCTGGACAAATGTGAGAAGCTTTTGCGAATGCAAAAGCTGCTCAAATTTTTCAGCAAAAATATTAGCATATTTGCCATAATAAATGATCAAAGTTTTAACGATACGTTAACTAACGACGTCGTTAGTTTTGAACAACTGGCCCCTGTTGAACAACTGAGGTGCAGATCTGATCAGCATCTTTTTTGTTCACTACCCTTTGTCTCTAAATATTGAGGATCTTACACGGGTGGTAATGTATTGTTAAATTTATTACACGAGTCGAGAAAAAATTACATGGCGTTATCAGAGGATTTGATAAGCAAAATTTCTAAACATTTGCTAGTTTGTGTAGCTGCTTCTTGCCTTTTTGCAAATCCCAAACACAGGTACATGTATTCTCGAGATGGAGAAAATTTGTTCTATACAGTGACACTGTACAGAATGGTATTTTCGGGCACTATTAAATAATCAAAAATAAAGTAACCCTTGTTTAGCATAAAAATATTTTTTTTGTTTGAATTGAGGTCTTTCTCCACGTCAGCACTATTTAGGTCATTTTGGAGACGTTGCTTCCAATTCTGTGGGACTCTTACCCGACACTGAGATGAAATGACATCTCAAGCCCTGCGGTAATTTTCAGCTCTGCGTGGAAGCATCGTGCAGCCGGGACCCCAGTGCGAATATACTTTACTACTTCTATACATACCAGATACTACCAGAGTCATCACGTTTACCGAAAGCACTAATGGAACCATCTTCATGACGAAACGTAAGTTCTCGCTGGAACCCTAAGAATAAAAATGATAAGACTGTTAATGATAAACATATAATTTAAATTCTCCATCATAATGTATATTTCTAGCGGTTTCATTTGTTAAAATATAAGTTTTATTCTGCGATGAATTCCTTGAGCAAGAACCTCTAAACGATTTCAAACAGCGACCGGCAGTGAGACACGTTTAGAATCCGGGCAATACGCCATTGTGTATGTAACGTCGCCAGCAGCGTTCGATTAAAAATGGGAAACTATTGAAAACGCAAATGTTACAAGACAAATAAACTGAATTACCTTTCTCTAGAAAGTATTTAAAGACTTAACGTTTTTTTCGCCTGAGTTTCTAAAAGACGGCAGCTTCTAATTGAATAATCATTCCGCCAAGGCCGTTGGTAAGTTCATTATTACGCTTTCGAAAGAATCCCTAATATTTACCATTTTGGTGGCATTTTGCATATTTCGCTGGCAAAGTAGAAGTGAAACAAAGATCAGGAATCGATACAATTAACTTACTCCACCCATCAAAGACACCAAAGGGAAAGAAACACAAACATTAAGCGACCAGACTATAATGGAAACCTAAACAAAGGAAGGTCATAGTTGGAATTATAGGGAATGAATTACCATTTATGCGGATTTAAGCGATTGTTAAACTCCGGCGAATCACTCATACAAACTTAGCATAAAGCCCTTCCTGCTTCATGTAATTTGTGAGTGATTCGCCGGAGTTAACACATCGGAAAAAGGCATTCCTACAGTATTTTAATGCATATGTATATGTAACGCGACGCCAGATGGGATAATTTTAATATATTGTAGCAATATAATTAGGAGACTACTTTATAGAAATTAGGTAAATCGGCGGCCTAATGATCGGAAATTCCGTTTTATGGCAACGGGTCAACGTTATTCAACGTACGTCAACGTATTTTGGGGAGGAAAAACTAAGCGGTTTCGATAGCAAACAGTTAAAGTCTTAGTCCAGGACTATTTTCCTGGATTAAGCTCTGAGACAATGGACTAACCAGTACTCTCAGTGTTTTGATTTTCCGAAGCTTTGGTATTTTACGATGCTTGCAATCCACCCAAGTGATCTTGGCTTAATAATAAGTATAACGCAATTGACAATATTTGATTGCCGTTTTTGCTACAGAATTGAAGAGTCTCGCGGTGTCAATCTTTATGTGTTACATTGCCTTTGGAACCTTATTCATTACAGAACGACATTTGTTCCCTAATAATTTGCCGTTGTAAAGAATTTGCCTCCATAAAATACATCCAAATAGGTTGTAACTGATATTCAGTTCCCCGCCCATCGCCCATTGAAGAAAAATATTGGCTGCATGATGCTTTCACGAGCTGAAACCGCACACGTTTATCATATTTTTTTTTTATGAAACAAAGGCATCATAAATAGAATAATGTAAATCCGAAAATGGGACTTGGGTATCAAAGAAATTAATTTAATAAACTGAAGTTCTGAAGGATAAAATTGACTGATATAACTATCGCAGCAGGTATTGTCAGTATTTGTTAATTCATGCAAATATCTAGACGTCGCACTGGAAGTCCCAATAACTTCAGATTGCTTTTCAACTGAAATAGACAACATGAAGGTCTATCAAAACAGAACAAGACAAAATCTGTAACAAGGGGTGCGCGATTCGTACCCATCGGAATTCCCACAATCCAAAATTCGTCTCAAAATCTTTCTAAAAATTACCAAAATCTTATATTGATATATTGATAGAAAGTCGAGAGCTTCACACACTGCACACAAGCCGCTTATCACTGCTAGCAGCCCTAAGACCTATTCACAATACATGACTTATGGAATCAGACGTACCTTTCTCCATGAAACCCTTCGCTTTATCCATGATTGCGTCGTCAATATTATTTGTAGCTTCCAAATATTTCACTATAAAAATGTTGGGTGCAAAGTTCAACATATTCTGTTCGCCACATCCATAGGGCATTTTCAGCAGCTTGTCAAGACCGTTGATGGAGGGGCCCATCAAATCACCTACAGCAGGAAATAAAACAGGATAAAACGCAAACAGACAGTGAAATACAAAAGACTCGAACAACCATGATTCACATACCACGACTAATTCGATTGTGTGTTTGATCTCAAGGGTACTTCTTTATACAAAGACGAAAAGGTTTTGTCAAAAAATTCTCTTGGAAGCAAGCAAAACACCACTATTTGCAAGTTTGTCTTTAATTTTTTTTTATCATACGACGTCGCGTCTTAGAGTATAATAACGCCATTAAATATGTTCGATAATCCACTGGTAGATTAAATATGCAAATTAGCTAGATACGTCCCGTAACGTTACATCTACGACGTCCTTAGCGACGTCGCGTTTACTAACGGCGGAATATTGACATTTTTGTAAACAATCGTGAATAAAACGCGTTTTAAATGCCATATGATAAATAGAATCTTGAATTCGTACTCATGTATTATTAAAACATGTAAATTCCATATTTTTCAGTTCTGTGGTGTATTCCTTGCTTCCAAAGGATAACCCTTTTATAGAACATATTTATTAAACTCGTTGAGGAAAAGCGATAAAATGCTCGGCAAAGCCTCACATTTTATCCCTTTTCCTCAACTCGTTTAATAAATTCAATAATACATGAACACTCATGTAAGATCCTCTATGACTAAACAATGTATAAGTCTAAAGTCAATTATGGAAGAGTCCACTGTAGAAACGTTGGGGCCAAGTTTATAAATTTTCTATAAGAGGATTAAAACTTTTTTCTTGCTCAACTCACTTGAGTGTGAAATTTAAAATACTCATAAACATTAAATTGCAATCTAGTGAGGTGATGTTTATGGTCAGATCAATGGAGAAAATGTCACATGTGCTGGTAATGAACTTTAAGTTGCGAACACTTGTTGGCATTTTAATATTTATCAGCATAACACGTTTCAAGCATGAAAACTTTTATAACCTCTGAACCAGGAATGATTGGTTAAAACCATGTCACTCGCACATACTCTCTTTTTTTTGGGGGGGGGGATGTGGGGGAGGGGGGGGGTAACCGTATTATCTAGTGTATAAAATTTTGCAACAGAATCAATTGTCAGAGCATATTTATCTGCACTGCAGCTGGTGCTGTGCCGTTTGGCGGCCGTAAAAAGTCTCTCCGAATATCATCATAGTGCAGATTATATTTTCTGGTCCTTTGGGATCATTGAGTTCATTTGGAATCGTTTTGAAAATTGAGTTCTGCTTAAACTGGTGCTAGAGGGCATGACTGATGTTGCACAATAAAAGTACTGGTAATGACCAGACTCAATAAAACCGAGTATGATATTTTCGTTCATTTGGTGTAATCTTTGCTTCTGAAGGACCCAACAGTCGAGGACTTATTTAGTTACCGTATTTACTATAATCATTGTACATGCTCTAATAAGCGCACACAAATTCTTTTTCAAGAAGAATACTTGACTCCAATTAAGATTGAAAATTGTTCTTTGTATTGAAGTTGAAACAGTAATAAACGATATTCAATTATTATGCTATGTCAGTTATTATTTATTGTGATAAAAAGAGACAGATTGATAAGAAACTGATAGCATTTTAATATATTTTGGCTCCTTATGTCAGCTTTAAGTCCAAAATAGAAGTGAAAGCAATGATCAGGAATCGATACAAATACCTCACACTTCCATCCAAGGCACTCAAGGGGCAGAAACACCAATATGGAACAACTTTACTATAATGAAAATATCACAAGCTAAAGGCCAAAATAACAGTTACTTTTCCACAAAGACTGCATTAGATGCATAATACTTCGACTGATCGTGCGCTTAATGAATTTTCAGGGCTCGTTTTGGTAATGAAAATGAAATGTTCTACCAAGTTTCACTAATCATCCCCAAGAACAAAAAATCAATCAACCACAGAAATGAAACAACGGTGATGACTCGATAGCAAGAAATAACCAAACTGCTGGTGCAAAAGGAAACCAACAGTTAGATTCCGATTGGCCCGACCAGATTTATGGACAAGGATGTAGACAGAGTAATTTATCCTGCTGATGACTACGACATCAAACGCACAGTTCAGAATCAAACGCACAGTTCAGCAACACGCGTTTTATGAAAGTTTTACAAGAAGTGTTTACCTACACTCGTAGGATCTGTCAGGAAAATGTTCATATTGAATTATTATTTTAAAACATACTTCAAAATGGACAAAACAGACATTGTGCACATACCTATTACCGTGACTTGCACCCTTTCTGAATCTGGAACTGTTCTAATTGGATATTCAACAGTAACGGACTTTGTATAGGTCCCTGGAGTCTTGAGGTCAATCATCACTGGTAAATTGTACTCTCTAGGAGTCCCTTCAGCCTAAATGTCAGCAAGATCAGATTTCATTAAAATTTATATTGACATTGAACATGTTCGTTCTAATTCATACAGCATTATAAAAGGTACATTTTATACTGAAAATCAACGGACGTATTTAATGATTCTAGGTGAAGTACTAAAGACTTTATGAAGAAGATGTAGCTAGTATGACCTCCAGACAATTAAAAAACTACCATTTTGGCATTGTTACGAGTTTTCAGTGCTCAGAAACGAATCATCAAGAATAGGCAAATAACCCCATCGCCTCTGTACGTGCGTTAACCGGTATTCTTCCCCGTACTAATAACTGCGTTTCCATTGCACAGGTCATTTTGCAAAAAAAAAAAAAAAAACAAAAAAAAAAAACAATAAATAAATACACGGAACATCCACGAAAGCGCTGTAGAGCCCACTGTGCTCCCTAATTTATATAGGCGTGTTTTAATGATGATTATGTTAAGACAAGCCGAGCGCCTCTACTTCTATTTAGACCGTCTAAACTGGTAAACCAGTACACACGTTTTGAATATATTTTCAGGTCTACAGCGGAGGCACAATAAAGCCCTTCATTTTGAAGTTTGAGCAGATTTTCAAACATCATTCTGTTTGGGTGTGAAACCTGATAATCTAAGAAGCATATAATGTAGTTATCGTACATACCAAATACAAATGCTACAAATCGGATGGCAGCATATTGTGTAGGGAGGTTAGACAATATCATCCTTCTTTGTGCAAATTATGTTGGGAGCACATTATGGGTCTTAAATGCGCTGTGATATAAAGCAAAGTACAGTCCAACCTGTATTAAGCAAGCACCTATGGGATAATCAAAAAGTGCTTACTAAATACAGGTGCTTGCTTAACACAGGTGAATTTTAATACATTTTCCTTTTTGGGGAACTGAAAGCCTGCTTGCTGAAGACAGGTTGCTTGCTTAATAGAGGTGGCCACTAAGACAGGTTTTACTGTAGAGTCTACATCACGAAAACACGCCTATCTAATTTTGACCCTCCATGAACCCCAATTTTTATATAGCAAAACTGGGGTTTACAGGGATAAACCTTATTTTTCTTATTTCTGCTCCAAAATATAGATTGTGGGTACTCGTTAGAACCGCATCACCGAGGACAGTTACTTTTCCAGACAATGGCCAAACGGCTCATCACGTGATCAAGTCCGTGAAATGAACACCCCCTTACACCCCACTTTGTATATAGAAAACTGGGGTTTACGGGGGTAAACATTATTTTTCTTATTTTTACGTCAAGACATAGTTGTGGGTACTCGTTAGAACCGCCTCAATGAGGCGGTTCTAACGAGCACCCACAACCTTTATTTGCGGTACAAATACCAAAAATATCACGGATTTTCATCCGAAAAGTAGCCATTTTGGAGATGTGAAAAAATGCACTATGTCGCACGGGTGTGTTATCGTAATGCCAAAAGGAAATTTATTAGCAATACATACATGCAAAGACGAACTATAACAATAATCAACCAGAACAGAAGAAACACCTAGAAGAAGAATCACCTAGAAAAGGTCAGTGACTTTTTTACTGTGGCGCCTTAATCGATTTGGGAATGAATAGAACCTCTTGACAACACTTTAACCAGTCAGTGAAATGAATACCCCAGGAAACCCCACTTTATATTGAAAAAAAAAACTGGGGTTTATGGGGCTATACATTATTTTTATTATTTCTGCTCCTAGACATAGGTTGTTGGTTTGTTCTAACCGTCTCATTGAGGTGGTTCTAACGAGCAACTACAACCTATCTTTTGAGTATTAAGTAGAACAATCTCACAAATTTTCATCAGAAACATGACCGTTTTTGAGATATAAAAGAGTGCACTTTGTCGCACGGATGTGTTATCTAAATGAAAATATCGTGCCTTCATTATCAATAATGGTCTATTGTCATATGACGTCGTGTCTGAGAGTGCAATAACTTCGTGTAATAAATTCCATAATCCAATAGTGGATTAAGTATGCAAATAAGTTAGATAGCCCCCGTAACGTTACATGTACGACGCCCTTAACGACGTCGCGTTTATTTATGGCGGAATATTGACATTGTTGTTAAACAATAAAATACGTTTTAAATGTCTTTTAATAAATAGGATCTTGCATTAGTGCTCATGTATTATTGAATTAATTAAACGAGTTGAGGAAAGGGATAAAATGCGAGGCTTTGTCTCGCATTTATCCCTATTCTCAACTCGTTTAATAAATTCAATAATACATGAACAAAGCCTCGCATTTTATCCCTATTCTCAACTCGTTTAATAAATCCAATAATACATGAACACTCAAGTAAGATCCTCTATCAACAATTTATTAAACTCGTTGAAGAAAAGGAATAATATACTCGGCAAATCCTCGCATTATATCCCTTTTCCTCAACTCATTTAATAAATTCAGTAATACATGAACACTCATGTAAGATCCTCTATATCTAAATGGAAGCAATTTACGTTAATAAGAAACAAAAATGCGCCTCCGTTGCAAAATTGTCAGAAAATATTCAGGGCATTCATCTTAAAACCGATGTTCTTGAAATGTAGAACTAGTTTTCATGAGGCAAGATGTCATGAAAAAGTTCGACTGGTATCTGTCAAAATTATATCAACAGGTCCGTTTAATTTGCCCCAGCATATTCCACATTTGTTTAAGTAAAGGTCTATGAAAGAACATTTTCGCTTGTTTTCGCGTCAAGTACATTATCATTATACAGTCGAACTTCGATGGCTCGAACCCCTTTGGGACCATGAAAAATTATTCGAGACAGGGCTAGTTCGAGCCATTGAGGCTGGCTGTCAGGAGGCATAACGAGATACTTTTGAGCATCCTTTCGATGTTATATAATAAAAATGTATGCTGTGTGTACTCATTAGAATCGCCTCACCGAGGCGATTCTAATGAGTACACACACCATACATTTGCAAGATAAAAGACTAAAATCTCCTTAATCATCCCCCACCATTTCTTCTTTTGAGGATTTCCTTAGGGCCTCAAGCACGAGTTCGACCCAGCCATGGTAAACGAGCCAGCGGTGTTCGAGCCATCGAAGTTCTACTGTAATTGTAAAACTGAGACAAACACCGCAAAATCTGATTTCTCATTACGATAACACACCTTTGTGATCTAGTGCATTCTTACTTACATCATTTTTCTGACAAAGTTTTGTGATATATTTTTATTTATTCTCAAAACATAGATTTTGGTCCTCGTTAGAACCGCCACGAGGACCCACAACATATGTCTTGGAGCAGAATTAAGAAAAATACTGTTTACTCCTGTAAACCCCAGTTTTATCTATATAAAGTGGGGTTTAGAGGGGTGTTCATTACACAGACTTGTTAACATAATGTATGCACGATTGATAACACCACTGAAAATTGTTATTTCGTGAGATGAATCGTCGGTTTGATGGCCGCAATTTCCGTTTGACGGCTTCACCTACGCATTGCCGTTAAACGAAATTTCAGATCGTAAAACCGCAAACCAACCTTCCAAAATGACAATTTCGAATACACTTTTCCCGCATATAAAACATGGCGTTTTCTGTTGACACCAAATGTTTACGTGGGACTCCGACTCAGCATGATGTATTTGCATATACCTATCAAGTTCGATATTTAAAAGGTGTGCTTGCGAAGATACTAATAAGCCCGTATAACCACTCCGTTGGAATGCAGGATTCTCGATATGTATGAAAAAGTCTTGGATTCCCGAACATACATCTTGCGAAGGCTGATCATAGTCTTCTCTATGCGCGCATGTGTGCCCAAGACATCTTCTTGCTTTTCGAGGCCAAATCACAATTTGACATGCTGCGAATATAACGTTATTTAATGCCTGTATCTTTATTTTCACGTGGGCTTGTGCCATTTCGCTTCGGGAATATTTTGTTAATTGTTTACTTTGTGTGTGACCTGGTAGCACAACTTGAGCGGAAGGGTGAGCCGACCCCTTTCTTTCCAGAGATAGAAATACCTCAATCAGCAGTTCTTTAATGATTGCATCTGCTGACGTAGCTGATTGTGCCTTGATATTAATCTTCACCCTGCCCAGTTTAGTTGGTATAATTGGAAAGTATACTGTCTCAACGCCGTCTGGGGCAACCTTGCAAAGAGAATGATAATATTAATAATAATAATAATAATAATAATAATAATGAAAATAATCAGCACAGATAATAAGTATAGAGCACACTTTTACTGCCAAGTGTCTAGCGGTACAAACCACCTCCTTAGTCCTGGAGGAACTAATGTGGAAGAATGTTTACATACGTTCGTATCACACAGGCGGCCAGTTTTCGATCCGTTGGACCTTTTAGAATAACCATTACATTACTTGTGTACTTTCACATAGCAATGTCATGATACATAATCATGACGATAAGCCATTTATATTTGTGTTGTATCACGTAGCAATGTGACTATACGTTATTGCGACAATGTGTCATTTGAAGTCTCCAGTATATACCCTGTGTAGTATCACGTAGCAATGCCATGATAGGTTGCCATGACGATGTGTCATTTGACGTCTTCAGTATGTACCCTGTATAGAATTAAGTAGCAATGTCTTGATACTTTAGCATGGCGATGCGTCATTTGACGTCTTCAGTATATACCCTGTGTAATATCACGTAGCAATGTGATGATATGTTTTCAGGACGATTTCGTCATTTGACATCTTCAGTATGATACCCTTTGTAGTATCACATAACAAAATCATGATACGTCATCACGACGATGCGTCATTTGACGAATTCAGTATATACCCCGTGTAGGATCACGTAGCACAATTATGATACGTTATCATGAAGATGCGTCATTTGACTCTTGTAGTTTACCCCTGTGTAGTATCACGTAACAATGTCATGATATTTCATTATGACGATGCGTCATTTGACGTCTTCAGTATATATCCTGTATAATATTACGTAGCAATGTCATGATACGTTATTACGTAGATTCACCATTTGATGTTTTCAGTATACATGCATACCCTGTGTAGTTCATGTTGCAATGTTATGATACGTTTTATCACGACGATGCGTCATTTGAAGTCTTCAGTGTATACCCTGTGTAGTATCACGTAACAATGTCAGGATACGTTTTCACGACGACTGTTACTATATAGTGCTTTCTGTAGAAACAATTACGTCTGAAGAAAATATTACGAAAACATTACGATAAGAAACCGACGGCATTTCAGCTCTTGGACTAGCAATTTTCAGATAAAAATGTTCAATATTTTAAATGTTCTAGTCATAATATAGATCGTTGGAGACGCCTTAACGTGGCGGTTCTAATCAGTACCCACAATCTGTGTTTTTGAGCTAAAATAAGCTAAAAAATGAATACAGTGGTAACACCTACTTTTCTCTGTTAAGTGTCGGAGGTGTGTTCATTCATTACGAAAACAAGCCTACATAATTTTGATCCCCCTTACACCCCACCTCTATTTACAAATGTATTTATGTAGTAAAACTGGAATTATAGGGGTAAACACTATTTTTCTAATCATGCGAACAAGTCCGTGAAATGAACACCCTCAACCCCTAAACCCTACTTTATAAAGAGAAAGCTGGGGTTTACGGGGATAAACATTATTTTTCATATTTCTGCTCAAAGACATCGGTTTTCGGTACTCTATAAAACCGCCTCTATGAGGCGGCTCTAACGAGCACCCCAAATCTATGTTTGAAGTATAAATAAGAAAAATATCACAAATTTTCATCAGAAACTAGCTGTTTTGGAGGTATGAAAGAAAACACTGTGTCACACAGACGTTTTGTTGCAATGTTATTTCTGATCTAAACTATAGCTTGTGTGTACTCGTTAGAACCGCCTCGATGAGGCGTTTCTAAAGTGTACTCACAATCTATATTTTGAGCAGAAATAAGAAAAATATCACATTATTTCAGCTAAAAAAATTACTTTTTGGTGGTAAAATTTACAATGTAATTGTATAGGTGTGTTTTTGAAAAACACGGATTTGTTAACCTGATGATAAAAGAAGGCTCAAACTATTAGTACGGGGAATATAAGATCATTAGCCAGGAGCACCAGAATCTCGTTAACAAGTTCCTTGCCACCTCACTTTAGAGCAGTGTGGCCAAGAGGAATATATATCCTATTCCTTAACTGCTATTAAAATATAGGCCGTGCGTAACGGGCCTCCGTGGCCTAGTGGGTAAGAGGGCAGACTCTGGTTCATTATGTCTCTCGTGCCTGTGGGTTCGAGCCTCGCTCGGACCACAAGTGAAAGGACAAATTCTGCAACGGAAGGTAAGGTGTTTTTATCCGGATACTCTGGTTTTCGCTCACTTCTGATTAATGATCAGCTTGAAGTACATATAAGTAAGTAAATATTGAAAAGGAAATGAAACCAGTTCCACCAAACTTCTCCAAGAATATAGATTTTGGGTACTCGTAAGAACCGGAGTTCTATTTATGTTTCGAGCATAAATACGAGAAAATATAAAACATTTTCGTAAGAAAATAATTATGTAATTTGAGTTCTATAGTTCTATAAAGAATATAGCGTTATTGAATATTGTCCAGCGTTTGGATATCGACGAGGGAAAACTTATACTGATACCAGTGCAATAGCATTTATATTGTATAACTATAAATCATCTCGAAAACATGCCTATATGGACGCCCTTGAATCCCACTTTTATATTGTAAAACTAGGTTTTAAAGAGGTGTACCTTATTTGTCTTATTTCTGCACTAGGCGGTTCTAACGAGTACCCATAGTCTATACTTTGAGAAGATATCAGATAAATATCTCAAATATTCATATAAAAATTACGTTTTTTGGCGGTAAAGTTTACAATGTACTTGTATAGGCGTGTTTTCGTAATGATTTTGCGTAAAAACCAGTTGTATCATTTTCAAAACATCCATTTTTCAGGATATGTACGTAAATGTGCTTGTAAGTGGGGCGGTTATGCTTATGGGGTCTATTAACTTACGTTTACTGTTCTTATAACGTCTCTGGAGCTTGTCGTGGTAACCTGTCCAGATATGTCGAGGTTATCAAACTCATTACTCTGGGCCAACGTAACATAGGCCTGGAAAAAGAAAACAAATATTTACACCACGTTACCAAGTCTGTTTGATGATTTTTTTGTTTGATTTGAGGTTTAACGTCCCCGTCAACACTGTAAAGGTCATTTTGGAGATGTTGCTTCCAATTTTGTGGGACTTTTACCCGACATTGAGATGAAATGACATCACAAGCCCTGTCGTCCAATGAAACTTATAGGGTTTATTAGCATGGACGGTCCGCCTCGCACCGCGGTTCCTGGTCAGGCTTAGATCCTCCAAGCGGTTTACCAGTACTAGTGTGCGGGCCGGATTCAGCTCTGCGTGGAAGCATCGTGCAGCCCATATATTTCTTCAAGCCCCTATGGGCGGGGGCTGTCTGTTTGATGAAATCCTTGTCAACCCCTCCCCCACGTTATATAGGGAAAATGTGAAGTTTATATGATATTGGACCAATGATGAAGGAGAAGTTTTCACCAGAAGGATTTTTTTTAATTTTAGCACTGGCAATCTTGTTAATCAGAGTGGAACCTTTTTAACTATTTTTTATAGAGAGCTTAATTCCTGTGAAATTTGAGTGTAATTGGGCCACAGCTGAAGAAGTTTTCAGTTGGAAGTTTTCAAGTTTTAGCTCTGGTGGCCGTTTTGTTGATTGGAGCGGACACGTGTAGGATATGTTGATAGAGGGTCAGCTTCGCACCATTCCTATGCAGATTTGGTGAAATTGGCCCAGGGGTATAGGTGTTCTTATTTAAATGTTTTTATTTAAGCTCTGGTGGCCACCTTATTCATCGGAGGCGAAGGGTTTTATCAATTTTGGTAGGGAGCCACCTAGACGACATTCTTTTGAAGTTTGTACGATATTGGCCCAAGTGTTTAGGAGGAGTTCGCATTTAAAGAAAATTGTTGCCGCTTGTGTATTTTTAGCTCTGGCCACCATTTTTCTCATCGGGGTAAAACTGATTTAGCGGTTCTGGTAGCGGGTCATCCAAGCAACATTTCTAAGATGTTTGAATGAAGCATGGGTACAGGAGGCATTGTCGTTTGAAGGTCTAGTTACGTTTTACCTCTGGCGGCAATCGTGTGCGAAAGATTTTAGTTTGGTAGGGACCACCTAGGTAACATACATGTGAAGTTTGTATTAAATAATATTATAAGCCCAATGGTTCAGGAGTAGTTTTATTTTAAAACAAATTTGCTGATGAGCACGACACACAATGAACGATGGACATTGACAGATCACTATGCCTACAATGAACAACCCGTACTCAGGTGAGCTAATAAGTAAACCAACACAACACAACGTTTCCATTGAGAATTCTTTCTTTATAAGTCCTTGCATTACGATAACACACCCGTGCGACATAGCGCATTTTTTCACATCTCCAAATGGCTACTTTTCTGATGAAAATCCGTGATATTTTTCCTACAAATACGGCAAACATAGGTTGTGGGTGCTCGTTAGAACCGCCTCATTGAGGCGGTTCTAACGAGTACCCACATCCTATGTCTTGGTGGATGCTCGTTAGAACCGCCTCATTGAGGCGGTTCTAATGAGTACCCATATCCTATGTCTTGGATCAAAAATAAGAAAAATGATACATACCCCAGTAAACCCAAGTTTTCTCTATATAAAGTGGGGTATAGTGGGGTCTTCATTTTACGGACGTGTTCACGTGATGGACAGAACATATCATGTCACATCGGCGCGATGTCCTTAAACTCTATATGGGTTGAGGTACAAAAATACTGAAATACAAATGACCCAATGAAACTAAAAAATGACCCATTTGTCTCCGTGTTAAAAACGACAAATATACCGCTGACTGATTTACAGCATTAAAATGAATTTGAGCCGACCAAAAGAAAATATCTCTAAGCATTATCCAATTTAAGATCTTTTAATGAGCTTACTCAGACAAATGATAGGATTAGACGCATTTTCTTGCTGCTATCTCAAGGTCTCTTATCCCATTTAGTACCAGAAACCAAAAAACGAGTACCCAGGTAAACAGTGCAGATCCAGATCAGACGCCGCAGAACGTGGCGTCTAATCAGGGCCTCCACTGTTTGCTCAAATTCCAGTCATTTTCCAAATAAATTTTGAAGAAAACACAACCTGACACCCCTTAATTTTGAAGTGGACTATATATTAAGAGAAAGATTCTATTTGGTACAAAAATTGTTATTCATGTCCGCAAGCAGCAAAGACTCTGGCGAGGCTACACACATGGTTCATGCTCGCCTGAGCCTTTTCTTGTAACCATTTCAATAATTAGGGGGGGGGGTAGCTCTATTGAAATTTGTCATTTGGGGAGGTAAATCGGCTATTTTACTGTGGAAAATTTCGTTTTAGCGGAGCCGTAAAACGGAATTTGCCACCGTAAAATCGACGATTTACCTACCCAAATGACAAGTTTCAATACAGTTATCCCCATTCTAATGCAATTTTTCACTCGGGTTGTTTAAAAATGCCCATTTCGCCAAAAACGGCAAGCACAGTAAGCTGCATAAAACCAAATGACAACCAATGAAAAGCGACGTTACATAATGACGTCGGATTTCCAACAGAATATACTGTCGCAAATTTTTTACGTTATCCAATCACACGTTGCGTTTCATACTCAAGTGCATTAGAATGACCCTTTTTCATGATCTGGCTTAACATGTTATTTACTTACAAATCCTTGTTCCGGGCCATAGTTGAATACATTAGCTTGTATTACAACATGTTCTTTTCGTATAACAGAGTAAGGCAACTGAACGCTGACAAAGAATTTCTTGGACACCTCGATCTGAAATGTAAATCAAACGCCTTATATATCTCTTGATATAAACCATACATCAAATAGCAAATTTAACATTGCATCCTCAAATAATCTTAAAACGGACTGTATTAGGATACAGCATTTAAACTTGAACACATCAAATTCTTTAAGTCTCTTAGTGAGTGAAGAAGTCAATTATTTCATGGCTCTTAAATATTTTTTCTGATTAACTGGTCAGATAGTTTTCGTATTTTTGCTGCAAACATAGTGTTAGTCTCGTTATAACCGACTTACAGAGACTAGTTTAACAAGTGCCCATGTTCTACGTTTAAAGCAAAGATATGGAGAAAATGTATACACCCGTAATCCATTTTTTCTGTTATCCTATTTAAAATTGTTTTCCAAGGGTAAATTACACGGAATTGTCGCTTATATTTTTTAGTGTGTGTATGACTAATATTATTATGTTTTGGATAGCCAATTGGCCATTTTGTGGGAAAGTAAATGTTCGTTTGACTTTCCGCTATTGATGTTCACATTAGGGTCTAGTTGAATTATGTTTGTGTTTCTTTCCCTTTGGTGTCTCTGATGGGAGGTGGTGGTTTAATATCGATTCCTGATCATTGCCTTCACTTCTATTGTTTTAACAACGTAAAGGACTCTGGCTTATGCACCATCTCATTTACCTCCTAGACCCCGGTTCAGCGATACCCTATTTCATGTTACACTTTTTTGAAACTGACAGACCTTATGAACTAGAAACAGTAAACATCTATATACGTTCATCATGCTGTTTCAGCATGTCAGATCGCACACAGCACAACGATAGCAGTTGTCATACTTAACCCTTATCCTGCTGTTCATGACACCCCTACTTTTGTAACAATGTAGATCTAGATCAGATGGCTTCTGATCAGGATCTACATAAAAAGCAAAGCAACAAACTCTCATTTCCTTGATGAGCTGGTGACAATCGTTGAGCGGCAACAGAAGTGACAATCACTTAGGACATAACATACACACATCTGTGTATCAACGGGTCACATATATGTAGAACGAATAACAAGGGAACCACGTCCTGGTTTGCAAATCGTTTTTTTTTTTCAATTCCGAGTAACATTATCTTCTAAACAGGAAAATAGTTGGAAAACCATTGTACCTTATAGCATCATAAAGGACAAAGCCAAAATGATCAAATCAAATAACAATATACACATAAACAATACAAAGAATCAGAAAACCTCATCGATGATCCCACTTGAGATTCGGCAGATAGCTAGAACATAATCCTTGGTCAAAATATGCAGCCTTTAGAGTACTATTTAGCTGTAACGTGTCATCAAGCTGTACCATATAGTACTAAATGCAGGCCAAAATAGTTTTCAGGAAAATATCTAGAAACATGAGCAATTGACCGACCCTGGTGAATGTGTTAGATATCTTTTATGTGCAGCATTATATGACACATGCATTAAATATTGCTAGACAGGAATCAAAGCAGGTACCTCCAAAGTTGCTATTTAACGTAAAAAATCTCATATTTAAATAGGACGATCAAACTGGGCCAGCAATAAACGTGACCTTTTATGTAAATTTGGTTTTGACTTTGAATTGTTGCTGCAAGATATTGGAAATGTGTCAGTATTTCAAAACCAATCTCGCAAACGGGTGACTGACTGATATAGTCACACTAACATTTTGAAAATAAACTTCGTTAAAAGTATATAAAATTATCAATTTAAAACTAAATATTTCCGATATTTTCTGTGCGGTAGTCCGTTGATAAAATTTCGCCAGTTTTTCACTTCTAAGGGGGCGTGGGAGTTGTACACTTTGGTCATGTCAGAAAGTGTGTGGTGCCCTCACCTTTCTACTTGACAATATTTATATTAGATTCGGTGCTGGGTTGTTTGGACGGGTTGTGGGTATTCCGATGGGTACTAATTGCGCGCCTCTTGTGGCTGATCTGTTCTTGTATTGTTATGAAAGAGACTTCATTTTGTCGCTTTCCATTGGTGGCCGGTCTGAAATTGTTGAGGCTTTTGGCTCTACTTCTAGATATTTGGGTGGTTTGTTAAATATTGATAATACCTATTTTGATGGTTTGATCAGTCAGATTTACCCCCTAGAACTTCAGTTAAATAAAGCAAATTCTTCTGATACCGAGGCCCCGTTTTTGGATTTACATCTATCTATTGTAGATGGATTTGTTTCGTGCAAAATTTATGATAAACGCGATGACTTTGATTTTGAGATTGTAAATTTTCCTTTTTTGGATGGTGATGTTCCTCGTGCGCCATCCTATGGCGTTTATATTTCGCAATTAATTCGATTTGCTAGAGTGTGTAGTCATGTAACTGACTTCAACACTCGTAATAAATTATTAACGGCTAAACTCCTTAATCAGGGTTATCGGTACCATAAACTACGCAAAGCCTTTTCAAAATTTTATAGACGCCATTCTGATTTAATTTCAAAATTCAATATTGGACTTAAATCTCTTCTGCAACAAGGTCTATCGGAACCCGAATTTTATGGTGACTTAGTATATAAATTCAGAAATATATATAACCGCAATGACTTCAGCACCCAATTTCGTAAAATCATTCTTCGATATAAAAAGATTGGGTACAACATGGATATTATACGACAGACTGCATGCATGGTAGTTAACCCAATCACGGTTGGCAACTTTGTTTCCCTCTTTAATTGCACGCCGGTGGGTCAGGCCTCAGATTCTATGACGGCTCCAACGTAAAGGCTTATTGAAAATTAAAGAGATAATGTTGGTTGGTGCCTGATGCTCTGTCTCTGGTCGGGCTCATCGGAGTCTAACTGTTGGTTTTCTTTTGCTCCAGCATTTCAGTGGTTTCTTGCTGTCGAGTCCTCACCGTTGTCTCACCTCTGTGGTTCTTTGATTTCTGTGTTCACGGAGATGTTGCACTGATGAGTTAGGAGGCCTTCATGCGGACTGAACAAATTATTTGTCTAAATCGCGACGGAAGTAAGGGCGAGGATTGTGGCCACGTAAAATCGATTTAAGCCCCCCAGTGGAAATCTTCCACTGACCGTTCCAAGGCGGCTCTTCTGTGGCGATTTATTTATGTTGTTGTTTGTTACTTACTGTGTGTATCACTTGTGTCTTTTAATTTTGGATGGCCATATGGCCATTTTGTGGGAAAGTAACTGTCCATATGGCCTTCCTTTGTTTAGGTTTCCATTATGGTCTGGTCGCTTAATGTTTGTATTTCTTTCCCTTTGGTGTCTTTTATGGATGGAGTAAGTTAATTGTATCAATTCCTGATCTTTGTTTTACTTCTATTTTACCTATCTGACGCTTCCTGCACACGAACGCTTCTATAGGCAACAAGAAACACCCCTAACGTTATCATTGCCGAGTATTTTTTTTAAATAAAATGAAGGCAATGATCAGGAATCGATACAATTAATCCACAGCTCCCATCACAGGTTTAACCAATAGGTCAATGGTAAAACCATTATGCTTGACGCCCGCGGGGCTTCCCGCTCGGACTTCGCTATGTTTAAGGACGGATGTTAAAAACAACAACAAAAAAAAAAAAAAAAAAAAAAAAAATACAAAAAAAAAAAAAAAATACAAAATCAAAACAAGACACCCAAAACATTATGGTATTTTCATTTCCTTTCCTTGAGCTTTGACCCATTGTAATTTGTGACACTGAAGTCCCGTGGTCCAAACCTTTAAGAATACGTCCAAGAAATTTGCAATGTCAAAAGTTACCCATTATCTTCCACTGCCAAGTCTCAAAACATAATTACCAGTAAAAAGTGGTAATATGTGTATTTAAAAATGTTGTGGTACCTTAATTATTTTGAACAGTTTATACATTTATATAGTTTGATTCGAGTCTCTAAACATGCGCGCCAGCTAAAGAATCAGTTCCACGCAGACGGATCAGACTTTTTGATGTGCACTATATGGATAAGTTTTGACCCCATCACGAAAACACGCCTATATAATTTTGACCCACTTGAACCCCACTTTGATATTGTAAAACTGAGGTTTACAGGGTTAAACCTTATCTTTCTAATTTCTGCTCTAAACTATAGATTGTTGGTACTCGTTAGAACCGCCTCATTGGGGCAGTTCTAACGAGTACCCAGAATCTATATTTTGAGGAAAATTTAGAAAAAAATCACAAATCATCATCTTAAAATTTCCGGGTTTTTTTTCGGCGGTAAAGTTAACAATGTAGTTGTGTAGGCGTGTTTTTGTTATGCAAATTGTCTTCATGCAGTCAAGTACGGCTACACTCTGATTAACCCGTGTCCTGCTTAATCAGGATATGACCTAGCTTTACAAACAGTGATGATACTGATGAGATGGTCCATCAGTATACACACCGTGTGAGTTTAGGTTTTTGAATGTTTAGGAATAATTTACATCAAGTAATCTACTTGGTTGAAAGTTAGGAATGGGTATGACTTAATTGATTATTTAGCAGGACAAGGATTAACTCGATAGGCTCATGTTCAAAGACCAGATTTCGCTTCCATTTTTGATGGACCCTGACCTGAGCTGGTGATTCTGACAGCCCGAAGCCTGCTTCTGGATGGGTGGCAAATGCAGTCGCTACCCATGACGTAATGGTATCTGGAACAGCTTCTGTCAATATGGCATTTCCGCTCGAGCTGAAATTTATAACAATCCTGTTAAACAACTTGGGGTATCGAAGACTCCATACATAAAGCTCTTGATTTTATTTGCACTAAATTAAAAATCATAATAACTTTAAAAGAAAAGCCGTTACATATAAGCGATCATTTAGTGATTTATATTGTTCCTTCATAAATCGGGCACATCGTTCTGTAGTGATAATAAATCTGGATTCAGAAAATCACTGCGGATATCGTAAATTAAAATAATATTAATTCAGATCCATACACGGCTTTCTTTTAATATTTCTCTTACTATGCGTATGGTGTACAGGATATCGGTGCATCGTAAAATGTTAACTGTGAAATATAACAGGATCAACGATATAAATGTCGGTGCACCAGTTTCTTTCTATAAAATGGCCAACTGATTATATCCAAAACAAAAAGATATAATGATACACACACTCAAAGACAAATCATATAAATATTAACCACGCCAGAATAACCACATTGGAACGGTCGGTGAAAAGAAATTCACTTTGGGGCTTAAATCGATTTTTCGCGGCCGCAATCCTCGCCCTTACTTCAGTCGCGATTTAGACAAACAATATGTTCAGCCAGCATGAAGGCTTCCTAACTCATCAGTTCAACATCTCCTAGACAAAAAATCATACAACCACAGCGATGTAACAACTTGAATGCTTGAGCACAAGAAAACCCACAGTTAGAACTCGATGGGCCCAACCAGAGACAGAGCATCAGAAACCAACCAACAATGGAATCGTCATAGAATCTGAGGACCGACCCACCGGGGCGCAATTAAAGAGAGAAGCAAAGCTATCAACCGTGAGTGGGTTATCGCCTATGTATGCAGTCTGTCGTATAACATTTATGTTGTACCCAATATTTTTATATCAATGAATAATTTTACGAAATTGGGTACTTAAAGTATTGCAAGTATATCTTTACATGTACTACGTCATCATAAAATTCGGGCTCCGATAGACTATGTTGCAGAAGAGATTTAAGTCCAACATTGAATTTTGAAATGAAATCCGAATGCCGTCTATAAAACATAGAAAAGGCTTTGCGTAGTTTATGATACCGAGAACCCCTGATTAAGAAGTTAAGCAGTTAACACTTTATTACGAGTGTTGAAAGATAGTTAATACAATTTACTCGAGTTCAGTGTGTTTCTGAACAACAGAACCGAATCATTTTTCAATTCATAGAATTGATATTAAATAAATAAATGTTTTTTAAGGAGCATGCAAACAGTAAAACACAAAACAAAGATAAACAAAGACAACAACAGTCATTACTACAAATGTCAAAACGTGCGACTATAGCTCCGGTTCACAGCATTGAAACTGTTGCATAAAATGATCAAAAAAAAACTGAATGAAAGAAAAGTACTTACATTAAAGGTACAATAAACTAACCTGATTTGCAGTTTTACGGTGCAACAAGTACACATATATAAAATGTCGAAATTCTAGCTTACATGTTTCTGAGAAGAATGTACATAAACTTTCAGCCTTCCAAAGTAGAGGGCAAGAAAAAGTGCAATTCAAATGTATCCAATGCAGAAACAAATCTTCTGGACTTTTAAATCACGTGTTATCCTGTTCTCAAAAAACATACAAAACAGTGAATAAGTCCACAAAATAGAAGTGAAGGCAATGATTAGGAATCGATAAAATTAACCCATAGCTCCCATCAGAGACACCAAAGGGAAAGAAACGCAAACATGAAACAACTAGACCCTAATGGAAACATCAATAGTGGAAAGCCAATAGGACAGTTACTTTTCCACAAAATGGCCAATTGGCTATGCAAAACAAAATAATATAAGCGATACACACACTAAAAAGACAAGTCATAACGAAAATAAACCTGGATAGAACACAAGACCGACATGAAACGTGTTTGAAGATTACTTATATGCCGACTGGAAATACCAGTATAGGCACTGTGCCATGTGACCCTCTTATAATCTTCCATAAAACAAAGACAATATAGGACAAGCCACAACTTTTGACCACATACGGTCATACGTACGGAACAGAAATCTCTTTCCATAACCAGGTTTCTGGAAATAATTTTCGAACTTTTGTAACAGGTGCTAGTGCCTCTTTTGGTGGTATTGAGGCCATCTTTTCTGCTGCATCAAACGTTCGAACTGGTTGGATTGACTGTTTCACCATGGGGGCAAAATGCCTTGGTAGAGAAGGTCGTCGCCGTAAGGACCGGAACCGTGGTCGTCCAAAAGACCGGAATATAGGCCGTCGTCGTCTCACTATAGCTAAAGAACGAACATGATCTAGCATGCAAGAACAAATAAAAAGGTCCATATGCCACTAAGAAAGCAAAATTATTTTATAAACGGTGATACGTGAAATATGAACGCGTGTTTTGCAGGAGACATTTGCAAACCAAAAGTCATACCAGTGTTTGAAAGCATTATTATGTTTGTATTTTTTTCTAAATTTAATACATCAACAGAATTTATCCCGATAATAAGTATCGAATTCAAGCATACCCAACTAAAGATAAAGTTGAGTTTTTATATCTCCTCAAAAACAACATATGGGTGCGAAAAAATTCTATTTCAAATCTAACACGAATTTGTAAGACTAATTCGAAAAACTATTTTGGTCCCACCAAGCAAAAATAGTTTTTTTCAGCATGTGCGCTTACGAGGACTCACATGAGCCTGCGCTTACGCTCAGACTGATGAGAGTCTTCCAGTGTGCGCATGTTGATTTGAGCATAGCAACAGATTAGTTAAGTATTTTGTGATAATTAAAGGATTGTTTTTGTCAATTCTCCATAAAGACCTATTACATGTGGGTATTCATTAGAACCACCTCGACGAGGCGGTTCTAATGAGTACCCACAACATAGGATTATATGGAGAAATAAGGAAGACTAGCTTTCAACTATCAAAATATACTAACCATATCTGTTGATATGCGTGAGTGCTTGCCATCACGAAAACACATCTATATAATTTTGACCCCCTTGAACCCAACCTTTATATAGCAAAAATGGGGTTTACAGGGGTGAACCTTATTTTTTTTATTTCTCCTCTAAAATATAGGGTGTTGGTACTCGTTAGAGGCGCCTCAATGAGGCGATTCTAACGAGTAAGTACAATCTATACTTTAAGCAGGTTTAAGAAAAAATATCACAATTTTTCATCTTAAAATGTCGTTTTTTTCGGCGGTAAAGTTTACGCTGCATTTGTAAATGGGTGTTTTCGTAATGCTCAGCACATACACTCGAAGAACCTTTTCGCTTATCGCAGCCCGTTTCATTTTGGGAACATGGATTATATTGTCAAACCGACAAGTACGCTCATCATTTCTTCGCTGTCATATTTCCCTATGTATCAACCGTTTGACATCATTTATAATATAGTTTACTAACTCAACACTGGTTGATTTCCACAGCCAAGTTTCTGGGAACAGTTTCCTGGTTCTTGTAACCGGGGCTACATTTTCTTTCGATGTGATAGGCTTCATGTCTAGGATAGGAACAATTCCACCCGATCCCGAAAAGTCCCCCGAAAAGTCTGCGATTTCTGGCACAGCCATCGGCAACGCTCCATTAGCCCCTCCCATGATACTTGTTGCGCCAGCAGCAACATCCAACATGTCTCTTGGGCCAGCAGCAATATCAGGCATTACGTCTGCCCCTGCTCCTCTCATTGCAAACATAGGTCTTGGAAATGGTACATCCCATACAGGTGGCGGCGGTGGTGTTGCTGGCAGAAATATATCATGTGAGTGGACACTTAGCGTTTCTTGATTAATTTCATTTAAATACGGATGCACAATCAACTAAATGGCTTCGCATCAAGCAAACACGCCTATATAGTTTTGACCCCATTGAAACTTAGTTTATATAGTAAAACTGGGGTTTACAGGGGTAAATCTTAATTTTCTTGTTTCTGCTCTAAAATATAGATTGTGGTATTCGTTAGAATCGCCTCGATGAAACGGTTCCAACATATATCCACACTCTATATTTTGAGCAGAAATAAGAAAAATATAACAATTTTTCATCTTAAATTTACAATGTATTTGTATACGCGTGTTTTCGTAATGGGGGGTTAAGCTTTACCAAGGCCTCTCCCGTATGTATGCGAGTATCAAAGGGCTCTGGCGAGACTGTGCTTGTGCCTGAAGCCTTTTGCTGGTCGCCGTTGTGATTATTTTAACAGGAAAGTTTAATATTTTGTTATAATCGATGGATAGCTTTGTCAATTCTCCGCAAAAAAAACCTATGTTGTGGGTAGTCATTAGAACTGCCTGGACGAGGTGGTTCTAATGAGTGCCATCGATACAGGTTTTAATGGAGCAAAAAGGAAGAGTATCCTTCAGTTGTCATAAAATGCATATCTTGTCTATTGCTGTGTTTATGATACATGTATTACTCTTTTCTCATCAAATAGCTCATAGGATTCGCCCCCCACCTCCATTGGGGCTTGGAGAAAAAGATTAGCTGAAACTAACCTCACATTAGTACTGTTAAACCGTACAGAAGGACAAAATAGAAGTGGAGGCAATGATCAGGGATCGATACAATTAACCCACAACTCCCATCAGAGACACCAAAGGGAAAAAACACAAACATGAAACAACAGATCCTAACGGAAACATTAATAGCGGAAAGCCAAAAGGACAGTTACTTTCCTACAAAATGGCCAATAGGCTATCCAAAATAAAATGATATAAGCGACACGAACACCAAAAGACAAACCATAACAAAATCAAACCGCGACAGAAAACCGCCATGGAACGGTCAGCGGAGCCGAATTCCACATGTGGGCTTAAATCGATTTTACGTGGCCACATTCCTCGCCCTTACTTCCGTCGCGTTTGAGACAAATAATTTGTTCACTCCGCATAAAGGTCTCCTGACTCATCAGTGCAACATCTCCGTGGACCCAAAAATCAAACAATCTCAGAGATGAAACAACGGCGAGGACTCGACAGCAAGAAACCACTGAAATGCTTCATACGCCAAATATTGTTTTCGCCTTCTCTATAAACCGCCTCCGCACTTATTATTTTACATCTGCGTTTCTTTTTGTAAAAGTGCAATCTTGTCCATATAAGGTTAAGTAAAAAATTATTAACCCTTACCATGCTGTATATTTCATTGCGTTACACTCCTCCCCGATTTTCAGCCATTAGTGTTGCATGATTTCAATTTTAACCATGTATTCAGAAGCAAGGTGTAAAACAGTATAGGTCCTGATCAAACCAGCTGATCTGGCTGCTTTCAAAAAAGAATATTTCCGGGTTCAGCATGATAAGGTAAACACGATGGAAACAGTATAGACTGCGTTGCGAACCGTCCCCTTTGGATCTACACAGTTTGCATAGGTATCAGTGCAGGATTAAAAGAGTAAAGCCATTCAAGGAGTCACCGAAGGTATATCTTTTAAACAGAATCTGAACTAGTAAGAAAAGGTCAACCGGGAATGGCCACAATCAAAGAAAACAGTCATCTCGAGTCATCTTAAGAAAAAAAAATACATGGAGGCACACAAAAACAGACGAAACATAACATGAACCAATGGCACAAAGCCAATTGGGCCCCGTCAAGCGATTTTGGTACTTATCGCCTATGCGAGCAGCGAAGGTTCAGGCGAGCCTGCGCATCCGCGCAGAACCTTCGCTGCTCGCTCATACAAGCAGTGAATGAAGAGGAACCTTCAGACAGAAAGCCATATCCCTGGCCCCTCTGGATGGCTTGGCATGCGCAGTTAAAATTTGTCATGACGGAATGCTCGAAGACACAAATTCGCTTGGCGGGGCTCAATTAACACATAAGACACTGCGAAAGAACGACCACCTTTGGACTGTCAGTAGAAAAACTACTTAGGTGAGGAAGGTGGGGGAAGCTTGTTTATGAAAATTTCAACCCTCGCCCTCATTTAACATAATAACAATAATAAATGGATCCGCTGCTTTCTAGCTCATCAGTGAACCAAATTAAATGCATGGTCATTTATAGATTAATACTACCACGAATCAGAGTATGCTTCCCTCTTTGATTATACGCCGCTGGGTCGGATATCGGGTTCTGTGGCAGTGTCTGCGTAAAGGCTTACTGAGAATTGGAGAGAATCTAATGTTATGTAATGTTGGTGGGTGCCTGGTGCTCTGTCTCTGGATGGGCCCGTCGGGGTCTGGCTGTTGGTTTTCTTCTGCTCAGGCGTTTCAGTGGTTTCTTGCTGTCGAGTCCTCACCGTTATTTCATCTTTGTGAGTGACTGATTTTTGTGTTCATTGAGATATTGCACTGATGAGTTAGTAGGCCTTCATGCGGACTGAACAAATTATTTTTTGTCTAAATCGCGACGGAAACAAGGGCGAGGATTGTGGCCGCGTGAAGTCGGTTGGAGTCCCCCCCCCCCCCAGTGGAGTTAGTTTCGCTGGCCGTTCCGGGGTGGTTCTTCTGTCGGGGTTTGCTTTTGTCGTTGCTTGTCTTTGGGTGTTTATATCGCCTGTGTTATTTTGCTTTGAATAGCCAATTGGCCATTTTGTGGGAATGAAACTGTCCTTTTGGCTTTCAGCTAGTGATGTTTCCATTAGGGTTAAGTTGTTTCATGTTTGTGTTTCTTTCCCTTGGTGTCTCCGATGGGAGCTGTGGATTAATTGTATCGATCCCTGATTGCCTTCACTTCTATTTTGAGGACAAAAACCAAAAATCCGACGTCAGAGCAGAAGAAAACCGCCAATTAGATTACGGAGAGTCGAACCCAGGAAATAGTCAGCAAAACGTTGAAAACACTTTTAAACGGTTTGCCTATATAAATAGACTTTATAATGGTGTTCATAACATCAAATTGATAAAAGGCTCTAGTAGATGCAGTCGAGCTTAGATATAGCAAATCATGCCTATCCTTGAATGGGGTTTTTAGGGGTAAACGTTATTTTTCTTATTTCTGCTCTAAAAGATATAGATTGTGGGTACTCGTTAGAACGGCTCGTTAGTACCCACATTCTGTATTTTGAGCAAAATAAAAAATATCGCAAGTTTTCATCTTAAATATTTTCATTTTTCGGCGTAAAATGTTACAATGTATTTGTATTGGCGTATTTTCATTATGCAAAGAGTTGATCAAACACATTAGTTCTCCCCAAAGCTGTTTAGCTGCCGATACATTGATACTTTATTCACATGACTCTCATCATCACGTGAACAAGCCCATGAAATAAAGACCCTCCCTAAACCCCACTTTATACAGAGAAATCTGGGGTTTATGGGGGTGAACATAATTTTCTTTATTTCTGCTCTGAAACATAAGTCGTGGGTACTCGTTAGAACCGCCTTACAGAGGCAGTTCTAACGAGCACCCAAAACCTATGTTTGGAGTATAAATAAGAAAAATATTGCACATTTCCGTCATAAAATGACCTTTTTTGAGGTAGGAAAAAATGCATTATATCAAACGGATGCGTTATTGTAATGTTAAAACGACAGTATTCGTTCCCTAACATTTTGGCGTAATAACAAAATGTCTGCAGAGTGATTACAGGAAATGACGAGATCTCTGCCTGGCTTCAATTACTTTAATTAGAAACAAATGCCTTGATATTTTACAATAGCCTCGCCGAGGCGTTTCTAACTAAAATCAACGACATGTTTTTTTGTCTCTGAGTATTAACCTATATATGCCAAGCGTCCCTTCTGGGTGCATTTGCAAACAGTGCAGACCCCGATCAGACAGCGTCTGATCTGAGTCTACACTCTTTGCTGAAAGTACATGCATGTTTTTTGCAAAACTGTTCGCTAACAAAACAAACCCGACACCCCTATAATTGGAAATGGATCACTCTTAAATCATAAGGTGGAATATTCCTCTGCCATATATCATATATGTGTTAAACACAATATTTTTGTATGTCGCCATTAGTCTGTCTCGTCAACCGAATATGGCAGGAGGTTTATAAGATGCATGCGACCAGCGGAAGCTCTGATCAGACTGCGCTGATGTTGAGGCTGATAAAAAGTATTCGCTGATCGCTAACTGTAGATATTGTCTAGGGTAGACTCAATAATTTGCTCATATTGTTGGTTCACATATCGTTTGGTATCCTCGTGTGTGTGCCTTCCTACCACAAGCGTTCTATGCTTTCGGTGGACTGGCATTGTTGCGTTCTTCGATTGTAGCTTTATTACCTGAGTAAACTTGTCTTGCTTTTGTCCAGTACTTTAATGACGCAATTCTGAATCCATTAAATCCCCCAAAAGTAAGCATAGACCTCCGAATTTACACAGCGTATTGCCGAGGATCAATAGTAGCGGAAACGGAAACAAACGGTGATTTATTGTGGAAAAACAAAACAAAAAAAAAAACAAAAAAAAGACATGTAATAAACGTTCATAGTTCTTCAATTCTGAGTGCATGTTTTTAACCCTTATCTAGCTGTTCACGACAACCCATATCTTTGCAAACAGTGTAGATCCAGATCAGATGGCTTCTGATCAGGATCTACATTGTTTGACATTCAGTTTATGAATTTGTAGCAATAAATTACATCAAGTAATTTGATTGGTTGATAGACAGAAAGGGGTGTGGCTTAAATTAATATTCAGCAAGATAAGGGTTAACTAATGGATGAAGATGCTTACGTTCTCGGTATTCGTAGATCAAGGCGTCTGTAAGAACAATAACTCCAGCCTCCTGAAACGGAACAATCAACATAGAAGTGAAGGCAATGATCAGGATTTGAAACAATTTTTCGACACTTCCCATCAGAGACATCAAATGAAAAGAAACATAAACATGAAATAACTAGAACCTAATGGGAACATTAATAGCGGAAAGCCAAAAGGACACTTACTTTCCCACAAACTGGCCAATTGGCTATCCAAAACAAAACAAGAGCTGTCACTATAGGTGACCAATGCCCCCGTGGGAGCCAATTTCTGAGTTTTTGCAAAATTTTAAGGGGGAATAATTCAGCCAAAATGAAAACAGAATGTAGCCCTTGTGATGGTGAATAAGTGTGTGAAGTTTCAGTGGGCTAGGTCAAATACTTTTGAAGTTAAGATCAAGGTTAAAGTTTTTGTGACGGACAGACAAACAAACAAACAGACACGGGCAGACAGACAAACAAACATACAGACAGGGTAAATACTATATCCCCCCACCCCACCCCCCGAATCAAAGATTCTCGGGGTGGGGGGCATAAAAAGATATAAGCGATACACACACATTCAAAGGCGATCAATAACAAAAATAAAACCGCGACAGAAAACACTGAATAGCTCGTCTTCCAATTATTGCTTAAAGACAGGATAGGACTATATAAGGGGCCACAGGAAAACCTGTTTCATTCTTTGTCTGATCTCTGAAGGGTTAACGTCAAATTCTATTGATCTGATTGGCTGTAAATAGAGAGCTATTGTGACATCACAATGATTGACATTTAATAATGTGATTGACAGCTCTAATCTATTTGAAGCTAACCTTGTTATCTCAATTATGTAACAGCAGACACACTCCATAATTGGTTTCAATAGACAAACATAACAATTTAGTCATTATTAATGTATTTAGTTTTTTTTTTATTTTTGAATTATAAGAAACAAAATACAAACATATTTCATAAAGGTTAATTATATAGCATATTTAGTTGTAACATAAAAAGAAATAAATAAAGCTTCAAATTTGTTGAAACATTATTAGTTGACACTATAGAAAACAGTTTCTTCCGATAAAAGAAGAACCGCCTTGGAACGGCCAGTGAAAATAAAAAATAGAAAATAAATAAATAAATAAAAATATTTGAAAGAAAGAATTGCTTTTTAATTTGATATAATAGAAAGATGTTTCCATTCTTCTTCTTGCTTTTCTTCTTCTTATAGAAGAAGAAAAATAAAAAGTAAAATGACTTGTACACAGGCAGTCCTAGTAAAATAAATAAAATTGACGGAGCTAAACAAATGATGGAATGACTGAATGAATAAATCAGATGTTCAGACTTACCTCATTCTAATCTCAGTTTAGCTTTTTTAAATAAAATATAGATTTTGGGTGCTCGTTAAAATTGTCTCAATGAGACAGTTCTAATGAGCACCCATCAAGTGAGGTTATACATTTGTATAGCCTCAATGAGGCAATTCAAACTAGTCCCCACAATATACTATAGAGTTTTGGTTCTTGATATATTTCTAATTAGTACTAGCATTTTACACATACAAATTTTCAATAAGGTTGTTTTTTGGGATATGTGTCAGAACTGTGTTATATCCCAAAATTATTTTATAGTGAATCATATTACAGAGAGGTTAATGTGTACAGAGAAAAATATGGAAACACACATTATATTTCTTCCAAACCTAAACTGACATTCAGATAAAATCATTTTCTGATTTCAGCCAAGTATGCCATTTTATTTTCTAATGCACAAAACAAGATTTTTTTTCTATTTAAATGTTAATAAATAAATAAATCTTTGTTTATGAAGCATAATTGATCTCCCATTTTTGAAGGTAATTGTTTGATGAATATATTGACAGCAGCTGATTATTACAGTCAATTATATCCCATAATCCTTATCAGTTTTATGGCCCCTATGGGTAACCAGCCCACCAAGACCAAGCCACACCTACTTTTATTTGCTGGTTACCTGTACATGTTTAAGCTGGGAACCAGACCCCCGGCATGAAAATCCTGTCTTTAAGAATAAACAAGATAGAGCATGCAAGAAGAAATAAATTCTGATTCTACACTGTTTGTCAATTTTCCTCTGTTCGAAGTGTATAAAAGTTATTCTAACACTGGTCGCTTATATATCCAGTAGTAAAATCTAGTGATATATTGAGTGATAAATCACTAGGCGGAAGAGCGCGATGCCAAGAACAGCCTTTGTATCATTTGTTTCACGACGTCATTCATTGTTCTCTTGACATAAGATGGTCTAAGGTCGATTTCTTATCAGATATGATATGAAAACATGCAAACGCATGTAATACTGTCAATTATGTTGGCCGGTTTCCTTTTAGCAATGGCGAAAGACAGTGAATAAGAAGTAATCAATAGCATTTTCGTCGACGTTTAGTGTGTTAGAATAAAAAAGATCAGCTCTGGTGCCGTGATTTATTGAGTGATAAATCAATGTCGTTCAGATGTAGAAGGACAATTCACATATCCTGCGAAATACTGTCGGAAACCCGACACCATGATGTAAAGTCGATTTTCATTGGGTAACATTTGGTTTAACAAAGCTCTCAGCGCTTGCCGCTTTGAGCAAAATAGTACGATTTTTCACAGAGCAACTGATTAAGTGGATTATAACGTCGATACCTGTTTTGAAAAATGTGTTGGGGAGGTTTAATCGTCGGTTTTACGGTCGCAAATGCCGTTTTATTACGAATACACGCCTATACCAATACATTGTAAACTTTATCACCAACACCCCCACCCCCCAAAAAAAAAATAACGAAAATTTTAAGATGAAAATTGTGATCGATGGGGTTCTAACGAGTACTGACAAATCTATATTTTAGAGCAGTACTAAGAAAAATAAGATTTACCCCTGTACACCCCAGTTTTATTATATAAAAGTGGGGTTCAAGAGGTTCAAGGGGCGTGTCTTCGTGATGTACGCCTAAACACGAAAATTTCGAACGTTACATGTAAACCCCCAAATGACAATTTTGAATACAGTTAACCCCTAACTGTTCAGTAATAATGAAGTAAACATTAAAGGTCATTACAAAGGTATTCAAAGGCAATTCATTGGTTCAAGGAACTGAAGGTCGGAAACTATCTTCATTGGTCTCTGAGATATTATAATTGACAGACTGAATAGAACAACTTCAAACTGCCTCATTAATGTTCATGACATAGTCTATGATATCATAGGTGCATATTGATTTTTTTATTTTCACTGGCCGTTCCAAGGCGGTTCTTCTGTCGCGGTTTATTTTTGTTATGGTTTGTCTTTGAGTATCTTGAGTGTTTGTGTCGCTTATATTATTTTATTTTGGATAGCCAGTTGATCATTTTGTGGGAAAGTAACTGTCCTTTTGGCTTTCCGCTGTTTATGTTTCCATAAGGGTCTGTTGTTTCATGTTTGTGTTTCTTTCCTTGGTGTCTCTGGTGGGAGCTGTGGGTTAATTGTATCGATTCCTGATCATTGCCTTCACTTCTATTTAAATAGGAAATATCTTTTGTTTTATAGTCCCCATGCATTACGTGATTATCTATATGAATTATTGTGGCTGTTTTTTGTTTTGATTTGAGGTTTAACGTCCTCGTCAACACTGTAAAGGTCATTTTGGAGACGTTGCTTCCAATTTTTTGGGACTTTTCCCCGACATTGAGATGAAATGACATCTCAAGCCCTGTCGCCCAATGAAACCAATATGGTTTATTAGCATGGACGGTCTGCCTCGCACCGCGGTTCCTGGACAGGCTTAGATCCTCTTAGCGGTTTACCAGTACTAGTGTGCGGGCCGGATTCAGCTCTGCGTGGAAGCATCATGCAGCCCATATATTTCTTCAAGCCCCTATGGGCGGGGCCGAATTCAACTGATATGCTTCACCAGTTTCTTCCTATTTTTAAACAAAAACCTTGAATTCAAAATTTAAAAACAAATATTAAATTAATAATTGTTCGTCTTTAAAAACAATAACCCAGCCGAAGTTTTTTTAAAAAAGAAAAGTCCTTTTTTCAGAGGGTCTGGACTTACAGAAACAAGAGCACCATGATGGTCCTGTATCGCTCACCTGAGTCTATTCATCACCTTGTTTTTGATCCCACATGACCCATATTCAAACATATTCCAGATTTTATAAAGGCAAACCTTCTCGGCAAGTTTCATGAAGCTTGAACCAAAAATGCAGTCTCGAGTATGATTTGACCAATTTTGTTTGTTTGATTTGATGTTTATACTATTTAGGTCATTTTGGAGGCGTTGCTTCCAATTTTGTGGGACTTTTACCCGACATTGAGATGAAAGGTCCCCCCTTCATGTCTGACAGCATTTATATTTCTGCAGTCTGAAGGTTGATTTCAATCATTTCTAATCTGTAGCATGCTTATGGTGGGGAAATTATGAAATAAACGTAGGTCGAGGGATGACAATGTTTTTTTCCTAAAAATAGCCAAAAGAAGTTTGACCATGATCCAAAAACCCTGAAAGTCTGAATTGCTTGAGATACTGTAGCATCATACAGAACATTTGTTTAAAGTTATAATAACCCCTAAAAGGCGGGAAAATCTTGATGGGGGGCCTGACAAACAGCATAGGCCCAGATCAGACATCGCAGAACGTGGCATCTGATCAGGGTCTACACTGTTTGCTAACAGCATTTTCTGTCAAATAAAATACGGCTCCTGACCAATGTATTACAAAATGAGGACAATTCTGAGCAAGTTTGATGATATTTGGACTAAAACTGTGGCCTCTAGAGTGTTAACAAGGTTTTTCTATGATTTAACCTACTGACCTACTTTTTGACCCAACATGACCTATATTCGCATTTGGCCTAGTTATTGTCAAGATGATCATTCTGAGCAGGTTTGATGATAATAAGACTAAAATTGCAACCTCTAGAGTGTAAACAAGGTTTTTCTATGATTTGACCTACTTTTGACCCCACATGACCCATATTCGAATTTGACCTAGATATTGTAGAGATGATCATTTTGAGTAAGTTTGATGATGATTTGACCAAAACTGTGGCCTCTAGAGTGTTAACAAGGTTTTTCTATGATTTGACCTACTGACCTACTTTTTGACCCGACATGACATATATTCGAACTTGACCGAGATATTGTCAGGATGATCATTCTGAGCAAGTTTGAGGATGATTGGACAAAAACTGTGGCATCTAGAGTGTTAACAAGGTTTTTCTATGATTTGACCTACTGACCTATTTTTTGGCTGACATGACCCATAATCGAACTTGACCGAGATATTGTCAGGATGATCATTCTGAGCAAGTTTGATTGGACCAAAACTGTGGCCTCTAGAGTGCTAATAAGGTTTTTCTGTGGCTTGACCTACTGACCTACTTTTTGACCCGAAATAACCCATATTCGAACTTGACAGAGATATTGTCAGGATGATCATTCTGAGCAAGTTTGAGGATGACTGGACCAAAAACTGTGGCCTCTAGAGCGTTAAGAAGGTTTTTCAATGATCTGACCTACTGACCTACATTTTGACCTGAAATGACCCATATTCAAACTTGACCGAGATATTGTCAGGATGAACTTTCTGACCAAATTTGAGGAAGATTGGACCAAAACTGTGGCCTCTAGAGTGTCAACAAGGTTTTTCTATGATTTGATCTACTGACCTACTTTTTGACCCGACATGATCCATATTCGAACTTGACCGAGATATTGTCAGAATGATCATTCTCAGTAAGTTTGAGGATGATTGGACTAAAATTGTAGCCTCTAGAGTGCTAACAAGGGTTTTCTGTAGTTTGACCTACTGACCTATTTTTTGACCCTACATGACCTATATTCGAACTTGACCAGGATATTATCAAGATGATCATTCTGAGCAAGTTTGAGGATGATTGGACCAAAATTATGGCTTCTAGAGTGTTACCAAGGTTTTCCTTTTATTTGACCTGGTGACCAACATTTTGACCCGAAATTATCCATATTCGAACTTGACCGACATATTGTCATGATGATCATTCTGACCAAGTCTGATGATGATTGGATCAAAACTGTGACCTCTAGAGTGTTAACAAGAAAAGTTTACGCACGCACGACGAACGACGCACGATTCACGACGACGCCAGACATCTCACAGTCACAAAAGCTCACCATGACCTTCGGTCAGGTGAGCTAAAAACAGAGAAGTCACTGACGTTGCTTTCTCTTGACACATTGAGGAAAATATGTCATCTGTAACCGTTCCCCATAAATCTGAGCGAGGCCAACCGTATTCTGAGTAACATAGGTGTATGGTCAGTATTGGTTAATTTCTGATTTTTTCCGACTATGAAGGATGCAGGCTGTCACGAAAACACCCACTTTACTGTCTTTGATAATCATACAGATATAATTACTTCAAAATAAGTCTGATATTCTAACCTATATATGCTGGAAACAAACTGATTTATCCTATATTATATCATTTAAAAGAATACCATGACGCGAAAAGCCAGAGTTTTCTGACATCAATAGTAGATTCTTTGACGTTCGGCGATAAAATGTCTTTGTTTCGCATTGAAAATGTTACAAAATGACTTAAATGCATGTGTAACACTCAATAAGCCTGGCGGAATTTTTTCTAACAATGATGAAAGGTTGGGAGAATTGTTTTTGTCCCTTTGATGTCTCTGAAGGGAGGTGTTTGGTAGTTGTATCGATTCCTGATCATTGCCTTCACTTCTATTTTGAAGGAAACAACCGACTTATTGCAGATTTTCAGTGTGTTCGAATCCAAATTAATCATCAGCTCTAGTGGTGAATTGTTGAGTAATAATTCAATGTTTTGAAGCCAGCTGTAGAGTAAATCAAATCACGAGCACGTATTATAACTCAATAATTCACTGCTTCAGCCGATCTTTTTCTTACCTAAAGATGACAGACAGTAGAAGCCCGTTGTCTGAGTTGCCTCCTTTGGACATGTGTTATAGAAAAGATGACTATTGACATAGTAGTAAAAGACAATGGATTGATAGGAAGACGAGAAGAAAATGGTATCAAAATAACAACGCTATACGTACATCGAAAACGTCTTTCACATCTTTACCTCCTGTAGGTAGGGGCCACCTCCAACAGAACCAGTCACAGACAGGACCATCACTACCACCCTTTTTGCCCTTGTTGTTGTAAGTCTGCAGTTCTTGTAAGACCTAAAAGTTGATAAAATGACTCAACCCTTTTGCTGACTTGAAACGCATGCCAAACATACTCGACTGAACAATTTTTTGTGTTGACTAAAATGAAATTCCTGTATGTAAACCGGCTAAAATTTCATTTTTTCCGCGATTAAGGTTACAATGTATTGGTATAGGCCTGTTTTCGTAATGCATGAAAGGCGGAGTACCGGAGAAAAACAACCTGACCTTCCGTTGCAAAACTTGGCGTCGCACATATGCCTCGAGCGAGGCTCGAACAACAGCGGTGAGAGACCTTATGATTAATAGTCAACGCTCTTGTCCACTGCGTCATGAAGGCCCGTTATCGCTTGAAGCTGAATAAATTAAGTTAAATAGGCATATGCCGTTACAATGTCATTGATTTCTTTCGACAGGATTTTGTTGTATATACTTAATATTAACATGGAAGTATTAAAGAGCGGTTCGATGCAGATTTTTTTTCGAAGCATGCAAACAAGTTTGTATAATGAGTATCCTTATAAAAATCACTTTTATATAGGAAATACTTCAAAAGGTATTTTATATAAAGAAAAATGGAACTTATTAGGATGAATATTTATTTTCTATTTTCTTTTCTTTTCTTCAATTTTCTAAACACGAGTCTGAGTTCTCGTAAGAATCACATCATCGAGGGGTTTCAGTCAAGATCCAACGTATATGACCAGTCCAAACGGCTATCATATTCTCTGCATGAAAGTGTTTCAATATGGTAACACGCCTGTTAGGCAAGAAGCATTCTTTTGCATATTCAAAACAACACTATTGCTGCTGAAAATACATCATGTTTGTCTTAATTCTGCTCAAACCACTGATTGAGGTACGCATTAAGACAATTCTAATGAATACTCACAGTCAAGTTTATATAAACTTTATGTTGGTTTATTTTTTAAAACCTCCAAGACTAGACACTAGTCCACTGCGTCATTTCTCCAAAATGTCTACTTTTCCGATGAAAATGAGTTTTTATCTATACACCGAACATAGGTTACGGGTGCTCGATAGAACCGCCACAATCAGCCGGTTTTAAGGAGTACCTACAACCTATGTCTTAGAGCAAGAATAATCAAAACAAGAGCTGTCACTATAGGTGACCAATGCCCCACGTGGGAGCCAATTTCTGAGGTTTGCAAAATTTCAAGGGAAGATAATTCAGCCAAAAATGACAACAGTGTTATGGGCCTTGGTCAGAATGTAGGTAGCCCTTGTGATGGTGAATAAGTGTGTGAAGTTTCATGGGGCTAGGTCAAATACTTATGAAATTATGATCAAGATTAAAGTTTTTGTGACGGACAGACAAACAAACAGACAGACAGTGATGGACAGACAAACAAACAGACAGACAGAGCAAATACAATATGCCACCCCCCCCCCCCCGAATCAAAGATTCTCGGGGGCATAATAATGTTTACCTCTGAAAACCCCAGTTTTCTCTATATATAGTCGGGTTAAGAGGGTTGTTCGTTCATTTCAAAAATTTGTTTACATGCTGTTATGATTAATGAATATTTGGATAACAGGTTAATGCATCATAATGTTGCTGAGCGTGAATTCAAAATTCTGTGAGATATTTGTATTATCAGTGCACCAAACAGTTGCGGCATTCTTTGCCATTTTCAGGCTGTGGAGGTGCAACGTAATCAGCAGAAAAAAATACTTTGATTTTTTTACGAAAACACGCCTATACAAATCTTACCTATTACTAAATTATTAAGGGGTCAGATTTGTATAGGCGTGTTTTCGTGATGCCTTGACAGAACTTCACCTTAGTTTTGATTACCCAGTAACAAGAATACACTGAACGTAAAGAAAACATGCCTGTATAATTTTGACCCCCTTGAACCCCACTTTTATACAGTAAAAATCGGGTTAGTTTAAACGTATTTTATTTTATCACAAACACATAAACATTACAAACAAAGTCATAACAAATAAAGGATTAGAACGGAAGATAGAAGCTTATTTATTATTAAAACACCGGTTTACAGGGGTAAACTTTATTTTTCTTATTTCTGCTCTTAAATATATTTTGTAAGTACTCGTTAGAACCGCCGCGATGAGGCGGTTCCAACTTGTGCCCACAATCTATATTTTAAGCAGGAATAAGAAAAATATCACATTTTTTCATAAAAAAAAAATTCATTTTTTCGGCGGTATAAGTTACAATGTATTTGTAAAGGCATGTTTTCGTGATGAGAAGGAGCGAAAACAGTTGCAAGACCATACCTTATCTTTTGAAATATCATTTCCTGTTCCAAGCAGCTGGACACTCTTATCAACGGCTAACAGATTCACCCGGGAACCAGCATGTGCCGATACTCGTAGATCTACAGAAGCCGCCGGTTTTGCCTCTGTAGTGTTGAATGCAATATCGACCTATGAAAACATAGACAGAATGATATAATGGAAAAACTGTCACAAAAAGTCATTTTTGCGCTGTTGTTTGGCGGAGTATGGTCGCAAATTCGCTGACGGGGTTTCCGTAACCAACACTTGCGATTACGACTAACCTCGACAATGTCAATTTTCAGTGTAATTATCCCTGATTCTAACGTAGTTGTTCATTTGTTACGTTTAAAAGTTTAGGTTTCCCCTCAAAGTACTAAGCTGCGTACAAACAAATGTAAGCCAATGAAATCAACGATACGTGATGATATCGGATTTCCCGAAGTTTTTAATTGTAGACGGATCCAATGTTTTGACACGTGACCTTGTTTACATTTCACTGCGCATGCGCCAATTACCTCCCCTGTAGATGTACTTCTCTATCTGGTTGGCAAAACATGACTGTTGCCGTACAGTGTCAATGAGAATTTCGAATAATCATCGTGTGATTAAACTCATTTCTTCTCCACAAAATTAACTGATCATTGTCAGTTTGTGTTTTTGAAGTAATAAATGATATAGAACCAGTCTCTTCTGACATTTTATCGCACATTTTGTTGCCTAAAAAGCGTTATAAAACTATCCACCATCATGCCAAAACGTAGTCGATGCGCTTTATTTGACGAATGGAAATACGATTAAAGCATGTATATTTTCTGTCCACTTTTATACGAAAAAGAAGCAGTTTAATGTCAAAAATTGTTTGTGGCAAACAGTTTTGGTAGAAAGACGATTTAATAATAGTTAGTACAGAAAATAATTCTTGCTACATCAATGGTAGAGTATGGAACCGGAAGTTTTTTTTGCCCACCAGATAAAACGAGGCTATTGACATTTGACCTTGTGTGACTTAGACTTTGGATGTGTCTATAAAGTCTGGAAACAATTGCTGGTTTCAATTCATTTAACTAAACCATCATTTTTGAGTAATTTGAAAACAATGATCTGCTTTCGATACAAGTTTGTCTTTCAATCTTCTGTCGCGGTTTATTTTTGTTATGGTTTGTCTTTGTGTGTTGTGTCGCTTATATTATTTTATTTTGGATAACCTATTGGCCATTTTGTGGGAAAGTAACTGTCCTTTTGGCTTTCCGCTATTAATGTTTCCATTGGGGTCTGTTGATTCATGTTTGTATTTCTTTCCCTTTGGTTTCTCTGATGGGAGCTGTGATTGTACCGATTCCTGATCATTGCCTCTACTTCTATTTCCCGAAACACAAATTTAATATTTATTGGCGCACCAAGTCACAATGCGTTTAAGCGCATATGCGCACAGCCTAAACGGGCTGAAAGGGCTGGTTAAGTTCTGTCAAAACAGCATATCACGAAAAAACGCCTATATCATTTTGACCCCTTTGAACCCCACTTCTATATAGTAAAACTGGGGTTTACAGTGGTAACCCTTATTTTTCTTACTTCTGCCCTTAAATATAGTGTGGGTACTCGTGAGAACCGAGGCGGTTCTAACGAGTACCCACAGTCTATATTTTGAGCAGAAATAAAAAAAAATATCGAAATTTTTCAGCTGATACTTTTCATTTTTCGGTGGTAAAATTTACAATGTATTTGTATAGGCGTATTTTCGTTATTCGTGTGTGTATGTATTGTGAGTGCATTTGTGCCATAAAGACTGTCTTTACCACTTTCTGGGCAAACTCAGCAGACGAGAACTTGTTGATATTTTACTCAATTTTCCCGGATAACAAGACTTTACATCGGACGCAAATTGTCTCGACTGGATACAATTTGCGTGAAATGTCAAATCATGATTTCAGGGAAAATAAGAAATTTATGTCAAAATGTCGTCTGCAAAAACATATCACGCATGCAGAGCGTTAACACAGCCGTGACACGAATAGCCTTGCAAACGCCAATTTATCACGAAAACACGCCTGTATAATTTTGACACCCTTAAACACACTTTTATATGGTAAAACTTGGGTTTACAGGGTTAAACCTTATTTTCTTATTTCTGCTCTATGTTTTGAGCAGAAGTAAGAAAAAATATCACAATTTTCAATTTATTTTCTTTGGACGGTAAAATTTACACTGTTTTTGTATAGGCGTGTTTACGTAATGCAAATAAAGAGAATATGTTATCTTCCTTATCATCACGAGAACACGCCTATATATTTTTGACCCCCTCATACCCCACTTTTATATAGTAAAACTGGGGTTTAGGGAGTATACATTATTTTTCTTATTTATGTTTTGAGCAGAAATAAGAAATATATCACAATTTTTCATTTTAAAATTTCTGTTTTGGCCAAAAAAGTGGCAATGTATTTGTGTAGGGGTGTTTTCGTAATGTTCATCAGCAAACCGTAAGTTCTAGGGCATTGAAAGATATCATTACTTCACAAGTCTGTGCTATCGTAATGTCGAGCCACGCTTTCATACTATTTTTCATATAATTTCTTTATCAGTGTTATTGTGAATCGATACAATTAACCCACAGCTCCCATCAGAGACACCAAAGGGAAAGCAGCACAAGCATGAAACAACTAGACCCTAATGGAAACATCAACAGCGGAAAGCCAAAAGGACAGTTACTTCCCACAAAATGGCCAATTGGCTATCCAAAACAAAAGTATAAGCGATACACACACTCAAAGTGTGTGGCAATCCTCGCCCTTACTTCCGTCGCGATTTAGACAAATACTTTGTTCAGTCCACATGAAGGCCTCCTAACTCATCATTGCAACATCTCCGTGAACACCAACATCAAACAACCACAGAGATGAAACAACGGTGAGGACTCGACAGCAAGAAACCACTGAAATGCTGGATCAAAAGAAGACCAACAGTTAGACTCCGAATGTCTGTGCTATCGTAATGCTGAGTAACTCTTCTCTTACTTTTTTGTGTAAAACTGGCCCCGACAGATGAGATCAGAGCATCATCTGACATATTACGAGTAATTGTTTTGTTCATATTGTTTTCGTATATCATTTTTCTAAACTGCGCCGTATATATGTATTTCTTCATGTAAAATAATTACCTTATTCCTGAAGACACCTTGTATATTTACAGTGATGCTATCTGCTACAACCTCTCCATCGGATCTCACATAGAAGACAACTAATGTGGACCGCGGAGCCATGGACTGGGTTAGCAGCAGGGGCAGGGTGTTGTAAGTGCCACTCACATGTTTGGTTCCAAACTCAGCAATTGAACCACGAGAGAATATCTGAAAGTAATTAATTATCACATCACGTGAATAAGTCCGAGAAATAAACACCCCCTTAAACTCCACTTTATATGGAGAAAACTGTAGTTTAGGGGGGCATACATTACTTTACTTTTCTTGTTTCTGCTCCAAGATATAGGTTGTGAGTACTCATTAGAACCACCTCAGTGAGATAGTGAATTTTTTCCATCACCAATATGGGTACTTTTCTGATGAAAATCCATGATATTTTGCTTATTTATACTGCAAATATAGGTTGTGGGTGCTCGTTAGAACCCCCTCATTGAGGCTGTTTTAACGAGTACCTATCACCTTTGTCTTGGAACAGAAATAAAAAAAACATAATGTATACCCCCGTAAACCCAGTTTTCTCCATATAAAGTGGGGTTCAGGGGTAGTTCATTACACGGACATACAACACACAATAGATTTGCCATAGAAATATAAAGAGTGGACCATCTGTTTTTATCTTTTGAAAAAATTGTCAAAATTACTTTGTATCTAGTCTAAAGGTAAGATATCTGGAAATCACCCAGTAAATAGACTAGCCACAGATCCAATAAACACTAGTATTTTTAATTTGCTTCTACCGCGGCTTCAATGATTTATAGATTTTCAAAAAGACATTCAAGAAGATATTAAAATAACTTCGAAATGTTATATCTAGATAATTCGAATGATGGCTCCTACCCTCCCGCTATGATTAATCCAAAGGGGTTCGAACTACTCCTAACTCGAAGACTATCCAAGTCAACGGCTGTAGTAATATTAATCTTATTTGTATTATCTGCTGTTTCATGGTCTGAAGGTTATCAGTGTTGGAAAAACAGGTAACCAGACCCCCTGACCTTGAAAGGTCAGGGGGTCTGGTTACCTGTATTTCCAATATTGACACTGTGCAAGCTGGGAGCCAGCAAATAATGCAAATATGGTGAAAAGTTCGACTGTATTTATTACCTGATAGTTGATTTCTCTGGGTCTCTCTGTAGTTCTAATTTCAAAGAGTGCTTTCTCTCCAGCCTGTTTATAATAATATTAATAATAATAATAATAATGTCTTACAGCGAGGCTATATAATACACTACCAGAAGTTTAAAAAAGTTGGCTAGAAGTCATATTGAAATTTCCATCCCTTAGCTACGCTAAGAACAATACTATCATTCCACTTTTACTTAAATATTCAGTTGTATCAAATGCACTGTACCTAAATTAAACTCAAGAAGTGCCAAGTTTCTCCGGCTAAATATATATCATATTCTGTAAAATGAAATACATTTAAATTTTAAATACATTGCACGCGGAGAAATGGTCAGAATCATAAGAGTATTTCAGGAATTGAATAGAGAAATGTCTTATAGGTCACAAAAGGTAGTTGTTTCCTATGAAATGCTGTTTTAATTTCATGCATTAAATGCGAGATGAATAGATCCGCTTTCGCACATTCGGTTGTTAGTCAACATATGATTCAAAAGCAAAGTATGTTGAAAGAACTTTTATTCGCAGCAAGATTTATTTTACTGAACAATTTTGAAAAACAACAATGCCTGTATATTTCACTTGCATATACAGCCCTTCAGCAAGGTATTATTTTGACCTTTAGATAAGAAGCAAGTGCTTAGAATGTCAACTCTTAAAGATAAAATTCATGGTCGTCATTTTTTGGCATCGAAACAGTAAAATCCGACATTCACGTGTATCACAAATTTATATTTTTTGTGATATCTGTTTTTATCTGTTCATTTTCCTCTGATTCACGTGTCAGAAGTTCGCTAAGCTAAGAGATATCTTTCTTACACGATTTGTGTAACAGCGTTTCCGTGTTGTTCTTACCTTTAGTTTATCTGCTGTAATTGTTATTTGGAGAAAATTATCACTCGGAGAATGGCGTTTCTTCAAGGACTTCGTAGCAGAACTGCCACTGTATTCAGCCTTCAAATAAATTACCATTGAGTTGGCAGACATTCACATTATATCATTATATTAAACAAAAAGTTAAGCGTTGAATATTCATTCTGGTAAAAAAGCCATATGATAGCACAGGCCGTTGATCATTTAATACGACATATAAAAAGTATTTGTATTGACAAGTTAAGTGCTTAATACATTTTAAAATTGCTTCGTATCAGAAACTGTCCTTGCTGGAACATAAATTAATAAAGACCCGGGTCTGCAAAATGGTTTCTTTTATATTTGGTTATTTTAAGAGATTGTCTCTTCAAGCTGTGATATGCAGACATGATGAGAATTTGACATTTGTGTGATATTGTTTTCTTATTTTACACCTCTTAGTCAACACTGTAGGAAACACAATATTCCAATATCTTTGATTTTTATAAGAATTATTCATCCATCTGCTTCACTTATATCTCAAAATCTCTTTAAGGTCATTACGCATTTGAAAACCTTAATACGGTTTAATGATACCGCCAATCGTGACTGATCTCTAAAATCCCTGCACGGCATGTACGTTAGCAAATGCTTGGGCATTTCGTTATTGACAATCATTACTGGTATCAATAGCTCAGTGGTTATTGCGCTCGACTTATGGTCGAGAGGTTCTGGGTTCGAATCCGGCCATCGTAGGCGAGGTGTGTGTTTAGGTAAGACACGTTACGCCATTGCCCCACTCCAAGTAGTAAATGGGTAGCAGTTTTGTTAAAGTCACTGCCTCTCTCGTGCGCACGTGACAACATCCGGATTCGACAGGGATTCAAATAAACTTGAAGCTTTCATCGCAATCGAAAAAATATAGTACGTATATACTAAACTAACGTCATTGACACTCGTTACTAGTATCAGCAAAATCTCTGTTGGGCATTACATTATTGACACTCGTTACTACTGGTATCTGTAAATCACCATGAGGTTTTACGTTAATGACATTCGTAACTGGTATTTGCCAGCCCCCATAATGTCTTATCTAACTGACACTTTTGATTTTATTGACACTCTCTTCCCGTCAGCATCTGCAAATTTACGTGTGGTCTTCTGTTTTTGTCACGCGCCACTAATACCGCCAAAGCAAAATGACAATGGTGAAGTCATGAAGAAGACTTTTCTAGTCATTTAGCATCATTCAATTTCCTGCCATTGTAGAATTTGAAAATATTTGAGGGTCAACGATGAGGCATAACTGTCAGACACTAGCTGGCCTAAGTATGACCCAGAAAAATCATGGACACTCGACAATTTTAGTTCTGTGATATTTTCCTTGCTTCCAGAAGATAATTTTTACATACTTGAGAAAATATTTGTTTTCAAGAATGCAAATGTACTGAACTGCATTGTACCTTCTTGGGCAGTAAAGTACTGCTATATGTGCTTCTGACCAGTTACTGTTGAAACATCTTATATCGAAGTAGAAGTAAAACAAAGATCAGGAATTGATACAATTAACTTACTCCACCCATAAAAGACACCAAAGGGAAAGAATTACAAACATTAAGCGACCAGACCATAATGGAAACCTAAACAGAGGAAGGCCATAAGGACAGTTACTTTCCCACAAAATGGCCATATGGCCATCCAAAATTAAATGACACAAGTGATACACACAGTAAGTAACAAACAACAACATAAATGAATCGCCACAGAAGAGCCGCCTTGGAACGGTCAGTGGAAGATTTCCACTTGGGGGCTTAAATCGATTTTACATGGCCAATATCCTCGCCCTTACTTCCGTCGCGATTTAGACAAATAATTTTTCAGTCCGCATGAAGGCCTCCTAACTCATCAGTGCAACATCTCCGTGAACACAAAAATCAAAGAAATCTGTTTTGATTGTGATTTCAAATATAACGCTCCACAAAAGGACAATTAATTAAATCTCGGTATAGCGTAGTATTCCGCGGTATCAAGCCTAAAAAGCAAACTTCTTCGGCCATGTTGTGGGAAAGTAACTGTCCTTATGGCCTTCCTTTGTTTAGGTTTTCATTATGGTCTGGTCGCTTCATGTTTGTCTTTCTTTCCCTTTGATGTCTTTGATGGGTGGAGTAAGTTAATTGAATCGATTCCTGATCTTTGTTTTACTTCTACTTTCTATCTATATCTGGATTTTCTTCGAAGCATTAATGTATTTTCATTATAATTGCTTGTGTAGCCTACCAATATCATTGTTTCTATATTGCTCCAGAAAAAAGGTGTGTAATGAGATAATTAAGGGATAATTTCTTAATCGATACGATAACACACCCGTACGATAGAGTGCATTTTTCACATCTCCAAAATGGCTACTCTTCTGATGATATTTATCTTAAAAATACTGCAAACATAGGTTATGTGTGCTCGTTAGAACCGCCTCATCGAGGCGGTTCTAACGAGTACCCACAACCTATGTATTGGAACAAAAATAAGAAACATAATGTATATCCCCGTAAACCCCAATTTTCCCTATATAAAGTGGGGTATAAGAGTCTTCATTTCACGGACTTGTTCACGTGATGTCTCCATAAAACTATATGTTATGGGTCACCCTATCGAGTCGATTCTAGCAAGTATCCTCAACATACGAGTATGTCTCCAGCAAGAATTAAGAATAAATAGCCATTAATTATACGTGTAACTACTTTTCTGGAAGTATGCTTCTACTGTCAGATTTTATTTCCAGGAGAGAGCAATAATAGACCTAGGCTTCGCTCAATCCTTGTCTTATTCATTAATGAACTGTAATATTTGAATATTTAGTCTAATTATATGTATATATGTATGTTGACAAAATTTTCTGAATATATAAATAAATAAATGCTTTTATTGTCGCAGTGATGAATAGAAATTTGAATTTTTTTCATCAATTACCTTCAGTGATAGTTTTGTTACATCATCGGAGGTTCGAACTTTAAATGTTACCAAACCATCAGGCGGTATATCAAGAAACTGTGGATTGCGTTCTCTGGTTGTCTCAACAGGCTCGGGAGGTATCGGTCTCCACGGCCGCCATCTCCACGAGCGACCACGTGATCGCCACCATGGCTCTGGCTCAGGTTCATACCACCGGTGTCGACGCCGTAGATAAGTTTCTGTGACCGACAATTTAAGATCTCCAATTATAGTGTCTATCGGACTGCCGTCAACTAAGGATACCTTGATCTGAAAACATAAGTTACGTTACGTAAAGATGCCTATACAAATACAATGTAAATTTATATCGCCGAAAAAACGACAATTTTCTGATGAAAAATTGTGATATTTTTCTTATTTCTGCTCAAAATATAGGTTGTGGTGCTCGATAGAACCGCCTCATCGAGGCGGTTCTAACAAGTTCCCACAACCTATACTTTAAAGCCGAAATAAGAAAAATAAGGTCTACCCCTGTAAACCCCAGTTATACTGTATAAAAGAGGGGTTCAAGAGGGTCAGAATTATATAGGCGTGCTTTCGTGATGACCCACTGTTATTGCCTCGTTGAAGTCTTGTGGACTGAAAAAATATTTTCGGCATTCTTCTGTTTGAGATGTCAATTTTACAACTGTTTTGGGACAAAATATCAGACGACCAAGTCAAAAATCGAAATAGAATATAGGCAAAAGACCATATCAAATGTTTACTATCGGAATATAACATGCTATATAAACAGTGAAAGAAAATACAATGAGCAGAAATTGCCACAAAGTATGCCGTTCTCGACGTAGAACAGGGCCGCAGTGAAAGCATCTTCTTTGAATAGACAGTGATGAATTGCTGTGGGTCTAAACTAGCTTCACGTCATCCAACCCTGACCCTTAGGTTTTGTGGTTAAGGTGGATGCAGTCAATAAAAGAGTTCCTTCATACCGGTTATAGATTTTAGCAAAAAAACTTTCAGAAATAGGAACGGCATAACAAGTGCCCACGCTGCACAATGTTGCTGTCTTAACTTAAAGTTGCCCTAGGATTCGACAAATAAGGGTCAATATGTTACTGTAATTTGTAGGAATCAGTTACATTTGGAATTAAGGGTTGAATTCGTTTCGCTGACCGTTCCAAGGCGGTTCTTCTGTCGCGGTTTATTTTTGTTATGGTTTGTCTTTGAGTGTGTATATCGCTTTTATGATTTTCTTTTGCATGGCCAATTGGCCGTTTTGTGGAAGTAACTGTCCTTTTGGCTTTCGCTATAGATGTTTCCATCAGAGTGTAGTTTTTTCATGTCTAGTTTTTTCATGTTTGTTGATGTCTCTGATGGCAGCTGTGGGTTAATTGTATCGATTTCTGATCATTGCCTTCACTTCTGTTTTGAATATTCATAAACTCCAATAGTTGAAGCCCGATAGTATTTATGCTGACCGCCCCAAAGCGGTCGTTCCATTGCAGTTTTGATTTATTAATCAACCCAATTATCAATCGATGCACAGTTACTAAGCACAAAATATTTTTCAGTCCACGTGACTATTACTGATTGCTAGGAAATCCATGTAACGGTTATCTATAGAATTTTATCGTTGTGAAGTTATCGTGTTGCTTTATAGGATTATGTATAGAATCTGTACCGGAATCATGTGTTCTGCTTGGCCGACAGATCCGCGGCGTGCGGCGTCTGATCAGGATCTACAATGTCTGTTTACAGTACAGGAATTTATGGGTTAAAGGAAACAGTCTAAAGTAGAAGTAAAACAAAAATCAGGAATCGATACAATTAACTTACTCCACCCATCAAAGATACCAAAGGGAAAGAAACACAAACATGAAACGACCAGACCATAATGGAAACCTAAACAAAGGAAGGCCATAAGGACAGTTACTTTCCCACAAAATGGCCAAATGGCCATCCAAAATAAAAAGACACAAGTGATACACACAGTAAGTAACAAACAACAACACAAACAAACCGCAACAGAAGAACCGCCTTTGCACGGTCAGTGGAAAGAATTCCACTGGGGGGGGGCTTAAATCGATTTTTCATGGCCATAATCCTCGTTCTTACCTCTGTCGCGGTATACACTAATTTTGTTTAGTCCGCATGAAGGCTTCCTAACTCATCAGTGTAACATCTCCGAGAACATACAAATCAAAAAACTACAGAGATGAAACAAGGTTGAGGATTCGACAGCATACAACAACAGAATTGCTGGAGCAAAAGAAAACACACACTTAGACTCCGAGGGGCCCGACCAAAGACGGAGCATCTTAAATCCTATTTTAGAACCCTTTTTCTTGCACACCAGACAAGGAAATCCGTGATTTTACCCTGGGATAGAAATTTATGTTCTGACCCTGGTGTACCGACCCCAAATCGAATATAATCGCGTGTTTGATAAATGCACTGGTTGATTACAACCTCATGCGCGGCGTCGCCATGCGTGACGTCACTAAACATTCCTGTTGTGTCATCACAAAATGGCGGACGTCGGTAACCGAAGTGACAGCATTATTAAAAATTCGCAATAGAAATGGAAGGTATGCAAGAAAAAGAATCCAATATGGGTGTGAGGGGTGGATAGAAAAATCCGTCCCTCGGGATCACTGTCCGGCATCACTCGGCAAGCCTCGGGACGGATTTTTCAATCCACCCCTCATACCCATATAAGATTTTTATAATCCAGACTATACTCAAGAGACAAATCCACCCACCGGTGCTGTCAGTGGTTTGATTTATATCATCACGCAAACACGGCTATATATTTCTGACCCCGTTAAATCCCACATTTATTTAGTAAAATTGGGGTTTACAGGGTGAACATTATTTTTCTTATTTCTGCTCAAAAACATAGATTGTGAGTACTCGTTAGAACCGTACCTAGCCGAGGCTGTTCTAACGGGTACCCACAATCTCTGTTTTGAGCAGAACTATAAACAAATATCGGGATTTTTATCTCAAAAATTGCATTTTTTTTGGTGTTAAAATTTTACAAATATATTTGAATCTATTTATAGGCCTGTTTTCCTAAAGGATTGATAGATTTGTGTTAGTTCATGTCTTGTTTTGTGTTTTGTTTGTGAATTCATGTCATTAATTCTATATCTTTTTTTCTTTGGAATTAGAAGGCAATTAAAGTGATTGTGGCTATTCTTCGATAATTATGAGTCGTTATTTTAGTTTATCAATCGATATTTTGCCGTTGGTTTAAATTTTATTTGTCACGTACGCTAATAGTCATATAAACAATTGTCGGCCCCCGCCCATCGGTACTTGAAGAAATAAATCGGCTGCATGAAGTTTCCACGCAGAGCTGAAACCGACCCGCACACGAGTACTCGTAAACCGCTTAGAGAATCCAATTCTGACCAGGCAAAGCGGTGCGAAACGGCTCGTCCATGCTTATAAACCCTATTGGTTTCATTGGGCGGCAGGGCTTGAGATGTCATTTCATCTCAATGTTGGGTAAAAGCCCCATAAAATTGGAAGCATCGTCTCCAAAATGACCTTTACAGTGTTGACGGGGACGTTAAACCTCAAATCAAACTAACAAAAATATGAACAATTGTATGTGATGTTTAACGCTACATAAAGGCGTCGGAATATTTGTAATTCACAGTACAGTTCAGGACAACACGCCCATTTGAAACATGAAAGACATTTCGCTAAAGCTAATTTATTCGGGTTTTAGTTTGTCATGATATTTTATTTTTTGTATAAAAGCTGAAATATGGGATTGGAATGAAACAAAAGAAAGAACAAAGCGATCACATGTCATATATGACGTATTAAGCTTGCCATAGTATACTAATATAAGGTAAGGTAATCGTGTTTGTTCATGAAGGAGAAACGAAGCAAAAGCCATATTTGTTCTCAAAATGTTTCATAGTTCCCATATTTCTGTTTAAAACATAGTTTGTCGGTGGTATTCGTTTGAACCGTCGAATTGAAAGGTTCTAACGAGCCAATGATGTGAGAACTTGTGGCCCAACCTCATTGCTTATCATGTACCAATGAAATATGTTTATACTAACGAGCACACAAAGCTTTGTTTAGGAGTTTTAGTAGAAAATATAATATACACCCTCGTAACATCCTATATAAAATGTAGTGTACAGGCTGTCCTGTAATTGTGATGACTTACTACGCCAATATAATCCATTCCAGGGTTGAAGGTATCTGGTAGTGATTTGGGCAATTCTACTTTTATTGGATTGTTGTAAAATTTTACTTCTTCTGTGTCGCCAAGCTTAAAGTTTGTCAGTGTTTCTGTTACGTTGGCATCAAACACAAGAGTTTCTCCGTTTAGAAACCTCTCTAGCTCTGTCAGTTTTGTCATACTCAGATGGAACTTTGCCTCACCGTCGATCTAAATGAAATAAAATAATAGTGATAACTTCAAATATATAATCAGCGACGTTAACATTCTTTTGATAACCCGGATACATTTACCTTTACCACTATCTAGGCGAACTAAGTCGACGACAAATTATTGATATTTTTCTAATTTTGGACTTAACATCTAAATAGGAGACAATTTGCATGAGATGTCAAATAGAAATGGAGGCAATGATCAGGAATAGATAAATTAACCCGAACTCCCATCAGAAACACCAAAGGGAAAGAAAAACAAACATGAAACAACAGACCCCAATGGAAACATCAACAGCGGAAAGCCAAAAGGACAGTTACTTTCCAACAAAATGGCCAATAGGAGTATCCAAAATAAAATAAAATAAGCGACACTAACACCCAAAGACAAACTATATCAAAAATAAACCGCGACAGAAGAACCGCCTTGAAACGGTCAGCGGAAACGAATTCCACTGGGGGTTGGGGCTTAAATCGATTTTACGTGGCCACAATCCTCGCCCTTCCTTCCGTCACGATTTAGACAAATATTTTGTTCAGTATGCATGAAGGCCTCCTAACTCATCAGTGCAACATCTCCGTGTACACAAAAAATAAAACAACCACAGAGATGAAACAAGCTGAGGACTCGACAGCAAGGAACCACTGAAATGCCGGAGCAAAAGAAAACCAACAGTTAGACTCCGATGGGCCCAACCAGAGACAGAGTATCTTGCGTCAACCAATGTTACATTGAATTTGATCGCTCTAATTCTCAGTTAGCCTTTACGCTGGGACCGTCATAGAATCTGAGGCCTGGCCCACCGCCGTGCAGTTAAAGAGGGAAGCAAAGTTTTCAATCGTGTTTGGGTTTACTACCATGCATGCAGTCTGTCGTATAACATTTATGTTGTACCCAATCTTTTATTATCGAAAAATGATTTTACGAAATTGGGTGCTGAAGTCATTGCGGTTATATATTTTTCTGAATTTATATACTAAGTCACCATAAAATTCGGGTTCCGATAGATCTGTTTTCTGGGAAAATTAGAAAAAATTATTTCAAATTGTCGTCTGCTGCTAAAAATACCCTGCATGGACAGCGTTAAAGAGACTAGTCAAGAGACCTTTTTTGCTTTTCCATAAACACCCCCACAGAAAACACATATTCTCTAAGGACTATCAAAGTGTCTACCTGTCACATGGTATAAATTAAAACTTAACCTGAACGTTGGCATTTTTCTAGAAAAATTACATATAATGTTCAAAATTATAAGAACAATCATAAAACATGTATACGAAGGAATGCATATTTGTTGTTTTATTAAAAATAAAAAATAAATCATTTTTAAGAAATCGTCCATTTTGGTGGTTTAATTCTCCATTATCTTTCATCAGGGACACATTTTTAACCGAAACATTATGTAATCCGTGTATTAGGTACAGCAAGAAGTACCAAACATTATCATCCATGTACACATGGTATAATTTAACACTAGTGTAAATAGGTGTAGCGATATAAATAACTCTGCCAAATTGGGAGTCAGTCTTTTATTTATAAATCATTCTCCCCACTTGTACATGTGTCTATTATATGTAAATACTACATACATGTACAACCTCAGAAAATACCCATCCTATATATACCAATGCATGGATGCCAGTATACCTGTTTGATGGGGTTAAAAATCAAGAATATAATGAAAAAAAAAATTTTTTTAATATGCATGTTTTATGGTTATTCCAATAATTTAGAACATAATAAGTTATGTCAACGTTGTGAGAAACCATAATTCTTCGCCTACGTGTCAACCAGACATTTCAAGGTAAGAAAGCGCTCCTAAAAGTTGTTCCGTAGGTTCCATTGTGAAATTACGTATTTAGTTTTTCACTCACATTTTCCCTACAAAATTTGTCACTGTACATTAATCAATTTTGTCCAGTTATGAGAAACAGCTTTTCGGACAAGAAAGTCATTTTACGCACAAAATATCAACACAGAGTAGCAGTTTTTATTATGTTCGTACTGTTGATTGTAAAGAAAAAAACCTTACTTGAAAAAACAAAAACAAAAAAACAACAAAACAAAAACAAAACACACACACACACACACACACACACACACACACACACACACACACACACACACACACACACAAAACAAAAAACAATTAGTATGTTGTAATATGCAAATAAATAATTATGATAGGAGTGGTTTAAGTGGTTTACAAGTACTCGTAGAATGTGTGGTTAACTTCAGCTTGCGTGGAAGCACCATGCAGCCTGTCGCCTGATGTATTACTCCAAGTCCCGATGGCCGGGGCCCAGACCCGAAGAGAGTAAAATATGTTCTGTTTTATTCTTTACCCAGTCTGTACAAAATCGAATCTTTTGTTTGTTTGTTTGGTTTGAGGTTTAATGTCCCCGTCAACACTATCATTTTGGAGACGTTGCTTCCAATTTTGTGGGACCTTTACCCGACATTGAGCTGAAATGACATCTCAAGCCCTGCCGCCCAATGAAACAAATAGTGTTTATAAGCATGGACGAGCCGAATCGCACCGCTTTGCCTGGTCAGGCTTAGATTCTCTAAGCGGTTTGTCAGTACTCGTGTGCAGGTCGGTTTCAGCTCTGAGTGGAAGCATCATGCAGCCCATTTATTTCTTCGAGCCCCGATGGGCGGGGACCGCCCAAATCCAATCTTCCACCTTACATGTAGTAGTGCAAGTCCATTTTTTAAAATTTAGGAATGCCAGATTGTGTTTCTCTTCAAAATTTATTTAAAAAAAAATGGCTGAACATTATGTAAACAGTGTAGGCCCTGATCAGATACCGCATTATGCACTCCTTCTTTTATGTGATGTGAGTTTCCACACTGTTACTGACTTTATCCTACGGGACAAAAACAAACTTTCATGGAGACTGCATGTGAATTTTTTCTACTCTCATACGGTAAGTTCATCCGCTTCAAATAGGGCAGTTGTCAGCTTCTTACATAACAATATTTTGCACCGATTAACAACTTATGTACAAGCCAGCTCACAAAAAGGTTAACATCCACCATTCGAAGTAATTAGGATTCTGCCTCTGTTGCTAGAAACCCTCATCCCCAGTTTGATCCCAAAAGCGGTAATTTGGTGTACGATCATGCTCCACTCGCATCATTAACAAGGATGAATGCAACATAGTGCACTGTCCTTCGGATCTGAATGTTTACTCGAAACCCCCTATGCAAAGAGAACCCCCTATGCACGTTAAAAATCCCTATTGTAATTATATGACTGTGTACGTTTTCATCCTGCAAACCTGGAGTGTATAAATATACACATGCAAATCTGTTGCGAGTTAAAAATGACAGACCGAAAGCAGTATCAGTAGAAAGATAACAGTTTGCCGTGACACAATGCAATCACCATACATAATAATAATTTCCTTGTTCAAGAACCGTGGCTAATTTTCAAAGGAACTTTTCCAGAAACAGTTTTAAAAAAAAAGAAACATTCCGGTCTGCAAAATATATCGATAAATGCTGTGTTTATTTTTTTTAATGTTGCTTTTCATTTTCATAAAATTTGTCACGTGACAACAAATCTTCAGTTTTTCTTTACAATGTTAAAATACGCAGTTTCCATCTTCATTTCCAAAACCCATAGTGTGTGACATAGATGCCGGTGTGGAATTCGAAAAAATAGAATGATATCCCTATTATTCCATAACCGATTTCGTGATTAAGGCCAAAAAGACTTACAAATACGAAGAAAACGTTATTGCTTCTGTCTGCTAAATATGTGTTTTTTTTCGACATTTATATTCTGTTGGATCCCGGGTGCTTTTATTTGGCCCGTTTTATGAAAATGGCGCTTTCTAGTACCGAAGTCAATATTTTGAAAGACGTTTAAAGCACCTGAAACAAAATGCCATGAAGATCAGGTTGATGATCCTGAAAAGCCATTGATTAAGCAATTGCAAGAGGTAACTGTCATCATCCGATCTCGACTGACGTTGAAATACTTGGGGTTTGAATGTAATTAAATCCAGGGTAAGAATTTTGTCGAAATCCAAGATAGCGATTAAATTTACCATGTGGTATGCAGTGAAAAGTGCTTAAAATGTAGAAAGTAAGAAAATTATGCCTCGTCTTTGCTTGTTCACAGTACATAACAACAGAAAATGATAATACTTTAAGGGTGCGTGCTCCTGTCTTGTCGGTATCCTTGTTTGAAAATTTAGGGGATTTTGCCTCATTTTGGACGCTGGATCTTCCTCTAGTGGTCTTATAGGACCTTTATTTGGTCTTAAACTTTAGTTGTTGAATTTGCTTTACATAATGTATTTGCTTTTTGAACTTATATTGAAACCCACAGTGTTGGGAAACATTTTGGAAAATCTTAGTTTATTTTGCATTGCAGTCTAGATGTGTGATTACTATACACCTTAACAAGAATAACGGAATGTACAATTACTTGTCGTTCCAGTGGCAACATTAATGTAGGTAGTTTCATGTCAAAGTGCATCATAACCAGAAAGAGCTAAAACACTCACTTCATACTTACCGGAAAATTAAGTTCTATTTCTTTATTCGTGCTCTCTCTCCTGTTATTTCGCCAGACAAATCTTTCTCTTTTTGACCGTATTCGGAGATCTACCTTCCCTTTAACTGGTTTACCAAACGTATACCTATATCACGTGAGAATGTCAAAATGAATATTTTTTTTTTTGTTTTGGTTTTACGGCCCTTTCAAGATTATTTCACTCATATCGAGCCGATCGTTAATCAGAGGTGGGCGAAAACCGGAGTACCCGGAGAAAAACCACCTGACCTTCCGTTGCAGAACTTGGCGTCTCACATGTGACCCGTGCGAGGCTCGAACCATAGCGGTGAGAGACCTAATGATCAAGAGTCAGCGCTCTTAACCACTAGGCCACGGAGGCCCGTCAAAATGAATAATAATGAATTAGTTGATTATTAGTAGAGGATCTTACACGTATGGTCATTTAATATGAACTTTATGAAACGAGCCTTTGGCAATTTTTGAAACATTAAGCAAACACGCCTATACAAATACTTTGCCACCTTTATCGCCGAAAAAATGAAAGTTTTAAGATGAAAAATTGTGATATTCTTTATTTCTGCTCAGAATATAGATTGTGGGCACTCGTTAGTACCGCCTCGATAATATAGATTGTGGGCACTCGTTAGTACCGCCTCCTCGAGGCGGTTCTAACGAGTACCCACAATCTATATTTTAGAGTAGAAATAAGAAGAATAAGGTTTACCCCTGTAAACCCCAGTATTACTTTATAAAAGTGGGGTTCAAGGCGGTCAGAATTGTATAGGCGTGTTTTTGTGATGCGAGCCTTTGGTGAGTTTCATAAATTCATATGAAATGACCACAAGTGTAAGATAATGTTTATCATATAGCGAATTTTTATTCGAATTTTATTGCCGTAGTTCCATAGAAAATATAGAGGATATTTGATTTTTTCAGTGTAAGATCGAATTTTATTTCATCGAATGAACACCAAAACTGTTATTTTCACGAGTGGCGTAGCCACGAGTGAAATAGCAGTTTTGGTGTTCATGAGTGAAATAAAATTTGAATTTGCACTGAAAAAAATCAAATTTTCTGTTTCTTACATGCTTCAAAAGGCAATATTTAGCGTCTTTAATGGTGTCGCTCACATTCGGAGAAAATTATCTTTGTTCCTGTTCGTTTCGCGTCAATTTAGTGGTGTCCATCGTGTTTAGTGGGTATACTATTGGGTGTAAACTGAAAGTTTGCACCTGAGAAATGGCCTGGGATGGTATTATTATGAATGATTAATGAAATAATTGAGAAAGTAGTTTTCCAAAGAAGTTGCTGGCAAGTCTAACGTCGCGCGACAAAAGACGTGACGTCAGCGTCATAAATGACGTCAGTAACTTCCCCGTCACACATGAACGGGCTATGCGTCAATTAGAACACATTTCAGTATTGTTCAGTTATCTGACAAGATAAAATTGAAATTAGAGTTAGATTTGAAGAAAAAAGTAGTCCCAGACAGTGAAAAATAAAAAATCGTATTTTCACTGTTTGAAACAGTGAAAATATCGATTTATATTTCACTGATAAATCTCTATCATTCATTGAAAAGCATGTAAGAAATAGGTTTGTCACGAACAGCGTCATGACATTAGACGCCAGTAACCTTGTGTTATTACACATGTAATTATTTGATTTTATTACATTGCGTTATCCCACTAAATAACAGCAACATTACATAATAAAATGAAATATACGCCAACAGAGTTCTAAAAGCTAATATGTCCAACATATAAAGGATCATAGATTTCATACATGAAATGCCCATTTGTGTAAGATTCTGTATAACAATTTTTAATTGGATTTTATTGCCGAAAAATTTAAAAGAATTTCAACAGAAAAGGTTGTCATGGACGGCGTCATGTTTTATCCTACGTATCTTTAACCCTTATCTTGCTGTTCACGACAACCCCTATCTTTGCAAAAAGTGTAGATGCAGATCAGATGGCTTCAGGATCTACACTGTTTGGCATTCAGTTTATGAATTTATAGCAATAAATTACATCAAGTAATATGATTGGTTGATAGACATAAATGGGTGTGGCTTAAATGAATATTCAGCAAGATAAGAGTTAAGGTTGAATGTGAGGATCGTTAGGCTTACACACAACCGAGCAGAAAAGGCTGAACGCTGAAAGAACGGGTCACCCGTGACTTATGCTGATTTGAATTTTTGCATGATGCACAAATACGCAGACACATTTTTGCTTGGCGTGCAACATTTCATACATTTCATGTTTCTTGTTTAATAACATTATACAGGATGGAATGCAGTATAGAATACACTCATAAAGTAAAACGAATGCTTACTTTGCAGTCACTTTTCCTTCGAAATTTGGATCTTTAGCTCGACCGAAAGATGGTAGATCTAATTTCACCTCAAACTTGGGCAAAACTAAAATATATATACAAGCAAATAAATAAATAAACAAATCTATAAATAAATACATTAATAAGTCATGGATCAGAGATGTAAGATCAAGTTTCAAAAACAGCTTAATTAAGGAAAGTTATCACTCAGAAAAACCAGCATGCTATTGAGAAAATATTAACTAAATATACATGTATGCCTTGTCTGCTAAAGCATGGGACATTGGCAAAAGTGTAGATTCAGATCAGAAGCATCTAATATGGGTCTACATATATTGTTAAAAGTATTCTCATTACTGTAACATTTGCCACAGATATAACAAACCTGACAACCCTATATCTAAACATGGACCGGTCCCAAGCTATTGGATGGAAATTTCTGTTGTCGTATAAGGATTAACTGAATACAGACTGATCGATTCGAAAAAAAAAAACAAAAGAGAAAGTTAATAATAACACCCATTTTCCTGTATAATATGAAATGTACAATATATTTTACACAATTAAATGTATATTGCCATGCGCTCTCGCAAGTATTCTAGGAATGGCTTCATGGGTGAAAACCAGTTCTAATCAATATGGATAGGGTGTCTTGCGCAAGGTTCAACAACTGTTGCTCGCGAGGTCGAAACCGCTACACAACGATCCACCATGATATAAAAGAAAACTTACCATATTCATCTACTTCAAAAAACTGTTCTTCTTTCATATTCTGAATAAAAGCAAAACAAATTCATGGAATGATGACGACATCTAGATAACATGTCTGCGGTGGTTCTTTTTAACGATCGCTCGCAATCACAGATAATAGCAAAGATTTTTAACATTATGCAAACAAGTCTGTGAAATAAATGCCTGCACAAACCCCACTTTAAATACATAGAGGATCTTACATGAGTGTTCATGTATTATTGAATTTATTAAACGAGTCGAGGAAAAGGGATAAAATGCGAGGCTTTGCCGAGCATTTTATCCCTTTTCCTCATCGAGTTTAATAAATTCAATAATACATGAGCACGAATGCAAGATTCTATTAATCATATGACATTTAAAACGCATTATATATTCGATTGTTTAAAAAAATATCAATATTCCGCCATTAGTAAACGCGACGTCGTTAAGGACGTCGTACATGTAACGTTACGGGACGTATCTAGCTAATTTGCATTTTTAATCCACAAGTGGATTATCGAAAATATTACATGGCGTTATTACACTCTCAGACGCGACGTCATATGATAAAATTTGGTTTACAATGGTATGGTATGTTGGCGTTTTATCAAGCAACTGCACTCTAATTGAAAAATTATTGCAATCTGTCCTCTGCACAAAACCCACTTTAAATACAATTTGGTTTACAATGGTATGGTATGTTGGCGGTTTTATCAAGCAACTGCACTCTAATTGAAAAAATTATTGCAATCTGTCCTCTGCACAAAACCCACTTTAAATACAATTTGGTCTACAATGGTATGGTATGTTGGCGGTTTTATCAAGCAACTGCACTCTAATTGAAAAAATTATTGCAATCTGTCCTCTGCACAAAACCCACTTTAAATACAATTTGGTCTACAATGGTATGGTATGTTGGCGGTTTTATCAAGTAACTGCACTCTAATTGAAAAAAATTATTGCAATCTGTCCTCTGAAAATAAAGTTATTCTTACACACCTGTAAGAGTGCATTATACTCCATCACGAAAACACGCCTATATAATTTTGACCCCCTTGAATCCCACTTTTATATAGTAAAACTGGGGTTTACAGGGGGAACCTTATTTTTCTTATTTCTGCTCTAAAATATAGATTGTGGGTACTCGTTAGAACCGCCTCAATGAGGCGGTTCTAACGAGTACTCACAATCTATACTTTGAGAAGAAATACGAAAAATATCACAATTTTTCATCTATAAAATTTTGTGTTTTTTTTTCGGCGGTAAAATTTACATTGCATTTGTATAGGCGTGTTTTCGTAATGAATTCTAACACCGCGCCTACATAGGCAGTGGAAAGAAAATGTGATTTATTCTGAAAATCACTGTACGGAAGAAAGTGACGCGAAAAGCCGCTGTTTCATGACGTCACACCGAGATTCTTTGACGTTAGACTGTTTAACGTCGTTTTCTCGCATCGAAAGCGTTACAAAACGACTGAAATGCATGTGTTACAGTCAATAATTTTGGCGGGATTTCTTCTCACAATGTCGAAAGATTGTAAGAACTTGAAGAAAATAAGAACATTATTGCCGACTTTAAATGTGTTAGAATCGAAATAGATCAGCTCTAATAGTAATACATCACAGTTTGTCGGTCAGTTTTAAGTAGACATCACACGCGCTACACGCGCGTGATTTTATCAACTTCACAACTGACATCCAAACAGTAATTTATTGCTCAAAAAATCACAGCTAGAGTGGATCTGTTTCTTAATACACTTCATTGAATCTGGTGTGAAAAGATGTGTACTAGTAGTAGAATATAAGAATCTGATATGGAGTCCTGTTGTTCATTGGCGTAGCGGAACCGAGGATACGCCGAGGTTCCGCATAGCACGGTGATCTCAAGGGTCGGAAACGCCCATCTACAACAGAACACCATATAAGATTATTTTTCTTGCACAATAGCACCGAACTTTATTAAACGTTTTATTTTTCGCGAACTATATTTATGTAATTATGCCTGGCTAAGAACACCAGGGCAAGAATAGAATATATATTCCCGGCTACAACCACGATGCCCTTATCTGGTGAGCAATAAAGCCCCTTCTTGCTTCAATTTAAAGCTGTTAACATTTTTATTTGAAATTTCTGGTGAAAGAAAGTGCACTGTGCTGATTTTGAGCATATGATCAATCCTACCCAGGAAAACTGTGATCAGGTAAACTGACCGGCTCAATATGATCTAAATAGTGTTGACTGAGCCGTTATGCTCCAAACAAACAAAGAAGCATACAAACAAATTTCTATTTGCATCGTTGAGCCATACAATGAAATTCCGCTATTAAGACCAGCTAAAATTCAGACTAAATCTTTTTAAGAACATATTGAAAAGATTTCCTTTTCTGGTACACCGATTGTCCTCTAGAAACAGGCCACCTTTGGGGCTGTTCAAAAGTGGTCTGGTCTAAAAAGGTGATCTTTACGGTGGAAATCACTATTATTTCAAAATAGTATTACATTGAATTGCACTCAATCTTTCAAACTATTTGAACAGTCCCAAAGGTAGTCTTAACTTAGGAATTTTACTGCAATTTGCAATTATATATGAATGAAATGCAGGCATACGCGAATCGTCATGATCACTTTGATATAAAGATAAAAGGTCTGTCCCGTTTGCCTTCCCCCTATATAAGTACATTATTTTCTTCGGTTAACATATGCAAACATTACGCAAACACGCCTATACAAATAGATTGCCACCTTTATCGCCGAAAAAATGCAAATTTTATGATCAAAAATTGTGATATTTTTCTTATTTCTGTTCAACATATAGATTATGGGCACTCGTTAGAACCGCCTCGATGAGGCGGTTCTAACGAGTGCCCATAATCTATATTTTAGAGCAGAAGTAAGAAAAAATAAGGTATACCCCAGGAAACCCCAGTTTTACTGTGTAAAGGTGGGGTTCAAGGGGGTCAAAATTATATAGGCTTGTTTTCGTGATGTAACAAATGTTAGAACCTCAGACAAAAGAAATGAACAAATATAGAAGAAAAAAAAATACGAATTAAACAGTTTAGTAATTTGCTCATGCAAATGGATCAAATGCATGTAAAATATAAAATGCATTTTTACATCTAGGACAACAGAATGGGTAACTAATTGTGTATTGCCATTGGATACACATACATGTACGGTTAAAACTTCTGATAACATATTCGCGGAATGTTAACTAGTATATGAGCCAGCGCATGACAAATCCTACAATAAGACATGTGCCCCCAACGAAGACTCAGATCAGACTGCGCATCGCGCACAGTCTGACCAGAGTCTTCGTTGTGCGCTCTAAGGATAGCTCAGGGCCCAATGTTCATTCATGCAGCAAGATAAGTCATTGGTTAGACTATATGGATGCACAGACTGATCTGAGTTTTCGATTGGCGCACAAGTCTTATTGTAGGTTTTGTCATGCGCCGGCTCAATTATGTTATTTCATAGTAAGAAAATGTTTTACACAATTTTAAATATACTTTTTGTCAAGGTCATTAATAGGCCGGGAAGAAAAAAAAATCTCTAAAGTTGATCCATTTTTATAAAATATAAAAATGGCTTTTCTCTCAGCAAAGCTATTTTCCTGACATTACGAGAACACGCCTATATAAATTTGACCCCATCATATCCCACTTTTATACAGTAAAACTGGGGTTAAAGGGGGTATACATTATTTTCTTATTTCTGCTCAAAAACATAGATTATGGGTACTCGATAGAACCGCCACATCGAGGCGGTTCTATCGAGTCCACGCAATCTAAGTTTTTGAGCAGAAATAAGAATAATATCACAATTTTTCATTTCAAAATTTCTAATTTTTTGCCAGAAAATGGCAATATACTTGTATAGGCGTGTTTTGGTAATGGACTACTGTCTTTTCTAAATATTGGTAAGATTGGCTTACCCTTATCGTAGCTACAAATTTCCACTTTCCCATTTCTGGATATTCCGACATCAGTTGTTTTCCTACATAAACACCGCCTGCCTCTGTTAACTCGAAGTTGCTGGCATCCCACTGATTTATCTTCGTGCCCTCCGGGTCCTTTAGAGAAAAAAGTTTCATTTTTGGATCGATTGTTTTTTAATCAACCCATAATAAATAATACAGGCATGCTTATATTTCTTTTGTTTGTCATGTTCCCTAACAATGAAATTGCAAATAAAACCCATATATGACATGTAGGTGATTCCACTTAATACAGGTTTTGGGAATTCCATTTTAAATTCTCGAGGTGCCAGATTTGTTCTACGCTCGTGTTTATTACAATCGGTTAAGCAAATTATTCATAAACTTTTAGCAAACACGGCCTCTGTTCTAGTACTGCACTGTTCGCGAATGTTCCAATCTGGGAGTGAGTGAGTGAGTGTTTGAGTTTTACGTCTCACCAACAGCAAAGGTCATACAGAGACGGGACCTCGGTTTAAAGACTCTTCCGAAAGTCTGGAGAAGCCCGGGGTCGATCCTGCGACCCCTGGTTTACAAGGCAAGTAGAACATAACCCCTACACCGCGGAGACTGCAATTTCCAATCTAGGACGACAGTGTTATATTGGTAAATGTTTTTTTGTGGAACAAAAAAGAACATGGTAGATAATATTCAGTGCATAATCAGATCTTTGATAACACAACACTACTAATTGTAGGGTCCAAAGCAGAAATCATGTTCTGAAGTTAGATAACTGTATGATTGTAAAACAAAGTGAAATCTAATACACAGATTTTTTTCAATATACATGTAAGCTTTATTTTGTGGGTAAAAACCGTTTTATAATGAACACTACCATTAAATAGTTATATGCATATTAGCACTCAACTTGAAAAAACTGGAACTTGTTTCCTGACTTATAACAAAACCACAATACTTACGAACAAGTCAACGTGTAGCTTATCTGTTACAATTTTCAGGTCGGGATCCGTTGCAAATACTCGGAAATGAACTGTAAAGAAAACAAGGTTAATTAAAAATAAAGTAAGGAGAAGAAAGTGTAGAACCAGAAGAAATAACAACAGTCCCCCTCTACCCTTACCTGCTTTAAGGACAGCAGGTCTTGTCCTAGTGCCAGCCAGTATCATTTGGATGATGTTTGTTTGTTTGTTTTAAATGAGGTTTTAACGTCCCCGTCAACACTGTAAAGGTCCTTTTGGAGACGTTGCTTCCAATTTTGTGGGACTTTTACCCTACATTGAGATGAAATGACATCTCAAGCCCTGTCGTCCAATGAAACCAATTAGATCCTCTATGCGGTTTACCAGTACTAGTGTGTGGGCCAGATTCAGCTCTGCGTGGAAGCATCATGCAGCCCATATATTTCTTCAAGCCCCTATGGGCGGGGGCGGATCATTTGGATGACTCAATGATGCAAGATACACCATTGCCTCACTCAACCACCCCATTCTAAGGACATATACTGTATATTTATGAAGCAAATTAAACATCTGTCAATTTGTTTAACAATTTGAAATAACGCTGTGCAAAAATTTAGAAATTTAGATCACCTTAATTTTGCGACACCAAAAAGTGTTACTGCAATCAACCCACCCCACCCCACCCCTCTCCCGCACAACCAAAAAGGAAGCTAGCTCATATGTCCAAAGCATTTAGATGGAATGGCAAAAAGTGAAGACCCTGATCAAACTGCTCTTCTAACGCTGTTTCGAAGGTTGACTGTATCAAATTAAATATTTCAATTGAAAAATGTTATCAATTAAAACGTTGGTTATTTAAAGGGAGAGAACAAAAGCTTTAAATAAGTCAATGTCACTAGGAGCTTGCATTTGCGTTCAAATATATATGGATACCGAAAGTAGAAACTGTCTTTTCATCATAATAAATCCGTAATTGTTTCCGCTTCTTCGTTCAAATAAAGGTAGATTGAAATACTAGCAAATTAATAAGGTACTGATCTGTCTCTATTACACAACATAAAAATGAAACATTTCCTAGGTTAAAATGAAAACGATTGACACTTTGGTAAACTGTCGCAGTTGTTGAATGGAACTATTTGATATGCAAATTATTGACCAATGATATGGACATCTCCTCGAACATGTTGTTTTATTGGCGAATGGAATAACGAAAAAGTAGGACAAACCCAAAACATAACGGCCACGCCGATAAAGCTCTTGAAATATTTAATAATATTTATTTACAAAAATGTTTAACTTTACTTTGTTGATTTCACTAGTTAAGATATAAAAAAAAATACTGTTTGGCTCATTTCTTACGGGGGGGGGGGGGGGGGGCACCTTCATGGGAGGCAACTCCTGCAAAATTATATTGTCTCCCATGTCAATAGGGTTCAACGCTTAAAGAAAGAATTTGCTCTTTCCTCCTTTAAGAGTAGACACTTTTTCAATGGGACTTGGCTTATAGAAAAGCGAAAAATGTCGGAAAAATATGCCAGGTGTTCCCATCCCCTTAGATATCCTTAAAGTTGGTTGCTGTTTGTGATTCGATTTTTACCTTTTTTGTTTTCCTCATTGTTAGTTTTTCTTCCGTAGGCTATTATCTTTGATTGTGGCTTTTTCTGAGCAGCTATTTGTATATTTGTTTAAGAACTCAACAACAAGTTGACGCCTGAGCAGACAAAACCAGACGAACCGTAAAAGGAAACTGCTGAATGTACATATTTCTACTTTCTCAGTCCGTTCTGTGGAATGTCTCACTTCCTCAAGCACGCCCAAGGAATAACAAAGACGTTTCCGATAAGGCAGGTTGCCTTTACGTCACGGATGACAAAACAGCAGGTTACTTACTTGACTGCCCAGGTTTGTAAAATTTCTTGTCCGTCTGTATATAGACTGAGATCCCTTTCTTTTTGTATTCAAGGGTTTTCGTCTTGTCAAAATTATTCCCGCCTCCTCGACCTTTGATGACAAGGTCATATATACCATCCTCAAGGTCACTTGGAATCTGGAAATTATTAGCATAAATCAGTTACGATAACACATCCGTGTGATATATAATAGTGTATTCTTTCAAATCTCCAACGATTAATTTTCGGGTTGAAAGATATGACAGTTTTCTTATCTATGCTCCAAGCACATGTTGTGGGTGCTCGTTAGAACCGCTTCAACGAGGCGGTTCTAAAGAATACCCACAACCAATGTCTTGGAGTCGTAATAAGGAAAATAATGTATATCCGTTTAAACACATGCACTTGTAGCATAACAAAAATCCCCCACCTTTATTATCAAACATAGATAATAAGGGTGGGGGATTTTTCTTTATGCTACATGTGCATGTGCGTTTAAACCCTAGATAACATTTTGGTATCAAAATTTCTAGACTTTGTTAAAATATTTGGTTTTAGCTCGTTTTCTTAAGCTACGAGAACCCCATTCCGTGCACGTGATAGTCGAAATTATCGCAGAGTGATAGTAAAAATTCTTAAAAAATAGTTGAGTGTAAATAGTTTTATTTTCATATTAATTACATGAACCATCGCCTTCTGGCTATACGCAGCGGGGGTTAAGTCGCTGCGATTGCCAATTGCAAAAGTAGGAAGATTTACCTATTTTATTTTTTTAAGAAAACAAAATGAACAAAATTAACAGCAATAACAGAAACGAAAACAACAATAACAACAACGGCAACGAAAACGACGACGACATCAACCATAATGACACGAACAACATCATCATCAACAACAACAAAAACACCAACAAAAACAACAAATCAACAACGACAACAATGACAACGATAACGATGACATCAACAGCAACTACAAACAAATCGGCGTCAACAAAAACAACAATAGCATCAACAACCACAACGACGATGACGATAACGATAACGACCACGACAATTACAACAAAAATAAAAGGCACTATTGTGTACGCAAAACTTGCTCAACACGAAAACACGCCTATATAATTTTGACCCCTTGAACCCCACTTTTATATTGTAAAACTGGGGTTTATAGGGGTAAACCTCATTTTTTTTATTCCTGCTCTAAAATAAAGATTGTAGGCTCTCGTCGGTTCTAACGAGAGCCTACAATCTATATTTTGAGCAGAAATAAGAAAAATATCACAATTTTTCATCTTAAAATTTCATTTTTTTTTGGCGATAAATGTTATAATGTAGTTGTATAGGCGTGTTTTCGTAATGTAGTGAAGAAATACTTACCGGTATGTCTATGATAACATCTGCAATAAAAGAAACAAAAAAGAATTTTGAGCCTCATTTCCAAGCTGAAATAGCATTCACTACAACATATTAGTTTTCTCAGATTTCTCGAAGAATAAACATTGATTTGACCTTTTTTTGTCGGCCCCGCCCATCGGGGCTTGAGGAAATAGTTGGGCTGCATAATAATTCCACGCAGAGCTGAATCCGACCCACACACGAGTACTGGTAAACCGCTTAGAGGATCTAAGCCTGCCCAGGCAAAGCGGTGCGATTCGGACCCGTCCATGCTTATTAACCCTATTGGATTCATTGGGCAGCAGGGCTTGAGATGTCAATTCATCTCAATGTCGGGTAAAAGTCCCATAAAATTGGAAGCAACTGCTCCAAAATGACATTTACAGTGTTGACGGGGACGTTAAACCTCAAATCAAACAAACAAATCATGAAAACCTTTCTTTTGTGCTCTCGTACTAACGTGTACAGCATACTCGTTTTCTAATGGAAACAACTTTTGAAACACATCTTATAGAGTGTATTTTATTTTTATTTTTCATTTTAAGCATTTCACCTTTGCATTTCTGAAGTGAACCCTGCCTTCTTCGATTTTAGAATGCATCCATGGTTGCAGATAGGCGTTCACATGCGTCAGTAATACAGAATGGCAAACATTGTAGATTCTGATGAGAAGGCGAAGAATAAAAAAAAAATAATTTTACGCTCTTTTGTGCACACGTGCTAACGCGAACATCATACTCTTTTCTAAAGAAACCGGCCCCGATAGCTCAGTTGGTAGAGTGTCCGCTCCGGGGAACGGGAGGTCTCGGGTTCGATCCCGGGCCGCGACATACCAAAGTCGTTAAAAATGGTACTAGCTGCTCCTCGTTTGGCACTCAGATTTACGGGGTAGAGCTAGGACTGGTCGATCCAGTGTCAGGATAATGTGACTGGGTGTGGTATCATGTAATGTGTCTGGGACATGATACTTCAGTGAGGCAGCACTATAAACGTGAGCATTGAGCTCCCTGTCGCAACCAGACACCGTCGTGATATGACTGAAAAATTGTTGAAAGCGACGTTAAACCCGAATTCACACACACACACACACACTTTTCTAAAGAAAACAGCTTCAGAAACGCCTGATATTATCTTGTGCGCACAACTTATAAAATAAAAAAAAAAATCATGTCCCTTCCCGGGTTCCGTAGGGAAGGGACATGTTTTTTTTTTATTTTATAAGTTGTGCGCACAAGATAATATCTTGTGCGGACAAGATACTATCTTGTTCGCACAACTTAATATCTTGTGCGCACAACATATAAAAAAAAAAAAAAAAAAAAAAAAAAAATCATGTCCCTTCCCGGGTTCCGTACTTCCGCGGTTCCGTATCTTTTAGAGTTTTTTTTTTTTCATTTTAACCCTTTCACCGCTGCATTTTAAAGTGAACTCTGCCATCTTCGAGTTGCATGCATCCATGGTTGCAGTTGGCGTTTACACGCGTTAATAATACAGAATGGCAAAACAGGGTAGACCCACATGAGACGGCTCTTTTATCTGGATCTACCCTGTTTTCATGAGGTGCTGCACCGGGATACATGACTGAAAGGGTTTATATAGCCACTTTATTAGAAAAGGTATACATCTCAAAGGCGAACCAAAAGATCATGCGAGCCCGCGTCTCACAAGAGCCTTTGTCGATCGCAGATATGTAGAGACGACCGTGACGTTGGTTTGATGGTTGGTTAGAGTTTGAATGGCCCAGTCAACGATATTTAGGTCATATCGAGTCCGTCATTTTACCTAACCAAACTTTTGGGGGCAGGCTTATACATAAGCGATTAGCTAGTACAGTGCACATTCTTTCGCCATAAACTGACAACTGTTCTTCTTGGATCAGCGTTGGGGAGAGAATGACTGTACATGTACACAAGATTTCATGACTTATCTCCACGAATGATTTTGTTTGTTTGATTTGTGGTTTAACGTCCCCGTCAACATTGTATAGGTCATTTTGGAGACGTTGCTTCGAATTTTGTGGGACGTTTACCCGACATTGATATGAAATGACATCTCAAGCCCTGTCGTCCAATGAAACCAATAGGGTTTATAAGCATATGGACCACTTTGCCTGGACATGCTTAGATCATCTAAACGGTTTACCAGTACTCGTGTGCGGTCCGATGAAGCTCTGCGTGAAAGCATTGTGCAGCCCATCTATTTCTTTAAACTCCGATGGGCGGGGACCGATCTCCACGAAGGAAAGTTGCCGACCCCAGCAGGTACGTTCATGGCTTAGGTGATCCACAGCCAAAATGGTTCAAGGCGGTTAATCATCAAGTCAACAAGTCCATGTAATGAACACCCCTGTTCATACCACTTAGAAAAAGTTGGATTTTCAGGTGTACACATGAATTTTCTTATTTTTGCTCAAAAACATAAATTACTGGTTCTCAATATAATCGCCTCATCGAAACGAGTCTATCGAGTACCCACAATGTATGTTTAGGAAAAGACATGAATAAGAAAAATATCTCAAATTTTCACTTGAAAAATGCTAGTTCTGGAAATATGAAATATGTTCTATAAAAGGGTTATCCTTTGGAAGCAAAGAATACACCGCAGAACTGAAAAGTATGGAGAGTACAAGTATTTCTGGGCCAGATTAGCTAGTTTCGGCCATTTATGCCTCATCAGTGACCCTCAAGAAGTCTTTCAATCACACGGTTGTGTTACATATACATAAATGTGTGTATACTGACAGTCTCACTGTCAGGTATTGATGGCTGGGTTTTACTACTGTGATTTATTTTCACTGCAAATATACATCACGAAAACACGCCTATATAATTTTGACGCCATTGAACCCCAATTTTATATAGTAAAACTGGGGTTTACAGGGGTATACATTATTGTTCTTATTTCTGCTCCAAGCCATAGGTTGTGGGTACTCGTTAGAACCGCCTCACGGAGGCGGTTCTAACACGCACCCTCAACATATATTTCGAGCATTTATAAGAAAAATATCAAGGGTTTTCATCATAAAATTTCTTTTTTTTTTCCGGCGGTAAAGTTTACAATGTATTTGTATAGGCGTGTTTTCGATATGTTTCATAATGCGAATGCGTAATACTCGTAATACACCACGCCAATCCGTGGTCGAGTGGTTACGCTACTCGCCTTGTAAACCAGGGATCGCAGGATCGATCCCGGGCTTCTTCAGACTTACGGATGAGTCTTTAAACCGAGGTCACGTCTCCGTATAACCTTAACTGTTGGTGTGACGTAAAACTCAAACACTCACTTACTCGCACTACGCAAAATAACTGGATTAGCTTACCGTTGGTGTCTGTGACCTGTAACTGTGTTGATGCAACTTCTATCCCAGCTTTCTTAATAGTCGCGGTCAAGGTCACTGTGCCACTCGGTTCTTTAAGTAATGATCCCTGAATGGTCAAATCACGGCCAGGCCGAATGGTATTTGGTGCAATGAATAAGTAAGAGCTGAAATAAGAAATAAACTTTTTTTTAAAATGTAAAAAAAAAGATAATTTGAAAACTAAAATGTTGGAACCCATAGCAAAGGTTATGCTTGTTTGTGTGTTTTGGAGTTTAACGACCCTGTCAACAATGTGGTACTGATATTCCGACTTATCATTTAACGTTGCTGTTATTTAGTGGACAACGTCATGTCATAAAATGATATTTGTTTATTTGGAGTTTAACGACCAAGTCAACACAGTTATGGTAATATCGAGTCGGTCATTTTACCAAACCACACTTTTCCATGTGCAGGCTTATACATATGCAACGTACATTCGTTTGCCAGAAAATTGTACTTCTTGGATCCTCGGGTCGGATTTTTCCATCCACTCCTCACACACAGGCAAGATTATAAGACCACCTTTCACACCCATGTAAGATTTCTATAATCTCTCATGGGTGTGAGGGGTGGATGGAAAATCCCCCCCCTCCCCCAATGGCCACTGTCCGGCATCACCATGCTTGCCGAAGCTATCCACCCCTCACACCAATGTAGGATTCTTTTTTTTATGTATACATTCCATTTCTGAGCGCGGATTTTGAATACTGCAGTCACTTCGTTTGCCGACTTCCGCCATATTGTGATGACACTTAAGTGATGTTTAATGACGGCGTTTTTACCTTTTTCTCAGTTTTAGACTTTCTTGAAGGTTTATGATTCTTATTAAATGATACTCGTCGTACTTTTCGTTTCTCCACATTTGATCTGCCATCTTTGATCTGTTCGTGGTCTTTCCGAACCTGTTTGTTTGTTTGTTTGGAGTTTAATGGCCTAGTCAACATATCGAGCCGGTCAGTTTACCAAAATACATTTCCTTGGCAGGCTTATACACATGCGGTTAACCAGGCAAGTGCGAATTATGTCGCCAAAGAATGACACCATCAGCGTATGAGAGAGTATACGAAAGAATGTAGCCGACCGCGACTTCCTGATCATCAATCGCACGCTACCGAGGCCGCCAACGGTCTCTTCTAAGAACATTATTATTCTTTTTTTCAGTTAAAGATTTTTTAATATCACATATACATGTATGAACCAGGGTACAGAATTTCATACAATTCGTTACAAAAACACGTCTGTCCCAATACACTGGAAAAAATTTATCTCCAAACAAAGAAATTTTTCAGGTGAAAATCCTGATTTTTTTTTATATTTTTGCTCAAAACATAGATTGTGGGTAATGTAATAGTACCCACGATCTATGTTTTTGAGCAGAAATATGACAAATAAAGTATACCCCTGTAAACCCCAGTTTTACCGTATAAAAGTGGGGTTTAAGGGGTTAAAAGGATATAGGCGCATTTTCGCCCAGAAAAGAATCAGATCAGCCTGCGCATCCATATAGTCTGACCAGAGACTTCTCTTGCTGCATGAAAAAGCATCGGCCCTTAGCTCTCCTTAGAGCACACAACGAAGACTCTGATCCGACTGCGCGGATGCGCAGGCTGATCTGAGTCTTCATTGGGCGCACATGCAAATTGTTGGAAATGCTGTGCCCCGGATTAATTATTTCTATATTACAGTAAAGTGTTACTTACTTTTTTGATTCCACCCCTACAAGAACCGTCAAAAGTAAACACACTTCTCGTATCATCATCTGTAAATAATAGAGAATACACATAGATAACAAGCCCGTATAAACAACCAACAGACCACACAACCAGCCAACCAATAACAACGAACCGACCAATCAACCAACCAACTAATAACTAACAACGAACGAACGAACGAACGAACTGACTGACTGACTGACTGACAAGCCTAGCTAGTTACCATACCAGCTCACCCCTACCAACCAATCAACCAACCAGCCAGCCAGCCAGCTACATTGTTAATTACATGGGTTGCGAGCGGCCCCGCCCATTGGGGCTTAAAGAAATAGATGGGCTGCATGATGCTTCCACGCAGAGCTGAAACCGACCGCACACGAGTACTGTTAAACTGCATAGATGATCTAAGCCTGCCCAGGCAAAGCGGTGCGAGTTTATAAACCCTATTGGTTTCATTGGGCGACATGGCTTGAGATGTCATTTCATCTCAATGTCGGCTAAAAGTCACACAAAATTGGAAGCAACGTCTCCAAAATGACCTATAATGTGGTGACCGGGACGTTAAGCCACAAATCAAACTAACTGACTAACTAATTTGCTGGCTGGCTGACTGACTGACTGACTGACAAGCTTAGCTAGCGCCCCACCCACCCAACCAACCAACCAACCAACCAGCCAGCCAGCTACATTGTTAATTACTTGGGTTGCGACATCAGAAAATGTACTTAATCACATGACGTCGTGTCTGAGAGTGTAACAACGTCATGTAATAAATTCGATAATCCACTAGTGGATTAAATATGCAAATTAGTTATATACGCCCCTTAACGTTACATGTACGACGTCCTTAACGACGTCGCGTTTACTAATGGGGGAATATTGGCATTTTGTTTAAACAATCGTGAATAAAATGCGTTTTAAACGCCATATGATAAATAGAATCTTGCATTCGTGCTCATGTATTATTCAATTTATTAAACTCGTTGCGGAAAAGGGTTAAAATGCTCGGCAAAGCCTCGAATTTTATCCCTTTTCCTCAACTCGTTTAATAAATTCAATTAAGAAATGAAATTTATTTTTCTGCAGTTCATGGAAGTATGAACGCAGTGGGTCGCGTGCAAAGTAAATGAACCCCGAAGGGGTTCATGTAAACATTGCTAGCAACCCACTGTCGTTCATACTTTCATGAAAAGCAGAAAAATTAAGTTTATTTTTTATATTTACATTATTTGCCCCTCATCACTGGGCGAAGAAAATGCTTGTAGGGCAAACTTTTAAAGCTGAAAATCATTTATACGCTGTTTTTCTACAAAGAGCGGAGCAGCGTTGACGTCATCAACGCCCGTAGAGAACAATGGATGAGAATGACGTCACTTAACGTCACCGAAAATCATGTGATTCGATGCGTTCATGGAAGTATGAACGCACTTGTTTTCTATAGGTTTACATTAGACTTTACACTGGAAATGTAAATATTAATACATGAACACTCATGTAAGATCCTATACTTATCAGATGGGCGGCCAGCAAAAGCTCAGAAAAGGCTGCATATCCTTGCAATCTGATGAGAGCCTTGGTAATCACCACTATGCATCACTTCAATTGGTCATTTCAAACTCTACGGACGCACTGTCTAATCTGTGCTATCATTTGTCCGTATATACCCAGACGGCTATTTTTGCCATAGTTTCGCTCTAGTACATGTACACTATGTTTTGGTGGTTTGTTTGTCAAGCGACCAAAATTTTCTAAACTCAGTAGCTTTACTTTGCTGGTGTCCACGTGGGTATCACCGATATGTTCGAAATTCACGTATTTATAGCCGCGCTGTTTTTGTCATTGTGACATCAGTGGTATGTAAAGAACGATAACTCTAAACATTGTGTCGGTTCACGTGTTAAGGGGAATGGGAACACCTTCAGGGGAGGCAACTTCCTGCATAAGTATTTGTGTCTCCCATGTCAATAGGGGTCAACTCTTAAAGGAAAAAAATGCTCTTGGGGAGCAAATTCTTTCCTTTGAGAGTAGACCCTTTTTTTCAGAGTACAGGGCATATAGAAAAGCGAACAGGAAGTCCCGAAAGTTGTCCCCTTTGAAAAATGGCGGACAAATGTGCCAAGTGTTCCCGTTCCCCTTAAGACCCAGATCAGACGCCGAAGAACGCGGCGTCTTGTCAGGGTCTTCACTGTTTGTTAAGAAATCATTAAGGGTCAAACGAAACAGCATTAGTCATCGTTCAGCACAATTTTCCCAACCTTCGCCCAGAGACAATCGCCCCACCATGCATTGTTCTGATTAATTATGGTGTTTCAGCAATACACTGTAACAGTTGGCACTGGTCGCGAGGCGCTGACCTCCTTGAAGCTTGAATGCATGACAGTGGAACGGCTTGCATGCATGGAGGCAAACAAAAACGTTATATCCAATCATTCTGATAGATGCATTCTTACAAATCTATGTGTATTTTTGACAAATTTCAAGTTCTCATCACGTGAACAACTTCGTGAAATGAACACCCCCTAAACCCCAGTTTATAGAGAAAACATGGGTTTACGGGGGTATACATTTGTTCTTATTTCTGCCCCAAGACATAGCTTGTGGGTACTCGTTAGAACCGCCTCACTGGGGCGGTTCTTAACGAGCACCCACATCCTACGTTTATAGTTTAAGTAAGAAAAGATGTCACGGATTTTCATGAGAAAAGTAGCCATTTTGGAGATGTATAAAAATGCACTATGTCGCATGGATGTGTTACCGTAATGTTATTGGCGCGGGCATCGCCTCGGCGAGGCGATTCTAACAAATATCTTGAACATTTGTTTATTTTTACCCATTTATGGGAGAAGTTCTTTATTACCCACCATATCCTCTATTGGGATTCTTTATAATGGCAATTTCTTTGTAACGGCAAACTGCTAAGGAAAAAAATTCTCATTATAACGAGGGTCCTGTGTATGTGTAAAAACATATAATAAGCGTCGTGTGATCAGCGAAAACACTGATCTATTACGCTTACACACTCGTATGCTAAAAGAGCGTCTTTCTTATAGCTACACGTAGAACTAGCATTTTTAGATGAAAAGAAAATCGATATTTCTCTTAATTTTAGTCCAAATGTAGATCGCTTATGCTCGTTAGAACCGCCTCATTTAGAACCGCCTCAATGAGGCGGTTCTAACGTGTACCATCAATCCATGTTTTTGAGCAAAAATAAGGAAAATAATAATACCCCCGTAAGCCCCACTTTTCTCTTTATAAAGTAGGTTTAAAGGGTGTTCATTACGTGGACTTGTTAAACTGATGCAGCCGGTGCATCCGCGCAGTCTGATCAAAGTTTTCGCTGATCGCACGAGCGATCTACAGTCTTCAGGCTATCCAAAGAGGGAAACCCGAAAACTCTAGCCATATTGAGTGGCTGTGCTGGCTGATCTGAGTTGTTGTACGTCACACCGGTCTTATTGTAAGTTTTGTCATGCGCTAGCTCATTGGTTGGTTTTCGGGGTCGACTGTTTATCAATCGATCCAAAGTAACTAACCATAAAATCACTTCAGTACTAATGTCCACGTGACTGTCACTGGCTTATAGGAAACCCGGGTAAATGTGACTGTTATTTTTAGAAAAATAGCTGCGTAAATCTTAGCGGCTGTAAGGTAAGAGTGTTAGGTAAGAAGGCTACAGGGATGGGCTAGACCAAGATCCACCGCATAACGCGGTGTCTGATCAGGGTATACAATTTTTGCTTGAAAGAACTGGAATCTAATGGTTAAACGAAACAGTTTATGCCCCAGTCTTGGACTATTTTCCCAGCCAACACTCAGAGATAATCATTCCACGGGGGTGGTTGGGTGAGGCAAATGTGTCGTGTATTTTGGTCATGGGGCGTCCAACTGATACTGGCTAACACCCATGCGGCATGTTGTCCTTTCAGCGGGTAAGACTAGAGGGGGAATGTTGTTTTTACTTCTTTTTTTTTTTTTTTTTTTTCATTTTCATTATCTTTCTCCTCTGTCCCTCAGTTTCACCTCCTCTAACTCTTCTATCTCTTTTCTCCCTTTCTCTGGGTAACGGCAGAAGTTGACCCACATGGGTATACCCAAAACAATCAATCAACTAATGGCCCACTCAGTCCTTCCAGTGTTTCGATTATCTCTAGGCATAGCTTGTAGTGAACACGCACTAGAACGAACTAGTGGCAACAAGTTTTGTTTCCGATGAGAAATAGGAAACATGTTACACTTTTTCGCCCTTAACCATTTTTGTACCAAATGGAATCTTCCACCCTTATATACAGACAAATCCATTTCAAAATTTAGGGGTTTCAGGTTGTTTTTTCTCAAAATTCATTTGAAAAATTGGTTGAACTTTTTGCAAACAGTGTAGGCCCTGATCAGACGCCGCGTTCTGCGGCGTCTGATCTGGGCCTGAACTGTTTGCTGCTTACCCCTTTTTTGGGTTTCCGGTAACAAATGGGTTAACATGCTTAAAATATTATTTGGGCCCATTCAAGCGATTTTGGTACTTATCGCCTATGCGAGCAGCGAAGGTTCAGGCGTGCATCCGCGCAGTCTCGCCAGAACCTTCGCTGCTCGCTCATACAAGGAGTGAATCAAGAGGAACCTTCAGACAGAAAGCCATATCCCTGGCCCCTCTGAATGGCTGGGCATGCGCAGTTAAAACTTGTCATGACGGAATGCTCGAAGACACAAATTCGCTTGGCCGGGCTCAATTTTAATGAAAGACAGTATTGTAAGCCCCGTAAGTGTCAGTCAGAGCTAGTACAAGTGTGCAAAAGATTACGTTAACAATCAATAACTCGGAGAGAATGTTAGGGTTTATGTAAAAGTCCTAGTTTTGCTCGAAATATAGATTGTGGATACTCATTAGACCCGCCTCTAACGAGCGCCATCAAACAACATTTAATGCAGAAATAAGAAACTTATCGCACAATTTGACCAAAGACATGATCATAGACAAATAATAGGTCACAAGGGCTTGTTGACCTCATTCATGTTTCACCGATCACTTGCATAATCCGAATGTTATCACTTTCACCCCTGTGTTTCTATAATGGGCGATTCAATTACGATAACCCATCTGTGCGAAATAGTGCAATCATAGCTCAGGAACTGTTAATTATTGATTAAAATGTGATATTATTCTTATTTCTACTTAAAACATAGTTGTTTGAAGCGGTTCTAACGAGTGCCAACAACCCATGTCTTGGACCAAAAATAAGAAAAACAATTTTACCCTTGTAAACTCCAGTTTTCTCTTTATAAAGTGGGGTTTGCGGGGACGTTCATTTCACGACGTTGTTCATTTGATGCATATCTGAATTCGGTCACATCCATTCATGTATGGCCCCCGTCCATCGGGGATTTGAAAGGGAGATTGGACTGCATGATGCTTCCACGCAGAGCTGAAACCGACCGCACATGAGTTCTGGAAAACCGCTTAGAAGACCTAAGCCTGCCTATAGGCAAAAGACAAAGTGGCGCGAGTCCATGCATATAAACCCCATTGGATTCATTGGGCGACAGGGATTGAGATTGAGATTTCATCTCATTGTCAAATAAAAGTTCCGCAAAATTGGAAGAAACGTCTCCAAAATGACCTAAATAGTGTTGACGGGGACGTTAAACCTCAAATCAAACATAAACAAACCTTTCTTGTGATTTGTTTTTCTGTAAATCATAAGCAGGAGAAACGATGTTGAACCCGAAGAGACAGCGCGTCATCAGATTAACAAGTCCGTGCTATGAACACCCTCTCAATCCCACTTTATATACAGAAACTGGGACAGTTTATAGGGGTGTCCATTATTTTTTTTCTCTACTCTAAAACATAGACATAGTCATAAGAAATGTTCGCACAATTCAGATTTTTGTCAAACGATTCATCACGTTTCCACGTCCGTGAAATGACCCGTAAAACCCATTTTATATTGACAAACTTGGGTTTATAATTTCTGCTCCTAGACATAGGTTGTTGGTACTCGTTAGAACCGCCTCATTGATGTGGTTCTTACGAGCATCTATAACCAATGTTTGTAGCATAAATAAGAAAAATATCACATATTTTCATCAGAAAAGTAACCCTTTTGGAGATATGAAAGAAAAAAAAAACTCAGCTGTTTCTACACTGTTTTGCAAAAGTCTCCGTACTGTTCTTTAGGGGTGAAAGGGTACATCACTTCATGTTAAGTCTTCTTAAGTGGCCCACATGATTTTGATACAAACAAAATCTACATGCGTACGTTTGTTAGTTCATAACAAAAATGCGCCTATATAATTTTGGCTACACTTGAACCCCACTTTATGTAGTAAAACTGGGGTTTACAGGGATAAACCTTATTTTTCTTATTTCTGCTCTAAAATAAAGATTGTTGGTACTCGTTAGAGCCGCCTCGATGATGCGGCTCAAACGTGTACCCACAGTCTATATTTTGAGCAGAAATCAGAAATATGTCACAATTAATATCATCTTAAATTTTTCGTTATTCCGGCGGTAAAACTTACAATGTATCTATATAGGTGTGTTTTCGTAATGTTGGGTGCTACAATGTATATAGCAAATCAAAAAAGCTTTTTTTTTGTTTTAGACACGAAAATAATCCAAGTGGTGACAGTACTGATGATGGTTGATTAATCATGTTTGTTGAGGTTTAACGTCCCTGTCAACACGATTTAGGTCATTTTGAAGACGCTGCTTCGAATTCTGTGGGACTTTTGCCCGGCATTGAGATGAAATGACATATCAGTCCCTGCCGCCCAACGAAATCAATAGGGTTTATATGCATGGGCGGGCCGACTCACACCACTTTACCTGGGCAGGCTTAGACCTTCAAAACGGTTTATCAATATTCATGTGCAGTCGGTTTCAGCTCTGCGTGGAAGTATCATACAGCCCAGTCTATTTATCCAAGCCCGATGGGCGTGAGTAATCACGTGTGTAATATTGTTTGTTCCAACAAAACTTTACAATAATCAAACTTACTCCCACGCCGACCGGGGCTAGGAGAAATAGATTGGGCTGCATGATGCTTCCGCGCAAATCTAAAACTGAACCACTTTGAATACTAAAACCGCTTTTTCGGTTAGGTCTGTCCAGGAAAAGTGGTGTGAATTGGTCCGTTCCTTGAACCCTAGCGGTTTCTTTGGGCGGTAAGGCTTGAGATGTCATTTTAATTTCAATTTCGGGTAAAAGTCCCACAAAATCGGAAGTGACCTGAATAGTGTTAACGCTTTAAGCTACTATGGATAAAAGTTGATTTATCAAGCATGTTGTATTGTTCATTCAAGCATAATGGCAAAGTCGAAAAAGAGACCGATGAATGAAAGAATCAACAATATGCAACTTACGTGTCCGTTCTTTTCATTACAAAAACGCGCCTATACAAATGCATCGTAAATTTTACCACCCAAAAATGAAAAATTTCAGATGATAAATTGTGGTATTTTTCTTATTTCTGCTCAAAACATAGATTGTGGGTTCTAACGAGAACCCACAATCTATGGTTTTGAGCAGAAATAAGAAAAATAATGTATACCCCTGCAAACCCAAGCTTTACTATATAATATTGGGGTTTAAGGGGGTCAAATTTATATAGGCATGTTCTCGTGATGTTTTTTTTTTTTTTGCAAGTTTCATTCTATATTTGAAACTGTAAGATTAGCTCATGCAATTCTTTATTTCCCCTTGTTCTAAAAGTGTTAATGGCGGGTGAAAAAGACAGTTGCGCCCTATCAGCTTTTGTCAAAACTGGGGATATAAATGCGCTGTAACAACCCCGACTAAAAAGAAAAAAAAGTATGACTGTTCATTTTTATTGTTCATTCCATATATGGGATTTCAAAATACTAACACAAACAAAACGAAGATTGCAAGCTCCAGCAATGTTGGGCGATAATGCCAATTTTGGTTAGTTCTCAAGCCTCGAAGAAACACCTACATGTAGCTGTTGGTCTATTCTATATCCCATTGTATATTAGTGGACTCTTCCATTGCTGTATGTTTGAGAAGTACATTTATCATAGAAGGGGTGTCAGGCCTATTTTTTCGTTTTTATTCCATTTTTTACGGAAAATCCTGTTAACAAACAGTCCCGGCCCTGATCAGAAGCCGCGTTCTGCGGCGTCTGATCTGGGTCTGTGCTGTTTGACAAGGTACCCCTTTAGGGGTTTCCCGCATGCAATCGGTTAATATGGATAATCACCTTTATAGTAAAACTGGTGTTTACTTGGTACATGTATACATTTGTATATTATATGTATTTATCTTATTTCTGCTCAAAAACATAGATTGTGGGTACTCGTTAGAACCGACAGCGGAGCGGGAGTTAGGCAGGGGATTGAGACTGAACTGGTTTAATACATCTATGCCTATATGTTTATGGAATAGAAACAGTGTATAAGGAAAGCGGAGACTGATCCCACCATAGGCCCCCGGCCCTTAGTCCCTTTGGACAGTTGTTGGGCCTTTTATGAAATTTAAATTATTTTGCTACCAAAAGTGCTTACCTCTAGTCTCTAAATTTCCATTTCATAAAATGATTGTGTACTGAAGACAGTAAATGATAATATATTCCTAAGTTAATGAAATGCCGTAATTAATTATGAGCCGGGGCATATACAAAAGGAACCAGTTGACATGTGCGACGGCAAAGATTCCGAGCAGCCTGCGCATTCGCGTAGCCTAATTGGAGTATTTACCGGTCGCATTAGTCGACTATAAACCCTGATCAGTCTGAAGAATTCAAAACTAGTGCACGGGGTACTTTTTTCTGGCCTCATAAGTCAACTTGTACCTTTTGCTGTGCTCCAGCACATTCAAGGATGTAGGTGGCGCGGCAAGTCATGACGAGTGCACTGACGTTGGTGTAAACATTTTTTGCATTGGTTGTGATAAAGGTAAACAAAAATGTAATTAAGACTTAAAGCGGCAACCACGATTAGCAGACGGTATTAGCTACAACAACAACAACAACAAAAAAGCTTAACATTACTTGTGAATCGCCAACTATTTTAAAGAAATGCCAAGCCCTGCTTTGTCTCTGAAAAGTGATGTTAACAAAAATAGTCTGTCTTCTGTGGCTCATCGTGAAAATAAAGAAGAGGGCGATAGTGGCCCTGGATCACTCATCTAAACGTTTAACAGCTTATGGAGATTCTGTGATTGCAGAGATAAGGACCAAAGATGTTTTTCATTGTTAAACTTTAGAGGCCATTTTTCACTGGAGTGAAACCATTTTAGCAACTTCGGTGAAGAAGCATAAGAGTAACTTTTTTGAAAATATTCTGAAATTGGGTTATTCATCAAAAAGGATTGGTTGGTTGAATTTGGATTTTACGGCCCAGTCAACACTATTTTGGTCATACATAAATCGAGCCGGCCAGTTCACCAATGTACACTTCCTGGGAGGCCTGTTAACCAGCACAGTGCAGAACTGACATATGCCCTTTTTGTGCCAGTGGAAGCCATCACGAATACACGCCTATATCATTTTGATTGTGGGTACTCATTAGCGGGTCTAACGAGTACCCGCAGTCTATGTTTTGAACACAAATAAGAAAAATATCACACTTTTTTCATCTTAAAAAATCCTTTTTTTTTCGGCGGTAAACTTAACAATTTATTTTTATAGGCATGCTTTTGTAATTGGAAGAATGACCGTCGAACGGATTTTATGACCAGTCCTTATGAAAAAGGTTACCGGCCCAAGCACGTAACGAGCCTGCGCCTACTTGATCACCAGTCAGACGCGCAGCTGATTGAGCTATCAGTCCGGCTGGCTAAGAAGGGGTTGTCGTTTTTTTTTTTTTTTTTTTTGGATGCCATTTTGTTCAGCCGAGCGGAACCCGTCCAGCAATTTTGGTAAACATGCATACAAGGAACATTTCTGTCGAGTTATCTAAAATTATTTTGGAATTTGGCCACTGGCGAAGAAGATGTTGTAAAAGATTTTTCTATTTTTACCTGTTTTGTTCAGCCGAGCTAATCTATTTTAGCAATTATGGTTTATATTACATATATAAATTCAACCAACCAACCCTTTTTTGTGAATAACCGTAATAAGTTGAACATTCCTGTGAAATTATTTTGAAATCGAGTCATTTGCTTGGGAGATGTTGTTAAAAGTGTTTTCTTTTTAGACGGTTTTGCTCTGGCAGCCATTTTGTTCAGCCAAATGAAGCACTTTAGCAATTTTGGTAAAGGGGCATGAAAGGAAGATTTCTATGAAATAATTTGAATTTAATTGGCCTAAGAAGTAAGTTAATAGATACATTTCATGCCGTCAGATGCAACTTTCTATTTTTCTATTTTCTTTTCTTAGCACTGGTGGCCATTTTGTTCCGCCGAACGGAACTATTTTAGCAAGTTTGGCAAGGCGATTTTTGTGAAGTCAGTAGTTAATTTGATTATGGAACATTTGCAAAGGAAGCGATGTCGTTAAACGTTTTTTTTAAATCTTTGGTAGTCATTTCAGCAGAGCAGATTTAGGAAAGGAGCATGAGAGAAATTATTTTGAAATAGAGCTATTTCGCAAGGAGAGAGAAACGTTTAAATAAATTGTTGATGGACGACGGATGACGCAACACGGACGATGCACGACGACGTACGACGAACATAGCATGTATTCTATAGCTGACCATGAGCTGTGAGCTAAAAGAAACACAACAAAACATAAAAACAAGTAACAATCACGCAAACAAGTCCGTGAAAAGATTAACCTCCTCTACAGAGAAAAATGGGATTTACAGGGGTATGCTTTATTTTTCTTATTTCTGCTCCAAGACAGGTTCTGGGTACTCGTTATAACCGCCTCAACAACGCGGTTCTAACGAGCACCCGCAACCTATGTTTAAAGTAAAAATGACATCTCAAGCCATGTCACCCCTTTTTCCCTTATATTTGCTAAAAAAAATAGATTGTGTGTACTCGTTAGAACCGTCTTAATGAGGTGGTTCTAACGAGCACTCGCAAAATATGTTTGGACCAGCTACATGTATCTAAATTACCCGTTTTTGAGATAGAAAAGAATGCACTATGTCACGCGGCTGTGTTAGCCTCCGTGTGACACAGTTCATTCTTTCATACCGTCAAAACGATAATTTTTCTGATAACTAATGTGCTGCATGTATTTTTGGACGGGGTTTTCAAGGAAAAATTTCGTCCTTTAGAATAGCGATGTCCCTGCGGGCGGGCGGGCGGCCGGCCGGCGTCCGCGTCCCGGTTTACCTTTTGGTTAACCCTGAAAAACCCGTCCATAATGCCATTTGGCGTTTTTGGACGGGTTTTTCAAGGAAAAATTCCGTCCTTTTGAATAGCGATGTCCGTGCGGGCGGGCATCCGCGTCCCGGTTTACCTTTTGGTTAACCCTGAAAAACCCGTCCATAATGCCATTTGGCGTTTTTCTTGTCTTATCTGTACTGCAAATGTAGAGTGTGGGTGCTCGTTAGAACCGCCTCAATGAGGTGGTTCTAAAATGAGGCGGTTCTAACGAATACCCACAACCTATGTCTTGGAGCAGACACAAGAAAAAGTATGTGTATTCCCGTGAACCCCAGTTTTCTCTTTATAAAGTGGTGTTTATGTGATTTTCATGTCACGGATGTGTTAACCTGATGCATTGAATGACAAAAACCTGAGTTGCGCGAAGATTTCAGATTGTGCGCCTGCAATATTTCATGCAGCTTACTTTCTATGTCCTTTTGCTCAATATAACATATTAAATCATTACGCGTCCCAGTTTGAGTAATTGGCAAACAATATAGACCCAGATCAGATGCCACACAATGTGGCGTCTGATCAGGGTCTATGCTGTTTACTCAAAGTGCATGACAAAACAACGAAAACAATAAACCCAACTTTGGGTTCAATGTTTTGAAACGTGACTTTGTTTACATTTCATAGTGCGAACACATTTTCCATCAGAAACTGTCATGGATTACTTCCTTTCCTGGTTGGTAAAATGGCTTGATTCGAAATAAACACACTGTGAGGTCGGTTTCCTTTACTGACTTAAGATCGCGGTGTGTTTGATCTGGGTGTAGCCTGTTTGCTTAAAGTACAGAAAAGCATCACGTCAACCAGTCCGTGAAATGAACATCCCCCTAAGCCCCACTTTATATAGAGAAAGCTGGGGTTGGTTTAAACAATATTTATTAGAATAAATTCACATGTATACATCGCATAATAGCATATGGTACAGGATTTGATTAAAAACTAGAAACTGGGGTTTACGGGGGTAAACATTATCTTTCTTATTTCTAATCCAAGACATAGACTGTGGGTACTCGTTAGAACCGCCTCAATGAGGCGGTTCTAACGAGCACCCACAACCTATGTTTGGAGTACTAATAAGAAAAATATAACTAATTTTCATCGGAAAACTAGCCATTTTAGAGATATGAAAAAATGCCCTATATCCCACGGGTGTGTTATCGTCATGTAAGGTTAATCGAAAAAGCCTTAATCTCAGCCTACGGTTTAAGACTATTTTTCCCAGCCTTCAGATTGTCTGTATCTTTTATGTAAATACTCGTATAAAGAAGTTTCTTGCACACCAGACAAGGAAATCCGTGATTCTACCCTGGGATAGAAATTTATGTTCTGACCCTGGTGCTCCGACCCAGGTAACTAACATAAGTGCGCGTCAATTCTATTCAACTGCCGGAACTACTTCCGCACTACTTTTGTAAACAATATACATGTGCGAGCTGTCAAAACTAGCCGGCAAAAAAAAAAGATAAGTATTTGACTCATTTATTGTTAAAGGACATTGAATACAGGACTTTTGTGTGAAATCTTGAAAAGAAGAAAGAAAAAAAACCTGCTATTTGCTACAAAATAAAAAGGAAATGTTTGGGTGGTGTTGTGAATAGTAGTAGTAGCCTCGGTTCCGCTCAGCACGATCATCCCGAGGGTTGGAAACGCCCATCTACAACAGCACCCCATATCAGATTCTTATATTATTATACCTCATTAATATTCATAAACTATTCTAGAATTCTGATCGGTGTAGAGCATGCCACGCGCAAAGGAATAAATTAGTATATTCCCCTACAATAGTCACTGCTCAAAAGTACAAATGCACAATTGGATACTGAATCAAAATTTATCATTCAAGTCTTATGTTTGTGTAAAATAACTTTTTTTTCCATAGTTTGAAGCATTTATTGAAAGAATTTCAAGAAGTCAGAATTCGGTATAATAAATCATTTCTTGCCCTTGTGTGAAGGGAATATGACGATTTGATCACCCGAGGGTTCATATCTCCCTCACACAAGGGCAAGAAATGAATACATATCTTTGGTAAAGGTCTTCAGGTTGGTCCTCAAATCAGGGCGAGGTAATCATGATCACGAAAAATTGGTTCTACGCTAATTGGTTGATGTTTTCAAATTTTAAACAGATTTGGTGACACGTAAACCAGTCTTAATCGTTATTAGGCAACAGTTACATGCCATTGATAAATAAATAAAAATAAATGAATAAATAAATAAAATTTTTCATTACAGACAAAGGCCCATCATGCATTATCAAATGTCAAATGCGTGATTTGCTACTGTTTGTGCGTTCTAAGATGGCTGATTTGATGAGGCCAAGATCTAATGAGGCCAAGCTTAGTCTAACTGCATTTGCAGATATAGCTAGATTGGTTTGAGGGACAAAGCTCTGTTAGTGATGCCTTAGCTCTGGTTTTGCTCTGAACACATTTCTGTTGGGCTGTGCTGATTCTTTTTGCCTCTTATTCACAAGCACTACTCCCTTTGATGAGACCCCGTCTGTGCAAGCTGTTCCCGTGACTCCGTTTGAATGCTGAAGTCCTTGAGCGAGGCTTTAAGAGTGTCATTGTACCGCTTCTTATGACCACCATGGGAGCTTTTTCTAAACAAGTTCTCATTAGACTTGGTCGCAAGGTCTGTCAATCTTAATCGTGCCAGTTTTAGACTCTGCATCCCTGTCCTTTTCAGGACTTCTGTGTGTGAGATCATTGTATCCCTGTCCTTTTCAGGACTTCTGTGTGTGAGATCCTGTCAGGGGACTTAATCTTTAGCAGTTTTCTCAGACAGGTCGTTTGGTAGTGGATCCGTCTTTTGACACATGCGTTTAATAGTGTTGCCCTGCAGACTTTCAGTTTTGTGTCAAGCCTGGTACCACACTTCCACGCAGTCGTCCAGTTCGTTAGCTTTGGCAATTCTTCTGATAAGCTGTAAAGTATAAGTTTATGGTAAAATTATTCAAACTCAAATGTTGAAGAATTATCCCAATACAGCATGGATGAAAGATAGGGAAAAACTATCCTGTGACAATTCACTGGGCGAAAGGGGGTCACGCGAAAAGCCGCCGTTTTCGAGGATTTTGATGAGTTAGAATCGAAACAGATCAGTACCAGTTAATAATTCACTGTTGGGGTTAGATGTAGTAAATAAATCACTCGCGTTTTTGAGCTCGCTGTTTAGTCTACGTTACAACTGTCCCCCAGACCGTGAATAATTATTGCTCGACGATCCGCTATTATAGCTGATCTTTTTCTTAATTTAAATTTCCTGAATGTGTTTTATCGTTATTAAAGCATGATGCAAGTACATTAATTCAAGACGGCGGAACACATTAAGAGAACATGTTTTGATTGTAACATAATGATAACAGAAGGCTATCGTTACAGCAATGTTCACTGAAGGCCTCTTTTGATGTTGACCTCATAAGTTGCATCTGATGGCATGAACGACGCGCTTGTGCACACACAAGGCTAGCAATGCGCGCTATTTAAGGGATTGGTCAGCTCTAGAAGCGAATTATTGAGAATTCTAACACTGGTCGCCTACATAGCCAAGAGACAAATTTAGTGATATATTGAGTGTATATTTCAATTCTAACACATTAAAAGTCGCCGAAAATGCTATTGATTCCTTCAAATTCTCCCTATTTTTCTCCATTGTTGAAAGGAATCCCGCCAATATGACTGACTGTATCACATGCGTTTACTCATAACATAACATAACTGATACAAGAAAATGACGTTACACAATCTAACGTCTAGGAAACAATGATTGACGTCATATTACGAGATAATAAGGCCGCTCGTTGCGTCGCATCCTTCCGCCCAGTGATTTATCGCTCAGTTCTAGATTTTTCTACTGGCTATATTGTCGACACGTTAAATAAACGTTGAAAAAAAAAACAACAACATTAAAACATTATTTCAACGTTATTTCAACGACGTTTTTTGCGGAGATATGCTTGCATACATAAATACGTTGCGGTCATCCCATTTTACTCGTGCCTGTCACATAATTTCACATAATTACCGAAGTCTCGCCACCGTATTAATTAACCCGACCAAGTGTGCAGGTGTCTAATACAAGACAAACTATGAAACTTTAAACGAGGACATGTTTTCTAAATCTTTGCTGCTTCAAAAGAAAAACAAAAATGGACCAAGATGCAACTTTAAAAAATAGAATACTGCTGTCTGGGCTTAGTAAAGGTTTGTGTTTGCATGTTTTGAACAAACAATCCATCATCGAACAACACCCTAAGTCCATTTTTCGTGAGTGGATTCAGTTACATGTACGATAATTAATCATCCGCTTCATTTGAAAAACATCCTTCTTTACAGCAAATGGCTGAACTAGGATCCAAGAAAACGTGTTCTAAGCCGGTCCATGTAAAACATGTTCTAGTCACATACATTTGTTTGTTTGATTTGTTGTTTAACGTCCCCGTCAACACTGTAAAGGTCATTTTGGAGACGTTGCTTCCAATTCTGTGGGACTTTTACCCGACATTGAGATGAAATGACATCTCAAGCCCTGTCGCCCAAATGAAACCAATAGGGTTTATTAGCATGGACGGTCCGCCTCGCAACGCGGTTCCTGGACATGCTTAGATCCTCTAAGCCGTTTACCAGTACTAGTGTGCGGGCCGGATTCAGCTCTGCGTGGAAGCATCATGCAGTCCATAGTTTTCTTCAAGCCCCTATGGGCGGGGGCGCCAGTCACATACATTACGATAACACATCCGTACGACATAGTGCATATTTCTCATCTCCAAAATGGATACTTTTCTGATGAAAATCTCTGATATTTTTCTTATAAATACTGCAAACATAGGTCGTGGATGCTCGTTAGAACCGCCTCATTGAGGCGGTTCTAACGAGTACCCACAACCTATGTCTTGGAGTAAAAATAAGAAAAATAGTGTACACCCCCGTAAACCCCCATTTTCTCTATATAAAGTGGGGGTATAGGGTGGGGGTCTTCATTTCACGGACTAGTTCGCGTGATGCTAACAGTTAACAAGGCCGTGAAATGAACACCCCTCGAAACCCCACTTTATAACTTCTGTTTACATAGTTTTCATTATTTTTTTCTTATTCCTGCTCTAAGATAGAGGTTGTGGATACTCGTTAGGACCGCCACAGTGAGGCACTTCTAACAAGCGGCGGTTCTAACGAGCACCAACAACCTATGGTTACGCATAATCTAACAAGAACCTCTCCTGTTCGCAAGCATGTTAGAGGTCAGTATACAAAAGTATGGAAAAAAATCATTTCAAAAGACACTTCGGCGAAAATCGAATTAAATCGGCTTTATTTGGCTCAGAGATATTGCAAATTGAAGTCTGAAAAGAGCAACTTCAAACTGCCTCATTAATTTTAATGAGGCCGGACCCCGCTTATCGGGACTTGAAGGAATATATTGGGCTGCATGATCCTTCCAAGCAGTGCTGAAACTGACCGCACATGAGTCTGGCTGGTAAACCGCTTAAAGGTTCTAAGCCTACCCAGGAAATGTGGTACGAGGCGGACCGTCCATGCATATAAATCTTATTGGTTTCATTGGCAGGCAGGCCTTGACATGCCATTTCATCTCAATGTGCGTAAAAGTCCCACAAAATTGGAAGCAACGCCTCCAAAATGACACATACAGTGTTGACAGGGACGTTAAACCTCAAATCAAACAAACAGTATTCACGAGGTTTATCATAATGTCATAGGTGTACCAGTATGAAATATGTTGTGTTTAATAGTCCTCAGGCATTATTTAAATACCTATTTGAATTATTAAAACTGCGCCAAACTGATATGCTAAACCTAAACCTAAAAATTAAAATAATTTATTAAAATTATCATCTGCGATTGTAAGCAGGTAACATAAGAGAAATTACTAACCATTTGAAAAGGCATGTTAAAACACTTAACTCAAGTATTCTGAATAAAAGTTTGATTGAACATTAACAAATATATTTACAATCTTAATTCAAGTTTGATCTTCGAAATTTAACTTGTGATTTATGCCCTTAATTATAAATAGCTTACACAGTACTCGAATACGTACGGAACCCGGGAAGGGTTTTTGAATTTTTGTTTTAATATGTTGTGCGAACAAGATATTAAGTTGTGCGAACAAGATATTATTTTGTGCGCACAAGATAATATGTTGTGTGCACAAGATAATTCTATTATTATCTTGTGCGGACATCATAATTTATCTTGTTCGCACAACTTAATATCTTGTGCGCACAAGATATTATCTTGTTCGCACAACGTATTATCTTGTTTGCACAACATAGATATTGGGAAGTTGTGCGAACAAGATAATTTGATATTATGTTGTCCACACAATGTCAAGATATTAGTTTGGTCGAACAAGATTATATCTTGTGCGCACAAGATAATGCACAAGATATTATCCTGTCCGTTCAAGATTTATGTTGTGCGGACAAGATATTATCTTGTGCGGGCAAGATAATATCTTGTTCGCACAACTTAATATCTTATGTGGTTATTCTCTGGACCAAGCTCCTGCTGACTATTTCTTATTTCCAAAACTTTAAAAATAAACAACTTCTCGTTAACCTCTGGCAAGGTACCTTTGATATGGAAGGAAGCAAATGTAACTCCTATTTTTAAAAAAGACGACCCCTCAGTTGTTTCTAATTATAGGCCTATATCTCTTCTCAGTGCTGTAGGCAAAGTCTTAGAAAAAATAGTTCATAAACATTTATTTAATTTTATCCGAGATAATGACATACTGACAACATTACAGTCAGGATTTATTCCCGGCGACTCTACAGTCAATCAGCTTGTAGATATATATAACACTTTCTGTCAATCTCTTGACCAAGGCAAAGAAGTTCGCGCAGTGTTTTGCGATATAAGCAAGGCATTTGATAGAGTGTGGCACCGTGGCCTTCTCTATAAGCTCGAATCTACTGGGATATCTGGCTCTTTCCTGGCGTGGCTTAAGGACTATTTGGAAAACAGGAAACAGAGAGTAGTATTAACTGGATCTGCTTCTTCCTGGGCACCTCTTAAAGCAGGTGTACCGCAGGGATCTATTTTAGGACCTATACTTTTTCTTATCTTCATCAATGACATTGTAGACGATATTAACTCTTGTATACGGCTCTTCGCCGACGATACCAGCCTTTATATTATTGTAGACAACCCTATACATGCGGCTGATGAATTAAATGCAGACCTTGCCAAAATACATTCGTGGGCGACTAAATGGCTTGTATCTTTCAACCCTGGGCCAGCGAAATCTGACTCCATGGTATTATCACGGAAACATAATAAACCCCTTCATCCACCGCTTAACATGAATCAACAATTAATTAATGATGTGGACTTCCACAAACACTTAGGTCTCACCTTCTCAAAGGACTGTTCCTGGCACGAACATATAGAACTTGTTAAAGCAAAAGCATGGTTTCGCATAAATATTATGCGTAGACTGAAATTCCAGCTTGATAGAAAGTCTCTTCAAACTATATTTATATCTTTTATAAGACCACTTTTAGAATACGCCAATGTTGTTTGGGATAACTGCACTCAGCAAGAGTCAAACGACTTGGAAAAAATCCAAAATGAAGCTGCTCGTATTGTCACGGGAGCAACTAAACTTGCATCAATCCAATCACTTCTATCGGACACAGGGTGGGAAAGTCTTGCATCGAGAAGAGAAAAACACAAACTCATCCTATACTATAAGATGGTTAACAATATTACCCCCGAATACCTCTCTTCACTTGTACCACCAACTGTAGGCAGTATATCTCGATATAATTTGCGTAATGAGACAAACCTTCAGACAATCCCTGCAAGATCCCAGCAGTACTATAATTCATTTCTTCCTTCATCCACGCGAATTTGGAATAATCTTTCGGAAGATATTAAGAACTCACCGTCTGCAGCAACTTTTAAAAATAAAGTTAATAATAATATTAACAAGCCCCCACAATACTACCAACCTGGTTCACGACTAGGACAAATATATCATGCTCGAATACGACTGAACTGTAGCTCCTTAAGCCAACACCTTTTTCAGAAAAATGTTATTGACAGTCCTTTATGCGAATGTGGCGCAGTTGAGGACACTTCACATTTTTTCTTTATATGCAACCGTTTTGGACAGATCAGGCAAGAGCTGCTAAATAGAGTCTCGATATATTGTCAACCAACAGTGAATATTTTCTTATACGGTAGCACTGACCTGTCAGACGACCAAAATAAAGATATCTTCTCAGCGGTGCAAGATTACATATTAAAATCTAAACGCTTTTGATTTAGTTCGATCGACTGTTTATACCCATGCATCAACTTTAAAAGTAATTACCTCTGACCACATGTGTTTATACGGTATAACTAAGATAAGGAAAATTTAGATACGCTACTTCCAAATGCGGGAACTCTTACACATATGTTGAACAGCATGAAATCCAGCTTTTTTACAGGTTTTTTGTTGAATGTTGTCCATAACATAATGCCTTCTTAATTATTACAAAAAATGCAAGCATGTTCCACTCCCCGTGGAGCCCCTTCTAACTATCTGTTACATTTATGTTTAAACAGTTCCAAAAGTGTGAGGAATTTCATAATTATTGAATGACAATTACAATAAGATTGTACATATAATAGTATTGCAAACACTTGGGATACAGATTCGAATAAGTCATTTGACTTTTTTCTGAATCCCATTTGTATAGTCATTGTACTGTAATCGTATTATATTCTGTTTTGTATACTTTTCATGTATTATGCAAATAAAATAAAGTTTAAACCAAAAATAAACAGATACCAGGTGATGTCATTTCCGGTCCAACAAAGAAGTCGTGGCGGCAGTTTGGGAGTGGTTCGAAGACAAGGGCCCTGGCTGCTGATGGCACTGGAACAGCGTTGGTCAAAGTGTATCATTCTAGGGGCCAATTACATCGAGAAAGAAGATATCGCTCTCACTCAGAAATAACTTTAGGCTGGTTTATTATTGACTCGCCCTCGTACATGCACGAAAGATTATAAGTATCTTTCATGAGTATATATTTACATTTCCAGTGTAAAGTCCTATTGAAAACAATTGCGTTCATACTTCCATGAACGCATCGAATAACATGATTTTCAGTGACGTTAAGTGACGTCATTCTATACCATTGTTCTCTACGGGCGTTGATGACGTCAACGCTGCTCCGCTCTTTGCAGATTAACAGCGTGTAAATGTTTTTCAGCTTTAAAAGTTTGCCATACAAGCATATTTGCGCCCTGTGATGAGGGGCAAATAATGTAAATATAAAAAATAAACTTAATTTTTTCTGCTTTTCATGAAAGTATGAACGACAGTGGGTCGCTGGCAAAGTTTACATGAGCCCCTTCGGGGTCCATTTACTTTGCACGCGACCCACTGCGTTCATACTTCCATGAACTGCAGAAAAATAAATTTCATTTCTTAAATATTCGATAAGGGCGTTTTTAACGCGATATGTAGGGCCGATCGGAACAGAGGCTTAGCCGAGGCTCCGTTGGTCCGGCACTCCTATGGGTTGGAAACGACTATAGGCCTATCCATTACGCCTATACATTTATCCTATGAAAAAACGAATATTTTAAGATGAAAAATTGTGATATTTTTCGTATTTCTGCTCAAAATATAGATTATGGGTACACGTTAGAACAGCCTCATCGAGGCTGTTCTAACGAGTACCCACAATCTATATTTTGGAGCAAAAATAAGAACCTGGAAACCCCAGTTTTTCTATATAGAAGTGGGGTTCAAGGGGGTCAGAATTATATAGGCGTGTTTTCGTTATGGAATACATACAATTAAAAGATTATTTTTTTTTTTCGTGCAAACCGTAACTTTTGTTTTCTATCCCTTCGGTTTGTTCAGCAGGTAATGATTTTTTTGGATGATGTTTGCTGTTGCTTTGCCAGGCAATTATGACGTAATGTGACGTGTTATAAATAGATGTTTTCGACACGTCAACCCTTGTGGGTCATTTTGTGTCGTCTCCCAGAGAAAGGGACAATAGAGATAGAAAAGATAGTAGATGAGATGAAAGTACGAATCAGAGAAGAAAGAGGAGAATTAATGGAAGTGTATAGAAACAGAAGAAACAACAATACCCCCCCCCCCCCCTCTACCATTACTGCTGCAAGGACAGCAGGCCTTGTCCAACTGTAAGCCAATATCAGTTGGACGCCCCAGTGACGCAAGATTCACGACACCTCTGCCTCGCCCAATCACCCCGTATATGTTATAAATAGTGCTTCGTGAAAAAACTGTAAAACACAGACGTGTTTACTTTTGGAAGTGAAACCAAAAAAAAAAAAAAAAAATAAAAAAAAAAAATAAAAAAAAAACAAACAAACATGCAAACGTAATGTTGAATCATTACTGAAAACCCTTGTAAACCCTAACTTTATATAGAGGAAATGGAGATGCAACTGTATGCGGCTCACGGCTTCATTGACCTTTTTTTATTTTCACGACCAAAATAAGTAAAAGAAAAAAAAAAGGTCAATGGAGCCGTGAGCCGCATACAGTTGCATCTCCATAGCAAAGTGAAGTTGGTTTGTTTTTCGTTTTTCGTTCTTCGATATTCACTTTCTGGTGAAAAAAGGTGAAGTTGGTTTGTTTTTCGTTTTTCGTTTTTCGATATTCACTTTATGGCGAAGATAGGTGAAGTTAGTTTGTTTTTCGTTATTCGTTTTTCGTTATTCGATTTGAAGCCGCATATCGTATTTTAACATTCGAAATCCTATTTTTTGAAATTCGAATAGGGACCGAATATCGCGTTTTGACATTCGAAATCCTATTTTGACATTCGGATTGGGGAAGAATATCGTATTTTGATATTCAAAATCCTATTTTGACATTCGGATTGGGGCAGGATATCGTATTTTGATATTCAAAATCCTATTTTGACATTCGAATTGGGACCGAATATCGTATTTTGATATTCATAATCCTATTTTGTCATTCGAATTGGGGCAGAATATAGTATTTTGATATTCAAAATCCTATTTTGACATTCGAATTGGCCCCGAATATCGTATTTTGATATTCAAAATCCTATTTTGACATTCGAATTGGGACTGAATATCGTATTTTGATATTCAAAATCCTATTTTGGCATTCGGATTGGGGCAGAATATTGTATTTTGATATTCAAAATCCTATTTTGACGTTCGGATTGGGGCAGAATATAGTATTTTGATATTCAAAATCCTATTTTGACATTCGAATTGGCCCCGAATATCGTATTTTGATATTCAACATCCTATTTTGACATTCGAATTGGGACTGAATATCGTATTTTGATATTCAAAATCCTATTTCGACATTCGAATTGGGACCGAATATAGTATTTTGATATTCAAAATCCTATTTTGAAATTCGAATTGGGACCGAATATCGTATTTTGATATTCAAAATTCTCTTTTGACATTCGAATAGGGGCAGAATATAGTATTTTGATATTCAAAATCCTATTTTGACATTCGAAATGGGACCGAATATCGTACTTTGATATTAAAAATCCTATTTTGTCATTCGAATTGGGGCAGAATATAGTATTTTGATATTCAAAATCCTATTTTGACATTCGAATTGGGACCGAATATCGTATTTTGATATTCAAAATCCTATTTTGACATTCGAATTGGGGCAGAATATAGTATTTTGATATTTAAAATCCTATTTTGACATTCGAAATGGCCCCGAATATCGTATTTTGATATTCATAATCCTATTTTGACATTCAAATTGGGACCGAATATCGTATTTTGATATTCAAAATCCTATTTTGACATTCGAATTTGGGCAGAATATAGTATTTTGATATTCAAAATCCTATTTTGACATTCGAATTGGCCCCGAATATCGTATTTTAATATTCAAAATCCTATTTTGACATTCGAATTGAGACCGAATATCGTTTTTTGATATTCAAATTCCTATTCTGACATTCGAATTGGGGCAGAATATAGTATTTTGATATTCAAAATCCTATTTTGACATTCGAATTGGCCTCGAATATCGTATTTTGATATTCAAAATCCTATTTTGACATTCGAATTGGGACTGAATATAGTATTTTGATATTCAAAATCCTATTTTGACATTCGAATTGGGAACGAATATCGTATTTTGATATTCAAAATCCTATTTTGACATTCGAATTGGCCTCGAATATCGTATTTTGATATTCAAAATCCTATTTTGACATTCGAATTGGCCCCGAATATCGTATTTTGAATATCAAAATCCTATTTTGACATTCGAATTGGGACTGAATATCGTATTTTGATATTCAAAATCCTATTTTGACATTCGGATTGGGGCAGAATATAGTATTTTGATATTCAAAATGCTATTTTGACATTCGGATTAGGGCAGAATATCGTATTTTGATATTCAAAATCCTGTTTTGACATTCGAATTGGGGCAGAATATATTATTTTGATATTCAAAATCCTATTTTGGCATTCGAATTGGCCCCGAATATCGTATTTTGATATTCAAAATCCTATTTTGACATTCGAATTGGGACCGAATATCGTATTTTGATATTCAAATCCCTATTTTGACATTCGAATTGGGGCAGAATATTGTATTTTGATATTCAATGTCAGAAAGTGTTACGATTTTCACCCATAAACCATATATATTCTTGTTCCTTATGATAAGGCGCATTCAGTGACATGGACCTTTGGACCCAAGGGGTACCCGGGGTCCCGGGGGACATGCACCACCCCCTTAATAGCATAAAATGCTTAATAGGGAAACGGTTAAGATCTCGACCATAACTATATATATATTCTTGTTCCTTATGATAAGATGTTTCAGTGACATGGACCTTTGGACCCCGAGGTCCCCAGGTGGGTGGGGGTGGGGCATGCCCCACCCCCTTTATTGCATGACACTTCATGAAATGTTTTATATCTCAGAAACCGTAAAGATCCCCACCCATTAACCATATATATTCCTGGTCCTTATGACAAAATGGCATTCAGTTACACTGACCTGGGGTTCTTCTTGACCAAAGGTCACATATTAAAGTCTTTGAAGACTTCCTTAGAAGTCAGGTGAGCGCTTCAGGACCAATGTTCCTCTGGTTATACATGTGATATTTATGCGCGTACATTTTTGGATATATCCGTCCAGCATGTTTATCCAAAGCTGTGTTATATTAACCCAATTAAGCCGCATGTATTCTTCCATCCCTATCATTCAGACGAGTCAACAGTTCCAAAAAGGGGTGTCGGGTTGATTTTATCTTGATTATGTTACCTAAAAGATATTTCGTTTGTGCAAACTGTGTACTAGACCCTGATGAGATGCCGCATCATGCCCTGGACCCTTTTTATAGGACGCAAGGCTTTAAAAAACCGTGTTACATGTATAGGGAGGTTATGACGCATGCTATTCTATGTCTTTTGGTTTTATTCAATAAATTATAGTATGAAATCCTTTTAACATTCGATAGTTATGCACCATTGGGGGCTTCCTAAATGACAATTCGAAAGTTTCCTTTTATTAGCTTTACCGTAGGTAAAGCTTATCTCACAGGGGTCTGTCCGGCGCCCTTCCTTCCTCCCGTCCTTCATTCCGTAAACTTTTTCTCGTTATCGCATCTCCTCCGAGACCACTGGTCGGATTTCTTTGAAACTTGTCTGGGATATGACCCTCAAGGTCTAGTTGTGCAGCGCCGAATTTGGTTCCGATTTTGATTTTGGTTATAACGTAAGTGCTGTTAAACAGTCTGCATGCATCGTGTTTGACCCAAGTGACGGTCAATCATTATGCTTTCCTCTTTAATTGCACGTCGGTGGCCTGGGGTTCAAACTCCATGATGGCGCAGGCATAAAGCTATTCATTAGTTAGTCTGAGCCGGAATTTCAAAATACTATATTCTCCCCCAATCCGAATGTCAAAATAGGATTTTGAATATCAAAATACGATATTCGGGGCCAATTCGAATGTCAAAATAGGATTTTGAATATCAAAATACGATATTTGGTCCGAATTCGAATGTCAAAATAGGATTTTGAATATCAAAATACTATATTCTGCCCCAGTCCGAATGTCAAAATAGGATTTTGAATATCAAAATACGATATTCAGTCCCAATTTGAATGTCAAAATAGGATTTTGAATATCAAAATACGATATTCGGGGCCAATTCGAATGTCAAAATAGGATTTTGAATATCAAAATACTATATTCTGCCCCAATTCGAATGTCAAAATAGGATTTTGAATATCAAAATACGATATTCGGTCCCAATTCGAATGTCAAAATAGGATTTTGAATATCAAAATACGATATTCTGCCCCAATCTGAATGTCAAAATAGGATTTTGAATATCAAAATACTATATTCTGCCCCAATTCGAATGTCAAAATAGGATTTTGAATATCAAAATACGATATTCGGTCCCAATTCGAATGTCGAAATAGGCTTTTGAATTTCAAAATACGATATTCGGGGCCAATTCGAATGTCAAAATAGGATTTTGAATATCAAAATACTATATTCTGCCCCAATCCGAAGGTCAAAATAGGATTTTGAATATCAAAATACTATATTCTGCCCCAATCCGAATGTCAAAATAGGATTTTGAATATCAAAATACTATATTCTGCCCCAATCCGCATGTCAAAATAGGATTTTGAATATCAAAATACGATATTCGGGGCCTATTCGAATGTCAAAATAGGATTTGAATATCAAAATACTATATTCTGCCCCAATTCGAATGCCAAAATAGGATTTTGAATATCAAAATACAATATTCGGTCCCAATTCGAATGTCAAAATAGGATTTTGAATATCAAAATACGATATTCGGGGCCAATTCGAATGTCAAAATAGGATTTTGAATATCAAAATACTATATTCTGCCCCAATTCGAATGACAAAAAAGGATTTTGAATATCAAAATACGATATTCGGTCCCAATTCGAATGTCAAAATAGGATTTTGAATATCAAAATACACTATTCGGGGCCAATTCGAATGTCAAAATAGGATTTTGAATATCAAAATACTATATTCTGCCCCAATTCGAATGTCAAAATAGGATTTTGAATATCAAAATACGATATTCGGTCCCAATTCGAATGTCAAAATAGGATTTTGAATCTCAAAATACGATATTCGGTGCCAATTCGAATGTCAAAATAGGATTTTGAATATCAAAATACTATATTCTGCCCCAATCCGAATGTCAAAATAGGATTTTGAATATCAAAATACGATATTCGGGGCCAATTCGAATGTCAAAATAGGATTTTGAATATCAAAATACTATAGTATCCTGTCCCAATTCGAATGTCAAAATAGGATTTTGAATATCAAAATACGATATTCGGTCCCAATTCGAATGTCAAAATAGGATTTTGAATATCAAAATACGATATTCGGGGCCTATTCGAATGTCAAAATAGGATTTTGAATATCAAAATACTATATTCTGCCCCAATTCGAATGTCAAAATAGGATTTTGAATATCAAAATACGATATTCGGTCCCAGTTCGAATGTCAAAATAGGATTTTGAATATCAAAATACAATATTCTGCCCCAATCCGAATGTCAAAATGGGATTTTGAATATCAAAATACTATATTCTGCCCCAATCCGAATGTCAAAATAGGATTTTGAATATCTAAATACTATATTCTGCCCCAATCCGAATGTCAAAATAGGATTTTGAATATCAAAATACGATATTCAGTCCCAATTCGAATGTCAAAATAGGATTTTGAATATCAAAATACGATATTCGGGTCCAATTCGAATGTCAAAATAGGGTTTTGAATATCAAAATACTATATTCTGCCCCAATCCGAACGTCAAAATAGGATTTTGAATATCAAAATACTATATTCTGCCCCAATCCGAATGTCAAAATAGGATTTTGAATATCAAAATACGATATTCAGTCCCAATTCGAATGTCAAAATAGGATTTTGAATATCAAAATTCTATATTCTGCCCCAATTCGAATGTCAAAATAGGATTTTGAATATCAAAATACGATATTCGGTCCCAATTCGAATGTCAAAATAGGATTTTGAATATCAAAATACGATATTCGGGGCCATTTCGAATGTCAAAATAGGATTTTAAATATCAAAATACTATATTCTGCCCCAATTCGAATGTCAAAATAGGATTTTGAATATCAAAATACGATATTCGGTCCCAATTCGAATGTCAAAATAGGATTTTGAATATCAAAATACGATATTCTTCCCCAATCCGAATGTCAAAATAGGATTTCGAATGTCAAAATGCGATATTCGGTCCCTATTCGAATTTCAAAAAATTGGATTTCGAATGTTAAAATACGATATGCGGCTTCAAATCGAATAACGAAAAACAAATAACGAAAAACAAACTAACTTCACTTATCTTCGCCATAAAGTGAATATCGAAAAACGAAAAACAAACCAACTTCACCTTTCTTCACCAGAAAGTGAATATCGAAAAACGAAAAACGAAAAACAAACCAACTTCACCTTGCTCATCTCCATTGCCTATTATTGCAATGCCCGCAGCAAAATACGACCATGCTATTTTAGGGGACAATTAAATCACTGAATCGAGACAGAACCTCATCATTCTCATCGGTGAAGCGGTTAAGAATCTAACGAATGCCAACAATCTATGTTTTCGAGCAGGGGAATCATGTATTTCGTTTTCAACTTTGATGAAAGACGATTGTAAGAACAATAACTCTTTGTTTCATCTCGCTTTTTCTAGCGACTTATTTCGCCTCTTTAGTTTACTTAAAAAGTTGGTTGGTTGATTTGAGGTTTAGCGTCCCCATCAACACTGTAAAGGTCATGTTGGAGACGTTGCTTCCAATTTTGTGGGAGTTTTACCCGACACTGAGATGAAATGACATCAATTACGAAAACACGCCTATACAAATACATTGCAACCTTTATCGGCGAAAAAATGAACATTTTGAGATGAAAAATTATGATATTGTTCTTATTTCTGCTCAAAATATAGCTTGTTGGTACTCATTAGAACCGCCTCATCGAGGCGGTTCTAACGAGTACCCACAATCTATATTTTAGAGCAGAAATAAGAAAAATGTGGTTTACCCCTGTAAACCCCAGGTTTACTATATAAAAGGGGGTCGAAATTATATAGGTGTGTTTTCGTGATGTCAATGCCTGTGGTCCAATGAAACCAATAGGGTTTAATAGCATGGACGATCCGCAAAGTTACTGAAAACACCTTCAGGCCAGTCAAGTTTTTTCACAAACATATACTCACCGGAAATAGAAACTATACACTCATTTTGAAATTGTCACTGGCAAACCATTTTATTGAAATTTGAATTCCAGTTATATAAATTATCATCAGTGTCATGTCTGCTTTATCGAATAAAATGTTTAATGATAGCTACGATTTAACGGGTAAAGCCACAGGTTCAAAGCAAGGGTTAAAATATTGCTGTTCAAGTTTCCATTGAGTCAAACATTTTGTGTCACGAATGTGATCCCCATTTTTACCAGTTATTTCTCATCACCTAACGTTGGTTAACAAAATGAAAATTTACACAATGGTTGAAAAGTTATCGACCTTTAAATATTTGACCAAACCATCGGAAGTGGGCGAAAAGTATGGCATTTCTGATTTCGGATTTTGTTATAATCAATATGTAAGACACAGCCGAAGATGCTAAAACGATTGAAGGCACTTTTGGGTCGATTTTTGGCTTGTTACATTATTTTGGAAATTTCGCTGAAAAAAAGCAGTTTTTGAGATTTCAATAAAATGTTTGTTTCTAGATAAAATTTTAGATTTTATGTTATTTTTTTATTTCTTGCTTTTAACTTATTACCTATACGGAAAAAAATTTGAAGTAAAAATTCGACTACAAACAAATTTTGTGAAAAATGCACTTTTTTACATTTTCCCCAAAAACTTTTATTTTGAATACCAGATTTTCTTTAAATTGTTACAGGATTCATGTCTATAGTTAGTCAAGTCCTTCATAGGTAATTTTTAACTGAATTATTCACTTGTTTCGCGAGACAATTTAAAAGTGTATAGTTTGTATTTCCGGTCAGTATACTTGTGTCTCCCTTGCCTATATATTATATGGGGGAACCCTTAAGGGGAATGGGGATACCAGGCTGATTTTCCGCCATTTTTTAAACGGAGACAACTTTCGGGACTTCCTATTAACTTTTCTATAAAACCTGTCCCACTGAAAAACGGGTCTACTCTTAAAGGAAAGAATTTGCTCCTCAGGAGCAAATTCTTCCCTTTAAAAGTTGACCCCTATTGACACGGGAGACAAACATACTTTTGCAGAAGTTGCCTCCCCTGAAGGTGTTCCCATTCCCCTAACAGGAAAGGATTTGCGTTTTGTTTTTAGCTCACCTGTCATGTAATGACGAAATGAGCGATTGGGATCACTTTTTGTCCGTCGTGCGTGCGTGCGTGCGTCCGTCCGTCCGTCCGTAAACAATTTTTTCAAACGACATCTCCTCCTAAACCACTAAACGGGTTTTGACCAAACTTCACAGGAATGATCCTTATGTGGTCCCCTTTCAAAAGTGTTCAAATGATTCCGGTCCATTACGAATCAAGGACACGGGAGCCAAAAATAGATTTTTTAATGAAATCTTCGTTTGTCACTCTGAAACCGCAAGGCCTTCGATATTTGGTGTGTAGCTTCATCTAGTGGACCTCTACCAAGACTGTTCAAATTATAGTCCTGGGGACAAAAATGCCCCCGCCCCGGGGCCCTTGGGTTTTACATAGACTTGAAGCCTCCGTGGTGTAGTGGTTACGCTACTCGCCTTGTAAACAAGGGATCGCAGGTTCGATCCCGGACTTCTCCAGACTTTCGGATGAGTCTTTAAACCGAGGTCCCGTCTCCGTATGACCTTAGCTGTTGGTGGGCGTAAAACTCATTACTCACTCACTCACTTTACATAGACTTACATAGGGAAAGGCTTTAAAAATCTTCTTGTCTGAAAGCATAAGGCTCAGGTGTTTGATATTTGGTATGGAGCTTCGTCTTGTGGATCTCTGTCAAGATTGTTCAAATTATAGCCCTGGGGCCAAAAAATGCCCACGCCCCGGGGCCCCTTGGTTATACATTAACTCATATAGGAAAAATCTTCTTCTCTGAAACCGCAAGGCCCAGGTATCTGATATTTGGTGTGTAGCTTCATCTACTGGACCTCTACTAAGATTGTTCAAATTATAGCCCTGGGGCCAAAAAAAAAAACAAAAAAAAAAAAAAAACAAAAAAAAACGCCACTGCCGTGGGGCCCTTTGGTTTTACATTGACTTGTATAGGGAACACATTTAAAAATCTACTTGTCTGAAACCAGAAGGCTCAGGTGTTTGATATTTGGTATGAAGCTTCTTCTTGTGGACCTCTATCAAGATTGTTCAAATTATAACCCAAGGGCAAAAAATGCACCCGCCCTGGGGCCCCTTGGTTTTACATTGACTTATATAGGAAAAATCTTTTAAAAAAATCTCCTTTGAAACCGCAAAGCTCAGGTCTTTGATATTTGGTGTGTAGCTTCATCTAGTGGACCTCTTCCAAGATTGTTCGAATTACAGCCCTGGTATTAAGCTTCGTCTTGTGGACCTCTATCAAGATTGTTCAAATTAAAGCCCTGGGGCCGAAACTGCCCCAACCCCGGACCCCTTTAGTTTTTCATTGACTTACATAGGAAAAATCTTTGATATTTTGTGTGTAGCTTCATCTAGTGGACCTCTACCAAGATTGTTCAAATTATAGCCTTTGCAAGAGTAGACCCTTCGGTCATTGTAACTCAGATTCGTGTTTTAGAAAGTGAACACGTGGATCCAATGGTTGTAGTCTTGTAAGACAGAATGGAAAATGCACAATGCACCAGGTCAATCCGTTACTCTTAATCAAACCGATCCCTCAACGTAAGAGGCACCAACAGAAAGTTCTATGCATAAGCAATATTTAATCAAAAAGCAGTGTCGCATTCGGTTCAAATTTTTGTCAATAGCAATTAAAAAAGCGTCTGTTAAAGAGCATTGTCAATGTCATGATAGGAATAGAAAGGTTACAGACAGAAAAAAACTCGCCTCGCAGTTAGAAAAATGTTTGGGCTAATCTTCAGTTAGTCTTCTATAAAGTGTAGGAAAGTCGTCTGCTTAACTTCTCCAACAGTTTTCAAGCATCCCATTTGATAAGATGTTACATGCATATTAAAGTTGCACATGTGCCTTTTTAAAGATGAATGAGTACTTTTTGACAAAATTACAGCATTTCCAACCTTGACATTTCAGACATTGTACCTCAGTCGGCAGGATCCTGGGTGAAGACTGGCAATTAGAATATTGCCAAAGACAGTTAAATTGTACACATACAGTCAAACCTCGATAATTCGAAGTGACAGGGACCGCCAGATTGTCTTCGAATTAACAGGAGTTCGAATTTTCGAATTTTCGAAATCGGTATTTTTCGGAAACATTCGGAAGTTTTTGTTCGGTATAGTATTTGACTGCATTTTGTCCATAGGCAAGAACAAAGACTTTCGAAACAAAGCAACATGAACAATTTAACATCCCGCAACAATTGTGTAATGTAAAACAATACATTTGTAACGGACGAACTATTGTACCAGTAAAAAGGCGGGACAAAAATGGCCCACGGGAGTAGTCAGCACAGATCTAGATCAGAATGCAATACGCATACTGTTGAAGTCTATGCTGGCAAACCACATGTTTCTAGCCACTCGTTCACTGGATTTTTATTTTTTTTTCACCTTCAACTGTCTTTGAAATTCTCTGTTCATTTCCCAAAAAAGATTTAAAACGTCAAACAGAATAATATTCTTAACGATGCTCATTACCAATTACCGTTATATCAATTAAGTGCCTCAGGATTAACTAGGTGTCAATTACCTGTTTACACAATAATATAATGTACCTGTGAAATCAGTCGGGTGTGAACAAGCTCAAAGAAAACACGCTCTTCAAGCATGATTAATGAGCTTGACATATTTTGACTTCGAATTTGGAGATAGATTTTAATAGGAATTTCTTCAAGCGGGACCGAAAATTTTATTTGAAAAATCGAAATTTTCGAATAATCGAAATTCGAAAAATCGGTACCGACAGATACTTTCGAAAAATCCGGTAGTTTCGAAAAATCGGCGTTCGAATCACCGAGATTCTACTGTATTTAGTATGTCTTAAGCGTAGACCTAACTTTTTATAAAAACTATACTTGTTTTATATAAAAAAATGGATTTAAAGGGGTCAAAATTATATAGGTGTGTTTTCTTGATTCGAATAAAGATTACGGGTGCTCGTTAGAACCGACTCAATGCAGCGATTCGAACGATTACCGAAAATCTATGTTTTTTTTTTTGAAAATAATGAATACCCCCGTAAACCCCACTATTTCTGTATAAAGTCGGGTTTAGAGGGGCGTTCATTACATGGACTTGTTAACATGAGTTTGTTCGTTTTATTAGCGACTGAAAACAGCCTTGATATAAACGAACAAAAACAATCCTGTCAACACAAAACAGCGAGCCAACGTCGGACCGATAGCGATACGACGTGCACGTCGTATCGCTATCGGTCCGACGTAGGCCCGACATTCTTTGCTGGCTGGGAAAATAGTATGGTTTCAAAAGATAGTTTTCTAAAGCCACATGTATATCTTACAAATCATTGTTCTCATCAGACATTAAGATAAACTGATACCTGCAATTAAAGCGGATTTTTTTGTTGTTGTTTTTGATCGATTTGAAATTACAAAAGTGGACATATCATTTTGGATAAGACACAACTTAAAATCGAAAGGGCATGCTAATACCGTGCGTTTTGCTATTGTTACTTAGCAGTAAGTGTGTTTTTTCTTTCCATTACGACAACTCACCCATGTGACACAATGCATTCTTTCATTACTCCAAAATGGATACGTTTCCGATGAAAAATTTCGTTCGTTTGTTCGTTCGTTTAGGTTTAGGCTTTTTATTCTGTCTCGGTTTATTTTTGTTATAGTTTGACTTTGGGTGATTGTGTCGCTTATTTGGGTCGCGGATTTGGTTGCCACTTTTTATTATATGTTAAATTTTGCAAGTCTCGCTACTTTGGACATCTCCTTCCTGATGCTCGGGACTTCCGTGGAGTGTGGGCAATGTTTGCTGAAGTTGGCTCGGTGGGGGAAGCCTATAAGTCCTAGGGTAGGCGTCTCTTGCCTGGTGCCTCCAGTTGACCTGTCTCATGATTTACGTCAGTCGGTACGGGCCTCCGTGGCCTAATGGATAAGAGCGCTGACTCTTAGTCATTAGGTCTCTCACCGCCGTGGGTTCGAGCCTCGCTCGGGTCACGTGTGAGACGCCAAGTTCTGCAACGGAAGGTCAGGTGGTTTTTCTCCGGGCACTCCGGTTTTCGCCCACCTATGATTAACGATCGGCTCGATATGAGTGAAATAATCTTGAAAGGGCCGCAAAACCCAAACCAAACGTCAGTCGGTGTGTGCTCGGAGGGGGATGTGCTGTGTTTGCCGGGCCTTGTCCATCATCCGTTTCGGTTTCAGAACTTTGGGGTTGAGACACACTGATGAAGAATAAATATCAGAAAGGCCTCTGTGTCACTAAATTTGGTATAGTTGCGCCTTAATTATATTATTTTATTTTGGATAGCCTATTGGCCATTTTGTGGGAAAGTATCTGTCCTTTTGGCTTTCCGCTATTGATGTTTCAATTAGGGTCTGTTGGTTCATGCTTATGCTTCTATCTCTTTGGTGTCTCTGATGGGAGCTGTGGGTTAATTGTATCGATTCCTGATCATTGCCTCCACTTCTATTTTTTATGTATGCCATGGTCAAGCGGACAGAACCCCATAGCTCCACAACAAGACATAAGTTAAGTGCTTCTGGGCTGCAAATCGTGGCAGTTTGTTCAACAAGAGCAAATGGCGTTGGCCTGCCGGTGCCCCGCCGAAACAAGTGAAGCACTGCCGTTTCTTTGAAATTTAAAAGGCTAGCCGAAAAATTAGCTGAACATGTATAGAAAGGAGTGCCAATACGACTGCAAATCGTGATTTCTATGCTTTGCTCAAGAGCGGTAAGTGATTCAATAGTGCTCTTCCTTTTGGCCGCTTGATATTGGCCATTTGACTAAGGCTGCAAATATAGCAATGCCTCTGCAGGTCTCCATGCAGGAACACATGCGGCTAGAGGTTCAAATGAAGAAGACTGGTCGCAAGTCTTACTACCAAAAACTGGGACAACATATGATATAAGAAAAACGATAATAGTAATAATACATATGATATAAGAAAAACGATAATAGTAATAATAAGGATAATAATAATAATAAATAACAACCATAACTATAATAATTGAAGCTAAACAGAAACATTGTATGTCTATTGGTATAATGGAGTTTTACAGCTACAACAGCGCAGTGTTGTTCCTGTGGAATTCGTTTCCGCTGACAGTTCCAAGGCAGTTCTTCTGTCGCGATTTATTTTTGTTATGGTTTGTCTTTAGGTGTTTGTGTCGCTTATGTCATTTTATTTTTGATAGCCTATTGGCCTTTTTGTGTGAAAGTAACTATCCTTTTGGCTGTCCGCTGTTGGTGTTTCCATTAGGTCTGTTGTTGCATGTTTGTGTTTCTTTCCCTTTGGTGTCTCTGATGGGAGCTATGGGTTGATTGTATCGATTCCTGATCATTGCCTCTACTTCTATTTTATTATAGTATGAGTGAAGTATATTAAAATGGAATGAATAGAATAAAAAGAATAAATAAATATGAAATTCTCTGCGGGGTCATTTCATACATCAAATAACCCCGTTACGCTAACAAGTCCGTGAAATGAACACCCCCTTACACCCCACTTTATACAGAGAAAACAGGGGTTTACGGGGGTCTACATAATTTTCCTTACTTAAGCTCCTGGACATAGGTTGTGGGTACTCGTTAGAACCGCCTCAATGAGGCGGTTCTGACGAGCACCCACAACCTATGATTGCTTTTCTGACGATTTTCATCAGAAAAGTAGCCATTTCGGAGATGTGAAAAAATGCATTATGTCGCACGGGTTTTAATTATTGTAATGCGCACGATATAAGGCAATAATCATTGGGCCATGAAATAAAGGACACAGCGACCTGTAATAATTTTGAGGCAAAATCTGCATCATACTGCCTCATAATCCTGGAGTATTGTTATCCTGGAATAGGGTGTTCATATATCAGAAAGTCAAAAATGATTTTGATGTCTAACCCCATCCCGGTACATCAAACATGCGGTCGGTAGTCATGGCTGGCATGAAAGCCGGTCCCCAAATATGACTGCTTTCTGAAGAGTGGCAGTCGACATACGAACATTTTGAAGAAAAAAAACAAAAACAAAAAAAAAAAACAGCGCCTTGAAGTTGAATAATTTCTAAATTAAAATGATGTGGTGAACAAGCAGCGTTGGGATCACACTTAATATTGACAAGCGCGACGCTTTGTGTTCAAAGCGATGTGTGGACACTTAGCGTTATACCGCTCAAGAATAGACTGAGTCAACTTTGTGGGTCATTCTGTGTGGTCTCCCAAAGATAAGGGAGAAAGGGATAGAAGGGATAGTAGAGTGGATGAAAGCGGGGGACAAGGGGGATGGTGGGGGGGGGGGAAGAGGGAGAGAGAGAAAAATGAGCGTATAAACAGATGAAAAACATCCCCTCTACCCTTACTTGCTTGTTAGCCAATATCAGTTGGATGATTAACTGTATTGCGGGAATTCATTTAAAAAGATGATTTTGGTTGAGAAATTTTTAGAACTCAGTTCACAGTGTTTTCTATAAATCTTAGTTAATAAGTTGAGAGACGTTAATACCAAATGAACATAGAACCGATAAACAATGTCGAAATCAAAATGTTTGCGTTTGTCATAGACTGTAGATGAAACAAGTCCGTCTAAAATTGCTTAAATTTAAATATGACACACCTGAAACACCCCCCCACCTTGCGTTTGAAAATGGACCATTCCGAAGTTAAAAGGGTATTACGAAAACACGCCTATATAAATATATTTTAATTTTACCGCCGGAGAAAACGAAAATTTTAAGATGAAAATTATTTCCTCTTGTATATTGTGATAAAAATTCAACAAATAACAGGGATTGATATCACAACCAATATCACTTTTCCTTTCAGAATGTATTGTTTGCTAATTAAATTGTACAGTAGGGGACTATACTCTAACATTCAAATAATCTATGACATGCATTTAAATTTTAATCTTTGTCATAAATTAAATACCAGTGATATCATATCATTAACAAGAATTCTTTGAATTTACAATTTTAAACTTTTCAAAACTGATTTTACTCGTGAGTAATCATTAATTGCACATTAATATTCAACATACCGCCTTTATGACATAAAAACAATGATACGACAAAATTTAGCAAAACATGTAAAAACATGTAACACAAATTGATAATCCGTTAGTACCTTATAATTTAAAGGCATACATATTTGCGCTATGGGAGGGCGGGTAAATGTTTTTCTTTGTGATCTCCCCTTTACTGTCAATAAAGCACAATTGTGACAAAAAGGGTAAAATTTGAGCTGAACAAAGAAATTATTTTAGCCAATCAAATTAAGGTATATTTGTCGATTTCCGGGTAAGGTAAAATGAATAGCACGAACGCTTCTTAAATCCGGAGCCAAATCCAAAACGTCAATAATTAAAAATTATATTCATATAATAAAGCAATTGATATGACAACCAATATTACTTTTCCATTCAGAATGTATTGTTTGCTAATTCAATAATTTTCAGTAGGGGACTGTACTCTAAAATAGAATTCTTGGAATGTACAATTTTAAACTTTTCAAAACTGATTTTACACATGAGTAATCATTAATTGCACATTAATATTCAACATACCGCCAACCCATCGGCCAAAATTAAGTATGCTAAATTAATAATCAAGAATTCAAAGATGGCGTGCCATATACATGGAGTTGCTGTAAAATAATAATGGTAAAATACCACAATACTGATAAAAGTGGTATTTCGCAAATGTGTATTAGTTTCTGTATGCCAACGTGTGAAGACAATTTGTTAAGGTTATATGGCACGTCTATATATTGTTGTCTGTACAGAATATCAAATAAATACATGTACATACATGTAATGGAATTAGATCAGTAAACACAGCGAAGAAACTCAACAGCCGTGTAGGATCATTGCCGTTCCAACTGCACAATGTATTTGTAGCAGATTCCGCACTTAATGAACTAAAACCACTAACTTAACTGTATGTTTGTACTTTTTATTACTAATTTAGAAAGAAGAAACGTTTTATTGTAAATACCAAATGTATTTCTTTGTGATCTTCCCCCTACTGTCAATAAAGAACAACTGTGACAAAAAGGGCAAAATTTGAGCTGAACAAAGAAATTATTTTAGCAAATCAAATTAAGGTATATTTGTCGATTTCCGGGTAAGGTAAAATGAATAGCACGAACGCTTCTTAAATCCTGAGCCAAATCAAAACGTAACTAATTAAATATAATATTCATATAATAAAGCAAGTGATATGTTCTTATTTCTACTCAAAATATAGATTATTGGTACATGTTTGAACCGCCTCATCGATGCGGTTCAAACGAGTACCAACAGTCAATATTATAGAGCTACGGACTATCCTGGTATTCAAGTGGGTCAGGCACGTTATCGTAATGGTCACTTGTAGGTTGAGGACCTTCAGTACCGGAAACTGTTCGACATTATTGCACTGCTTATTGGTTAAAGTGTGTATATCCTTCTCTAGACATCTTTCTTGTTTATCTAGTGAGAGCCGACTGTAATACGTGGTGGTTAAAACAAAGTGAGAGAAACAATATAGACATACCGGGTATCAGCGAACACTGGCCGAAAGGAGTTTGGAAAAACAGCTTGGCCGTTGAGGAATGGCGCCCGAGAAGCATAGTAATTGCTCACATTTATGGCATCTTTCTTACCATGAAGTCAGGAGACCAGGTATGTTTTTATTGGCTTATTTCGGGGACTATAATCAGAACGAAACGAGTTTGCCGGGAAAGGTCCCTGTTTTAGTGTTCATGACAGAGTATATATTAAGAGCTGGACCTTCCAGTTCTGAACTGTTCATATAACTGTGAGGAATAAGTTCAAAACACACGAGACAGAATAAAGTTCTATTTTTCGCTGATGAGATGTCCTTGCTGAGCCACCAGGAGCCACATGACTGTTCCAAGACAACCTGTGCTGCCAACCGCCAGTCCGGAGAAGTGTTCCAGAAAGACCCTGATCATGGTTCGTCGGAAGTGATTGTCAAGATTCCCTGCTCGTACATGGTGACAGAATGCCAGCCAGAAATCCCCTTCAACAGCCAGATGGACACGCGTTTTGTAGTCCTCCACCCCGATCAACCGGTCAATAACTCCGCTGTGAAGGGACCAGGATCTGATGAGCGTCTGCCAGTGGAGACAGTTAATACTCCGGTTGACCAGAGGATGCCCGACCTACCTGTTGACGGCGAAGAGGGTTGGGAGGAAGATCCAGCCCCAAGCATTATGAGGGACAGAGAAGAACAGAAGGTAGCCACTGACTCCAGCACAAGGAAGGAGCACGAGGAAAATATACTCCACCAGATCTTGGCTCCTGAACCTATGGACTTATCCACTCCTGGCAAGAGACCCGCTCCTGAGGCAGATGCTTGTAAGGCAGAGAAAATGAAAGATGAGAAAGAAGAACCTACTGTCGATATAAGTCTTGTAGCGATCAACAGCCTGGTTTCAGTTTTGCAAGACGGTAAGGATCAGATCGGAAGAAAAAAAAACAGCCAAGGCATTAAAGGAGAACACCGCCACGATGCAGAAACTCACAGGAACAGTAGTTAGACTGGAGGAGACAATCAAGGCAAATGAAAGGGATGCAAGAAGGAGAGAAGAACGGAAGCAAGAAGTAGATCGGGAAAGGCAGGTGGTAAAGACGTGAGAAGAAGAGGAAATGAAGCGGGAAGAGAAAAAATGGGAGATGGAGACGATAGCCAGAGGTGAACGAAGAAGAGCAGAAGAGCAACAGAACAGGACAGAAAGCAGTCGTACGTTAAAATCTGTGCTAGCTGACCAGAACAAGGAGAACAACGCCAGGACGAACAAGAGGAAAGACGGAAGAACATCACTTTTATCTGATGAAAGATAATTCAAAAAGACAGTTTGGGAGAATTTGTGATAGGGGAGAGGGTAGGTCAATGTGGGATCAGGTGTGAGAGGGAGAGAGATTAAGAACTAAATTTAATTTTAACTTCTATTAATGAGGTTTTTAGGGAAAGTAACTAACATTTTGGCGTTCCGCTATTGATGTTTCCATTAGGGTCGGTTGTTTCATGTTTGTGTTTCTTTCCCTTTGCTGTCTCTGATGGGAGCTGTTGGTTAATAATCTCGATTCCTGATCATTGCTTTCACCTCTATTTTCAGGCATTGTTAATAACTTCAGTAAATGTAGTATATCTTTAACTTCCAATCAGTTATATCTGCGATGCTTAAGATCTTAAATTAATTTTTGTTGTAACAACAATAGGAATTGTAAAATCGTTACGTCACTAGTATTTCTTTCATTGCTTCATTCTTTTCATTGATTGTGTCTCAATCCAAAGTTGAACAAGGTTTATGTGACGCAACGGCCTCGCTTTCATGTTCGCAATTATTATATTGTACATTGGTTATGATAAGAACCAATTAAATATGTTTAATGGGCCACATTTCGTAATAATAGGCAGTAAGATTATCACGCTGAAATATTTGCTTGATGTATTGACTCATGTCTGGTTGCTTAGTCATACATAAACATATAAGTTCTATTACACATCACTCTAGTCAAATGCTTGTAAGAGGTAATGACACATTAATTTTATGTTTGTGTATAATTGCAATATGCATATGTTTATTTGTTATATCTTCATGTTCAGTGTTGCACATATCAGGTCTGTTTCATCTGCATTCGTCGTGGCCTATTACAGTTATAGCCGGTAGCCGAATGTATGTATTGCTTAAATGTATGTATTTTGGATAGACATTTTGTCCAATTTTCAGGTAAAATGCCTATCTTTCTGGTATTCCACTTGTGTGGTGCTCAATGGAGGCTAGTTACTGCATGTTGAGATGTCTTTCACTTGGGTGCCTCTGATAAAACGTTGGCGGCGATTGTATCGATTCCTGCTCATTGCCTCAATTTCTATTTTGTGTAAAGAACTGGGTTCATGTTTTATATTTATTTGCTGGCCACACATACCTGATGTTATTATGGTGCCATTACCAGGATATAAGAATATTGAGAAAACCGGCTACTTTCAGCCCATGTTTAAGGTCGTTGGACGGAACTTAAACGACCTTGGAGGGGGTAGAGTAGTGACCCGGTTTTCTTAGCCTAAATCTATCTGTGTATTGATCGGTGAATATGTTTCTGAAATCAGCTGATGTGAATTTTACCGTCAATGCCTGTTCACGGTGTCTCTTTTAATTTGTGTTCAACGACAGTCATTGCATTTGAAAATAGACAACTTACCTCAAATATTTGCACCTACCTTATCCCCGTGTTGAGCCATAAGATTGTGTATTTTTGTGAAAACTGTATGAGAGCAGACTGTATGCAGCTGGTGACCTCCATTTTGTGTGTATTGATTATGCGGGTGTTGAATTATGGGAGCGTGTTGTGTATTGCTGTAACCTGGTAACTGTCAAAACAAATAGCTGTCAAAGTCCGTCGTTTCCTGTTTGCAGTGATCCATCGCTCTGTATAGCCTTTAATCATATTTCAAAGTGTAAGAGTCAGTAATTAAATTCAATGGGGTTGATTTTATATGGGGTTTTCTGTGAGTTTATGTCAAGCTGTCCGAAATATTTACGTTTAAAGTGAATGACCGTCTGATTTTCGTTTTTAAAATCAAGATGGCCGACGCCGGCAATTTCTTGCGGGAACGTCTTCTTACGTTCTCGTGTCTGTGGGATCATGTGACCCCTCAGCTTCTGTGCCTCGGGATGGGAAAATCACGCATTTCTTTTGTTTAGGGTTGTGGGATGTGGAAGGCGGGACTATATAAATGAGCTGCCACATCTGAGGGATAACTTCAGATTTTTGCTTTCGTTGGGTACACATAACGCTTAACGGGTTTGCATTAGTTTTGGCTTATTTTTCCAACGTTTACTAGTTTGAAGTTCAACTTTTTATTCCTAAACATCTGCATTACCTTTCTGTACTACAGACATTTTTTTAATCATTTTTTTATTTTTTTTTCAGGTTTTATTGCATTTAAACAAACGATTGTTCAGTAGTTAGGAGTCCGCAATATATGTGACTGCACTAGTAGTTTGACATAACATAATGCCATAACTGGGGGAAGCTTACATTGTGTTAAGACACTTCTAGGCCAGTTACAGCAGTCCCTCATACTTTCATCAAGACATCTCTCTGCCGTTTTGCAACAATCATATCCTGCCGTACTTGCGAGTGATCACTGCTGTTTACCGTCTTGTGTCAATCGTCATATTACCTTACCAACCGTATAGTCATGTCCCATAAGTCGTTTGTCTTTGTCTTTTGTACTAGTCCCAGTTTATCAAACAGTCATTTATAAACAAACAATTTTGCCAGTTTTTAGTCATTTATTTTTTCATTAAATTTAGTCTACATAATTATGCCTCAAGTCTTGCTTTCTCTCCCTTTAGTTAGCAGCTTTATGCTGTCTCATTAAGTCATATTTTCCGTTTCTGAAGTTCACATTTTTATATGCAAAGTAGAAGTAAAACAAAGATCAGGAATCGATACAATTAACTTACTCAACCCGTCAAAGACACCAAAGGGAAAGAAACACAAAAATGAAGCGACCAGACCATAATGGAAACCTAAACAAAGGAAGGCCATAAGGACAGTTACTTTCCCACAAAATGGCCAACTGGCCATCCAAAATAAAAAAGACACAATTGATACACACAGTAAGTAACAAACAACAACATAAATAAACCGCCACAGAAGAACCGCTTTGGAACGGTCAGTGGAATGAATTCCACTGGGAGGCTTAAATCGATTTTACATGGCCATAATCCTCGCCCTTACCTCTGTCGCGGTATACACTAGTTTTGTTTAGTCCACATGAAGGCTTCCTAACTCATGAGTATAACATCTCCGAGAACATACAAATCAAAAAAATATAGAGATGAAACAAGGATGAGGACTCGACAGCATACAACAACAGAATTGCTGGAGCAAAAAGAAAACCACACTCACAGAGCCTAGGCATACCCTCCCGGGCCTTTATATTGGGCAGCCAGAACCTTCACTGTCAGCTTGAGACTGTTCAGACTGCGAATCTATTTTATCCATGAGGAGAGTTCGAGCCTGCTGACCTCGGCGGGTAACATGAGTGCTCTACCGACTGAGTGAGTCGGGCATCCCTACCATGCAATGAATTCATTGGCAATATTTGTGGCGCATACTTCACCTGTCATATCTGGCACGGCCAAGATTTCCACATACCTAGAGAAATGGTCTGTCAGCAGAAGAATGTACCGGTTTCCCCTATCTATGACTGGAAATGGGCCTAAATGGTCAGTGGCTACACAGTCACCTGGAGCGCCTGTGACAAGAGAGCCCATTGGAGTTCTTTGAGTTTTAACAGGTTTTTTGTTGACTGCACGCACATCACATTTTCTGATGTGCAGGTATATGTCTTCTTTAAGCGCATACCAATAAAATCTCTGAAGGGTCTTTTCTTTGGTTTTTTTGCACCCTAGATGACCAGACAATATAGAGTGGCATTTGGAAAAGTATATCTTCTTTCATGGCTCTTGGAACAACGAACTGTAGATATTCACCAGTTCCATCTCTTTTTACAAACTTCTTAAAAAAACAAATATTTCTCTGACAAATATTGTGGAGCGCTGTGGTGCAGTGGTAAAGCATCGGGTTAGAGATCGAGAGGTACCCATCCACGCAAGCGCCAAGTGTTGTTTCCTTAAGCAAGAGACTTTATCCACATTGCTTAATACTGGTTCCTACCAAGGAAAAGAGGGCCACATTGAAGATGAGTAACAGTACTAAATGTGTTACACTCTATTAATAAGGTCGATTATTATTATTATTATTATGACCAGGGATTCCCACAATATCCAATAATGCCTACAGGCTTGGCTCATGCTAACCATCTCTTTGCTGATCGGTATGTTTTCTTCAACTTTGGCCCTGAGAAGGGGGCCTATATCTTGGTCTTCATTCTGAAGCCTGTGTAGGTCTTCGATTGACTTACTGCCAGCCCAGGCTATTGCGCAAGTTGCATGTTTTTTTACCTTTGGCCCATCCTAAACATGACTTGAAGGTCCTGGTTCCGGTTCAGTGAGTCGACTCATCCCTCTTGTCGCTTTCACGACATTTTGGTCCGGTTCAGGTCCACCTTCTTCGGACGTAGCTTCTATAACTTCGGCTTGAGCACCTGCAAACGTCCCCACCTTTCTTATCTTGTAAGTTCAATGCATCAGCGTTCTCATCTCTCAGCTTTTCTCCGTCTGAAACTGATAGGGATTCAAAGAACAATGTGCTGTGCACCATGTCTTGTGCTCTTTTTTATGCACTTGCGACATGGGCCACACTTTAGAAGTCTACTATCCTCTTGCCCAGGACAGTCACAATCCTTTGGATTTTTACATCTTGACAATGCGTCGCAGTGTCCGTGCTTCTTACCCGGTCTGTACTCGATTGCGAAATCGTATTGGCTCAGAATTTTCAACCACCTGGCTACCTTGCCACGTAGTTCTTTCAACCTAAACAGCCAAACTAAGGCCTGATGATCACTTCTCACCAGAAACCTTCTCCCCAACAAGTATTGCCGGAACTGCCAGCAGCTCCTTTTCTGTAACGCAGTAATTTTTCTCTGCATCATTTACAGCTCTACTTGCATAGGCAATTACCTTTTCTTGTCCGTTCTGCTCTTGGTGCAGCACACCCCAATGCCAGTGTCTGATACATCCACATCCAGAATGAAATTGCCTGCTTCGTTTAGAGGATACCCCTATTATAGCTGAGCTAACAAGGGCTTGTTTCAGTTTGTCAAATGATCTACCACGCTCTGCGGTCCTTACAAACCTATTACCTTTCTTGGTAAGCTCTACCATAGGTCTTACTATGCTTGTGAATTTTTTCACATAACGCCGGTAGTATGACGTCATTGCTACAAATTTTTTCACTTGCCTAGCTGTTCTAGGCTCCGGCCAGTTTACTGTCTTTTCTATATTAGTAGGTGTTGGTTTAACACCGTTCGCTGACACCACATGGCCTAGGAAAATTACTTCTTCTTGAAGCAGCGTACAGTACTCAGGCTTTAGTTTTAATCCCGCTGCTTTGATCCGTTCAAGCACTTCTTCAATCCTGCTGAGATGTTCATCAAAGTTTCGTCCGAATACAATCACATTGTCTATGTATATTAGACCTGAATTCTGAATTCTGGACAGCGGAAAACCATCTGGTTTTACAAGTTCATTAAGTTTACGGTAGTCCACGCAAGGTAGGACTCCACCGTCTTTTTTGGGGCACCAAAACAATGGGACTGACCTATGATGAAACACTTTCCCTCATAACCCCCTTTTCTTATAGTTCTTCAATAGCTTTCTTCTCATCTTTTGCATAAGCAAGTTGCACACGTCTTGGGGCCTGCTTGATTGGAGCAGCATCCCATGTCTTTATCGAGTGCTCGGTCAAATGTGTCAATCCTAGGTCCCATTCGTCTTTTGAAAAAGTGTCTTGGTATTTCCTTAGCAATAAACCTTAAAAAAACTGACAAATGTTTTTGTCCCTGTTTATCAAACAGTCATATAATAACAAACAGTCATATAATAACAAACTCATTTGTCAGTTTTTAGCTCCACTGGCCGAAGGCCAGCGGGGCTATTGTCATGGCTCTGTGTCCGTCGTGCGTCCGTGCGTCCAGTCGTCCGTGCGTTAACTTTTTTCTTTAAACATCTTCTCCTCCTAAATTACTGGGCCAATTGTAACCAAACTTCACAGGAATGTTCCTTACATTGTCCTCTTCGAAATTCCTTCAAAGAAGTCTGTTACACCCAGAACTCTGGTTGCCATGGCAACAAAACCACAAAAAAAATAAAAATCTTTAAAAATCTTCTCCTCCAAAACCACCTGTTGGATTTCATTTTTATTTTGCATGAATGTTCCTTGGGTGGACTTCTTTCAGAATCCTTGAAGAAATTTTGATCCGACTAAAATTATGGCCGCCATTGGCGTGGCTTTTTTTCACTATTTAACATATTGTGTAATGCTCAAACATCTTCTCCTCCTAAACTACTGGGCCAATTGTTACCAAACTTCACAGGAATGTTCTTTACTTAGTCCTCTTTTAAATTCCTTCAACAAATTTTGTTACACCCAGAACTCTGGTTGCCATGGCAACAAACACACACACACAAAAAAAAAATCTTTAAAAATCTTCTCCTCCAAAACCACCTGTTGGATTTCATTTTTATTTTGCATGAATGTTCCTAGGGTGGACCTCTTACAGATTCCTTGAAGAAATTTTGATCCTTGAAGAAATTTTGACCGACAAAAACATGGCCGCGTTGCGGGGCTTATTTTCACTATTTAACATATAGTGTAATGCTAAAACATCTTCTCCTCCTAAACTACTGGGCCAATTGTTACCAAACTTCACAGGAATGTTTCTTACTTAGTCCTCTTCTAAATTCCTTCAAAGAATTTTGTAACACCCAGAACTCTGGTTGCCATGGCAACAAAACCACAAAAAAAATAAAAATCTTTAAAAAATCTTCTCCTCAAAAACCATTTTCACTATTTAACATATAGTGTAATGCTAAAAAATCTTCTTCTGCAAAAGTACTTGTGGGATTTCATTGTAATTTGGCATGAATGTTCCTTGGGTGGACCTTTGTCAGATTCCTTTAAAAATATTTGATCTGACAAAAAACATGGCCGCCATGGACGAGGCTTATTTTCACTATATACCATATAGTGTAATGCTGAAATATCTTCTTCTGCAAAAGTTCTTGTTTTATTTTTTCTTTTTTTTTAATCTTCTCCTCCAAAACTGCTAAATGGATTTTGTTCTTAATTTTCATGACTGTTCCTTGTGTGGACCATTGTAAGATTCATTGAAGAAATTTTGATCAGACAAAAAACATGGCCGCCGTGGCCACCACCCTTGGCTCATTAGCTTCCATAGACCAATAAAGGGAAAAACTTCAACAGTCTTCTTCTCTGAAACCATAAGGCCTAAAGCTAAGACATTTAGTATGTAGCAAAGTTATGTGGTCACCTACTAAGTCCTGCGAACTATGCCTCTTGAGTTCAAATTGGCAACGCCCCGGTGCTTATTAGCTCCCATAGACAAATAATGAAAAAAATCTTGAAACTTTTCTCCAGAAACCATAAGGCTAAGAGCTTAGTATGTAGCAACTTGAAGTATTCAACTGCATAAATCCTGCCAGCCATGCCCCTGGGGTCCAAATTGGCCACACCCTGAGGCCCATAAGCTCCCATAGACTTATACTGGGAAAAACTGACAAAAATCTTCCTCTCTGAAACCATCCGTGCCCAGAGCTTAGATATTTAGTATGCAGCAACGTCAAGTGGTCACACACATAAATCCTGCCAACAATGCCCCTGGGGTAAAAAAATTGGCCATGCCCAGAGGCTCATTAGTTCCCATAGACTTATAAAAGGAAAAACTTAAAGAAGTCTTCTTCTCTGAAACTATAAGGCCCAGAGCTTTAGATATTTAGAACGGAGCAATGCCAAATGGTCACTCACATAAATCCTGCCGACCATGGCTCTGGGGTCCAAAAATATAGAATGGACATTCCTTGGGTGGATTACTTGTTTTTATTTTACCCATTGCATGCGGAAAAACCCTAAACGGGTACCTTGGCAAACAGTGCTGGCCCAGATGAGACCCCGCAGAACACCGTGTCTGATCAGGGCCTGCACTATTTGCTAACAGAATTTTCCATCAAAAATAGAAAAAATAGGCCTGTCATCCCTTATATGACAAATGGACTGGTCCAACATATAGCAATAGAAGAGTCCACTAGTATACAATTGGTTAATGTAATAAATATGACAATTGTCTGAAGTTACCGGTTGAGCGACAGGCCCTCTTGGGCCTCTTGTTTAGTCATTTATTTTTTCATTAAGTTTAGTCAACATAATTTTGCCTCAAGTCTTCCTTTCTCTCCCTTCAGTTAGCAGCTTTATGCTTTCTCCTTAGGTCATATTTTCCGTTTCTGAAGTTCACATTTTTATATGCAAAGCCTGTAACACAGTTTCTGCGCTTTGTCTCTGCGCAGACAGAACCATCACTGCTAGACGGTGATTGTTCCGAACTGCGAGTATATCCCGGCATCCAAGAAAAGGACAGCCACACTCACAGAGCCTTGGCATACCCCTCCCGGGCCTCTTTATTGGGCAGCCAGATCCTTCCCCGTCAGCCTGTGACGTGACTGTTCAGACTGCGAATCTATTTTATCCCTGATGAGAGTTTGAGCCTGCTGACCTCGGCGCGTAACAATATGTTCTGCATGTCGTTTCTTTCTGCTCTATATATCTGTGAAGTTTCATGAAACTATCTTAAACGGCATCGAAGTTATGGAGGGGACACGAAACTATGATAGAAATGGCTATGTTCAATATTCAAAGGGCAGCAACTCCAAAAGTAGCAAAATCAGAGCTACGTTTCATATGTTCTGCACGACATCTAATATTGCTCTACATATCTGTGGGGCTTAGTGAAAATATCTCAAATGGTATCAGAGGTATGGAGAGGACACACAACTGATAGTAGCAGCTATGTTCAAAGTTCAAAGGGCAATAACTCCAGAATTGGGAAAATCAGAGTTACGGTTCATATGTTCTGCACTTCGTCTCATAGTGTTCTACATACCTAGAAGTTTCATGGAAATATCTCATATGGTATCGAAGTTATGGAGCGGACACGAAAGTATGACCGAAATGGCTATGTTCAATGTTCAAAGGGCAATAACTCCAAACGTAGAAAAATCAGAGCTATAGTCCACGTCGTCACATAATGCTTTAAATATATGTGAAGTTTCATGAAAATATCTCAAATGGTATCAGAGTTATGGAGTGGACACGAAACAGATAGCAGCAGCTATATGTAAAGTTCAAAGGACAATAACTCCTCAAGTAGGTAAATCAGAGTTACGTTTAATATGTTATGCACGTCGTCTCATGGTGCTCTACATATCTGTAAAGTTTCATGGAACTATCTCAAACGGAATCGAAGTTATGGAGCAGACATGAAACTATGACAGAAATGGCTATGTTCAATGTTCAAAGGGCAACAACTCCAAAAACAGGAAAGTAAGAGTTACGGTTCATATGTTCTGCACTTCGTCTGATAGTGCTCTACTTATCTGTGAAGTTTCGTGAAAATATCTCAAACGCTTTCAGATTTATGGATGGGACACGAAACTATGAGGCGCTGGCGGACGGACGGATGGACACCCAAAACTTTGGAGGGTATAACATAAAAAGTAAAAAAAAATCAATACAGAAAACATGGAATTTTCCCGGACGGCGTTGTGACGTTATGCACGTGTCATTGTACGCGTGGTCGTATATGTAACAGTTTCAAGACATGACGTTAGCCACTAAACAAAAACGACGTTTCAATGATAAAGACTGTTATTATTACTTGTTGGAATGGCCATATTGATGTGGTTCTAACGAACAAACGAACAATCTTTGTTTTAAGCACTGAGGATTACGGGAATGCCACATGTTTTCATCAGAAATAAAACGCCAGTTCTATTTTTCTTTTGTGATGAATGCATATAACTTGTTACAAGGGTATGTTTTTGTTATTCTGCTCCTAAATATACTGAAGCGCGTACGCTGTTCATGCGTTTGAAGAGTCTAAAAAAACACGGGAACTTCTTTTTTGTCTATCATGCCTTCCTTGTTTCCAAAGCAAATTTTATAGCTTGGTTCTCTTTATTTCAGGCATACGAGCAGGAATAACTGGAAAATTGACGGCTCTCGGAACTTAAATGAATAATGTATTTTTTTGTGAAATGGCAAAATCTAGCAAACTGTCGTAAAAGAAGTTCCTATCAGTTTTTTCTGCTTTTGATTGTTTTTGATTATTATCTATTAAACAAGTATTAGATTTTACAAAAAACTTCAGTCTACGCTTAGCACACATTAATTAATGTAGTCATAGGATTGGAAAGTTAAAATGACAAAGCTGTTCATGTGTATCCTGTATAGGTGTGCCACTAGATAAGGAAACTTGTGTAATAGTCAACAATTCCAAAAGTTGACTCCAGTTTCATATAAACAAAACTACCAATATTTTTCTATGACAACCACTCGAACTATGTTTATTTTGTGATGTAAGAGGATGTGATACACTTACGAAAGTGTTCCGGTCAGTCCCGGTTTTTAATCATTATAACACTGATGACCAATCAATAGAATATAGCATTCAGCCAGTAATGACCTTTTCTTTAGTGCTTCTGGAGCAAAAGTAAACCTAAGGTAGTCTACACCCTCAGGCGTAGACAATAACACGGATGACATGCTAATAGAAAATAACATTCAGCTAGTCATGACCTTTCTTAAATGCTTCCGAAGCAAAAGTCATCCTTAAGATACTCCATGGGCGTAGACAATATGTAAAGGTTCTCAAGGAACTACTCGAATTAGAACCCAAAGGCTATCCCAAATATCAACCGGACAGACGGACAAACACATCTTAACAAACAACAAAATCACTAGGGACAAGCCGACCTAGCAGCTTAAAAACCCCAGACTACAACTAACATGAAACAAATGCGTACTGCCTTGGGATGGCGAGTTATGATTTACGTGGCGGGAGATTTACCGGTTTTACTATAGGAATGAATTTCAATTTTGTGGGTTTTATCGATGTGTAAACTCCGGCGAATCACCCACACATTGCATGAAGCCCTTCAACTGCATGAAGTCCGGGCTTCATGCTAAGTTTGTGAGTGATTCGCCGGAGTTTACACATCGATAAAAGCCACAAGAAAGATGCGTCATACCTTTTAATTCCAAATATGTCATCGAAATTTAAAAATGCAACCAAAAAAGGTAATTTTTAGGAATTCTTTCGAAAGCGTAACAATGAACTTACTAACGACCATGGCGGAATGATTATTCAGTTAGAAGCGGCCATCTTTGAAAGAAACAAGCGAACAAAACGTCAAGTCTATAAACTCAGTTTATTTGTTTTTTTTTTTAACATTCACGTTTTCAAAAGTTTTCCATAATTTAGGCGAACGCTGTTGATTTCGTTTATAAACACTTACGTAACGCGCGGGATCTTAACGTGCTCTTTGTCGTCGCGTTATATAACGTGATTACTTCTGAGATTCTTGCTCATGGAATTTATCGAAGTATAAACATTTTATTTCAAGCGATCAAATCGCTCGAAATGTATATAATGATAGAGAATTGGTATTATAAGCTCACAACGTAGCAGACAGTGGCTTTAAGGGGATAGACAGACAGACCCGAATATTCCACTAACAGTTTGTTCAATTGATGATCAATCGAGCCAAAAGTTACCAAGTCCCTATGTACGAAAGCCACGGAACCCATATGAGCTTAGCGTACCATTTACTGGACATTGGCAAACAGCGTAGACTCAGATCAGACGCCGCATAACGGCATTTTGTTGATTTAATTCATTCTAGTGTAAATATGTGACGTGTAGATAGGGTGACGTAAACAGCTAATAAGAAACGGGCGCTTCGCTTTAGAATAGGAGAAATGAATAAACTGTGTATTACATGCACTTGGATGCACCCGCACCCATCGGGACTTGAAGAAATAAGTTGAGCTGCAGGGGGCTTCCACGAAACCGACCGAACAGTTCAACTTGAGTAATGGTAATAAGCCTGCCCAGGACAATAATACGAGTCGGACCGCTTCTTACACCCTAGCGGTTTCTTTGGGCGTTAGTGCTGGAGATGTATTTTCATAACAAAGTCGGGTAAAAGTCGGAAGCAGTGTCGGAACAAACTCGGAAGCAGTGTCACAAAAATGACCACAATAGTGCTGACAGGGACGCAAAACCTCAAAACTTATCGGGTCTCCAAGCAACTGAATTTTCAATACATTTATTTTGTTTATTGTATACATATCATGTTAATCAGCATACAGATACGTAAGCTGATTGAAAGAAGCAAAGCGCCAAAAGGCACTGAAATGACAGATTCTATGAGAATTTTGTGAAAATCTTTATTCATCATGATACATTCCCTGTTTTGTCTGGTGTACCTCAAGGGTCAGTACTTGAACCGGTACTTTACTTGTTTTTCATTAATGATACTCGTGATTCTATCAAGTCATCGATCCGTTGTTGCTGATGACTGCGTCCTGTATATTCTTATGACTTTCTCATTCTACAAGATTACCTGGATAGGCTGGCAGATGAATGCCATAAAGTGCACCGCCCTTCAGATCGGGACGTTAACTGGAGACCCCATGTGTAGGGAGAACCATCACCTGTGCAGGTCAGAGATCCGGTCAAAGATCCCTACGGTAATTACATGGTTACTGTGCAGGCTTTAATCTGTATGCAATGTTCACCTGCCGAAAATGTCCTTAAGGGTGTCGACAAATTTTCTTTCTCCTACTGAGAGGCAGCGACTTAGGTCCGTACTGCCGTTTTATCTTCTTGTCACGCCTGCTATTTACTCGATGTTCGTGTTTAAGGACAACGGAAAGAAATAAACAGATTCGATTGTATATCGAAAGGGGACATAATACATTCTTTCATACACCTTTTCAGGTAATAAAAGGCTAAAAAAACATCGTAGCCCAGGTGGCAGCTGTAAAGTTTACCTGTGGTAATGCGATGGGCCGTCCTAAAGTACAAGTATTATACAATGATTAGCACATATTAATGTGTGTAGTCATAGGATTGCAAAGTCAAACAACAAAGCCGTTCATCGGTGTGTCAGTGAATATGGTAACTTGTATAATAGCCAAAGATTCCAAAAGTTGATTCCAGTTTCATATATAAACAAAACTAGCAAACTTGTACTATGACTACCTGGACGCGAAAAACAGTAGAACAGATACATCTGCTTTCACACTGAAGATTAGCCTTATTCCAAGCCAGCCAGCTAAGTGGTCCGTACGCTTGCCTATGATGCTACAGGCCCCCTGTTCGATTCCCGGCAGCGGTAATAAAAATACGGTGTCCAAACATTCTCCGCTGGCATCATTTGCAAGGATGAATGCCACAAAGTACACCTTCCTTCGGATCGGGACGTTAACTGGCCCCACCCCCGCCCCTGTACAGGAAGAACTATCCCGCGCGTAGGTTATTTCCGTATTTACATGATTATCCTTGAGTAGATTGAACGAAATTACACATGGAGTCCCCGGGATTGGGAAATGAAAGTTGTTCATAAGATCTGGGTCTCATGATCAAGATGGCCACCATGCCCATACCCGGTAAAAATGTGCAAATCTTTAGTAAACGAATACACGCCACGGGAAAAATAGGTGAAATAGGGGAAGAGGAATGGTAAACGAACTATCAAACATTAAAGCCAAATTAATAATAAACTTTTAGTAACAAATGAGATAGGTGAAAAAGGGGAAGAGGATGGAAAATGAACTATCGAACATTAAAGTGATTTCACGAGACAAAATTACGCGATTTTCAATACAAATTAATAATAAAATTTTAGTAACAAATTCATTTCTTTAAAATTAGTACAACTGATAATCAGGCTTGTAGTTACTGTAAGGAACAACCAAAAACAATTCACCATTTATTTCTTAGATGCCCAAACAGTAAGAACGTTTTAGATTGTACTTAAAACATGGTTGACCACATATATCAATAGAGATATATCATTGGAGGACCGCAAAATGTTATTTTCATACGCTGGTAAAACAGCACTGATCAATTAAATCGATGGTTAGCAAAATATAACATTTATAAAAACAAATGTGTTTCTAGAAATATTAGCATTCAAGGATTTGCCAGCCTGATAAGAAAAAATGCTTAGCGAGAGATACAGTTCATACATGAATAATAGGTAAAATAAATTCTTTAAGAAATGTACTTCTGTATATAATCACTTTTATCCAATAGAAATGGACTTCTGTATATAATCAATTTTATCCAAACACTGGTGACTCGTGAGGACTATTTCGATGTTTATGTTAGTATCAGAGTTCTGCTTTCAGTTGACCGTCTGCCACAGGTATTGTGGAGTAGACTCGCACCATTAGTCAGCATCTATTGAAGACAAAATATTGTATAACGTATATTGATGTTACAGTTTGTTTACTGCTGTCCTGTTGAAAAATTATTTTAATTTACGTCTTTTATTTATAACTTGACTTACGTGGGTTCAAGCCGCCCCCGCCCATCGGGGCTTGAAGAAACAGATGGGCTGCATGATGCTTCCACGCAGAGCTGAAACCGTCTGCACACTAGTACTGGTAAACCGCTTAGAGGATCTGAGCCTGTCCAGGAACCGCGGTGCGAGGCGGACCGTCCATGTCTATTAACCCTATTGGTTTCATTGGGCGACAGGCCTTGAGATGTCATTTCATCTCAATATCGAGTAAAAGTCTCACAAAATTGGAAGCAACGTCTCCAAAATGACCTATACTGTGTTGACGGGGACGTTAAACCTCAAATCAAACAAACAAAAACAAACGTGGGTTCGAAACATCAGGTCAATATAAATATTCTTAGACCAATTACTTACCTTCCAGTCGAGACAGACAGAAAACCAACCTTTTCCTACATATTATTTATACTGTGTATTACAATTACAACCTTGTTTACTCTCTCTCTCTCTCTCTAAGCTTTCTCTCTTTTACTAACTCATTAAGATTAATTTCCGAATTTGATATATTTGGCTATTATGCACTTCAAATATCTGTGTCCTACATATGTCTGTTTGTATGTACGTATTTATGATATTTCGGGTACTCCGGTTTTCGCCCACCTCTGATTAACGATCTGCTCGATATGAGTGAAATAATCTTGAAAGGGCCGTAAAACCAAAACAAAAAATATGATATTTAAACCCATGTTTAATTTTAAATAAAACAATGCAAATCTTCTGTTAGGAAGCTTGAAACTTGGTATGCCGTATCGGGAGCCTGTAGCCCTACCTGATTTTTTGACACTTGGTTTACCTTGCCTTATTTTACGTCAAGATCAACTGGGAAAGGGAAAGTGGCAAAACGGAGAATTTTTCCGAAGTTACTTTTCCAAAAACAGCATCAATACACGCAGTTTCTTTTTCACTTCATTGCAACTGGTATTAAGTGTCGTGTGGTGGCGAGCGAACGTGTCCCAATGCTTCATCATCGTATAGATTATATTTCTATAGCCTATTTTGGCGTCTTTCAAAATAAATGAAATACTGCTCAAATATCCAACATAGAGCGTAAGCAGTCCTGCGACATAAAGTGATGCTCTTTAAGAGTCTGTGTCCATTGTTTGCCCCTTTCTAAAGGCACGTTTAAAAAAAAAAAAACAGATTTAGTCCCACCTAATTAACGTTATCCACCATTAATAAATGTGTCGCGAATTATCTTGTTTCTTTTTTTTTAGATGAAATATCCATTCATTTATTGAAAGAACATGAGAATCAAATGCTAGGCGGGCCGTTTCAGCTTTTTTAAAAGCTATCCTTGTTTATCAAGTGTCTACGCCGTAGACTTTGTTGACGCTCAGTAATGCCCGGCGATAATATCCAGTCAGTTTAAGTTTCATAAAAAGTTTCCTTTTAAAAGGAAGGCTTCCCCAGTTTGTAAAGTTGAAAATCCGCCATTTTTGCTCGCCTTTCGAAAGTAAGGGGGAGCTATTGCCATACCCCCGGCGTCCGTCGCTGGCGTTAGCATCGGCGTCCGCATTTGGTTGAAGTTTACCTGCAAGCAATCATTTATGCTGTTTTTACAAATTTATTTTCAAGTAAAGTTATCCACTGGTAAAAAAAAAAAAAAAAAAAAAAATCACATTTCACTCGATTTCCCAAGTTTTGGGGCTTAAAAAGTTAATCATTTCCTCTGTATTACCTCCATTATAATCATACATTTTGTCAAATTCTCTTCGACATATCCGAGAGCAGCAAAGGCTCTGGTAAGGCTGCTCATACTCGCAGGCTCGCCTGAGTCAGTGCTGGTCGCCTTTGTGAAAAAGACCCATTCCATGCCCATGAAGCCGATGTTAAACTTCTGTAGTTCACACATGTACTTAACTAAGTGACATAATTCACTTTATATTAACTTCTACTAACTTCTCATACCTAGAGTTACTTCCCATTACATTATGATGTCATCAACGTCATGAAACCATAGTGACGACGTCAGCCATTACAGTGTACATATAGTTATTTGAGGGTTGTCTATTAAATCTATTTATTGGCACTAAGTGTTGTGCATGACTTTATCAATGGTAGCAGAGCGAAACAAAAAGATCTTTTAAGTGGAGAGAAGCATGGGTAACTGAATTTGATGCGGGTTGTGAAGAAATGAAGCAATTATAAGGATAATGGTTCTTAGAAATTGTAAATAAGCTGGAAAAGAAGGAGAATGGCTGTAGCAGTTGATCCTCCTCTGCTAAAAGAAATGTCTTATGAACAGTGGAAATTGCAAACATTGGCTTGGGCAGAAGTAACAGATGTAAGCAGCGAGAAGCAAGCCATAGTAATTGCTTTAAACCTTCCAAAAGATCACAAGAGCAGAATAAGGGAGGCAGTATTTGACGAATTAGACCGGGATAAACTTACAAAAGAAAATGGGATAAGTACTATTTTTGAATTTCTTGATAAACATTTAGAGAAAGATGAATTGACTGACACTTGGGAAAAAATTGAAGCTTTTGACAGTTTGAAAGGAGAGAGGGGCAATCACTTTTTGAATATCTATCAATGTTTGATTTTAAATACAACAGGGTTGCAAAGACAAATGTAAACTTACCATCTGAGATCCAGGCCTTTAAGTTGCTCAAGAAGGCAAACATAACCAATGTAGAACACAGATTGGTTTTAGCAGGACTGAATTTTTCAAACAAGGATACGTTATATGAACAGGCACGAACTTCACTGAAGAGGTTTAGAGGGGCTTACAGCAAAATTGATAGATGGGGTGTAGGTGTCAAACTGACACCAAGTTTTCTGCCAGCAAATGAAGAGACCTTGATAGCTGCTGGATATGTCAGAGCAAATGGAAATAGCAAAATTGATGGGGGAGATAGAGGAGCTTCATGGGAACACAGGGGTAGAAGTGGGTACAAGAGAAATTGTGGTAATCAGATAAATGTGGCAGCATTTAGTGGCATTGAAAATGGAAAGAAAAAGAAAATTAACCCAACTGGATCAGATGGTCGAATAATAACTTGTCATTCCTGTGGGTCTTACAGGCATTTGTTGGATGCCTGTCCTGACAGTTGGGAGAACATGGGGAAAAAGACTGTGGTTTTATCCGGGAAAGCAAATCTCAGTGATAAAGGGAACATAATAGGTGATGACAGTTTGGATCCATTACAGATTGTAGATGAGAAAACAGTGGGGTCGAAGAGCAAGGACAATATAGCTGAGGATATCTATAAACTTACTTCAGAAGTTGAAACCTTGAAAATGGTTAATGAAGGTTTTAGAAATGAGATTCAGGAAATAAAAACAGGTATTGATGGAGAGATGAACAGTCAGTATGGAGATGAAAAGGGTGGTACACAAAAGCTGGAGCATGTAAAGGCAATTCCGGCATCAAACGAGTTGAAAATGCAGGAACAGAATCAGCGAGGCAACAAGAGATACAGGCAAGTTGTTGATATCAAAAAGGCTGAGGAAAAAGTGATTGAAACAATGGAAAAAGAAATGTCCAGTTTCAAAGCACAGACAGAGTTCTTGTCAGAGAAAATAGAGGAACTTGAAAATTGGTTGCTCACAGGACAAAACCAGAAGACACCAATAAATGAGGATAATATAATCAAAGACAATGAGTGGTGTGGCCTTCAGAATACACTTGTAGCAAATATTGAAAATTTGAGAGCCACTTGCAGGGTTCAAGATGGCCAGATAGAAGTTGTAGATGTGACAGTGAAAAGGGATGAAGAAGATCAGACTAGGTGGAGCTCTGACAGTTTCAGTGGTGAGAGATGTAACAAAGAAGAAGCAGGGATTGGAGGAATGGAGTGTAGTTTACTGGATTTTGCAGTAGGAAGAGAAAGGCAGATACAACAGACAATAAGAACACTAATAGAAATAAGAGACAGAAACCAGAAAAAAGATGTTATGAGGAGGAAATGAAAATGACAATTCTATCTGCAACGATTTACCAGATATTGAAGCTGTTGCAGGGCGATTTGAAATTTTGTTTTTGAACTGATTTAGCAGATCAGTTGATCATAAATCTAAATTTTGGACACTTTATTTGCTGTAGTCATTTTCACACTATCACTTTTCATCTTTATTTAAATGAACAATTATTGAGTTTCTATTCCTTAACTTTCAGCGAGTATGTTGTCTAATTTTGATTGGTTTAAACATATTTTATTCAATAAGTTCACAAAATAATACAACATACAAGCAAAGTTAAACACATACAAAGGATCAGAACGAAAGCGAGGCTTATATAGTTCCTTTCCTTATAAGACTAGTGACAATGTATTGTTAACGGCGGTATACAGCCGTGAATGTAAATTGATTTTACCATTTGAGCATCGGAGTAATACTATTTAAACCTGAATTAAGTATACAGAATAATGACATTGAATTTAAGAAAAAAAATCCTACAAGCAGGAGATAGAAGATAATAATAATTTTGAAAATAAACAAATAACAATTAGGATTAGTGACGATACAATGTATAGATGGAAAAAAAATCAAGCGGATGGGGAGGAGGAGGTATCGATGCGGGGCCTCTGATTGACCGAAAGTTTATTTTCATCGCATGTTGTGAAATATAATGGACTGTATTGAAGATTATTCGAAACGTCTTGAATCTATAATATACATGTGAACATTGGCAACTATTCTTTGGTTTATCTCTAGAGATAATGAATCATCACCATGCAAGATGATATCTAAGGAGGGTGTTTGGTGTATTCTTATAGAGTTTAAAAGTGTTTCTCTTTGCCTCTGATAAAACCTACAGTGGAAAAAGAAGTGCTGTGCATCTTCAATGCTACCACAATTACATAGTGGTGAATCTGTTATATTTTTAAGAAAAAGGTCAAGATTTAAGGAGCTACATCCAGTACGTAGTCGTGTTTGAAGTATCTGTGCCTTTCTGTTTCCGAAATAATAATGTTCAGGAACACACTTTTTATTTTTCTTCAAAAAACATTTAAAAGAACATAAACTGCTTTTTTGTTTGGCTTCTGTCGGTAAGTTGTTCCAGTCTCTTAGGACAGAGGGAAGAAAAGAGTTTTGATATTGTGTGGTTTTAGCTCTGATCGTCTGTATATTGTCAGAATTTCGTAAATTGTATCGAGATATGTTACTAACCTGTTGTGGTATTAAGGAAGAGAGGTATTCAGGCGCTAAGCTGTGATTCATTTTATAAAACAAAATGAGTTTATGATCACGACGTCTTTTCTGAAGTGATTCCCAACATATTTCTTGGTAGAGATTATTTAAAGAAACAAGTTTAGTTGCTCCTGTAGCAATTCTTGCAGCTTCATTCTGATTTTTTTCAAGTTCATCCTTTTCTGATTGTGAACAATTATCCCAAATATTATCTCCGTATTCTAACAATGGTCTTATAAATGATATATAAATGGTCTCGAGGGATTTTCTGTCAAGTTTGAATTTTAGTTTCCTCATAATATTAATTCTAAACCAAGCCTTTTCTTTTATAAAGTAAATGTGCTGGTGCCAACTACAGTCGTTGGCGAGAAATATACCCAAGTGCTTGTGAGAATCAACTTCTTGAATTTGTACATTTTGCATGAATAGTGGTGGATGTTGCAATTGGTTCATTTTGCGAGATATTAAAAGTGCTTCGGTTTTATCGGGATTGAAGGTAACTAGCCACTGTGCTGCCCAGCTTGTAATTTTTCCCAAGTCCGAGTTTAAGCAAGCTGCTGCATTTAATGGATTATCTACAACAATGAAAAGACTTGTATCGTCTGCAAAAAGTCGTATGCTGGATTCAATATCAGTAACAATATCATTGATAAAAAGAAGAAAGAGTAGAGGTCCTAGAATAGAACCTTGAGGGACTCCTGCTGTGATGCAAACCCAGTCGGAGGATGCGCCTGGAAGTATTACACGTTGGCGTCTGCCCGATAGATAACTTTGAAACCATTTGAGGACGTCTCCTTTGACACCAGCTGCCTCAAGTTTGTATAAAAGACCAGCGTGCCAAACACGATCGAAAGCCTTGCTGATGTCGCAGAAGACGGCCCTTACCTCTTTACCAGAATCCAGAGCCTCACAGAATGTATGATATAGGTATGTTAGTTGATTCACAGTTGAATCACCTGGTATAAAACCAGACTGAAAAGCAGATAATAGGTTATTTGTATGAAGATGATTATAAAGGTGTTTAAATACTGTTCTTTCAAGCAGCTTGCTTTCAGAATTCAATAGAGATATAGGTCTGTGATTAGTCACCGCAGACAAGTCGCCCTTTTTTGGTACAAGACAAACATTCGCATCCTTATAATAAGCTGGTACGACACCCTGGCGCAGAGATTGATTGAAAAGTGAACAGAAAGGTATAGCTACTATAGGGGTAAGTTCACGCAAGACGTGATTACTTAGACCGTTTGGGCCACACGCTTTTCCAACTTTTAGAGTTTTCAGGACAGATTCAACCTCTAGAGGAGTGAGTACAATCGAGCTCAGTTGTGAATGATATGTCGGAGGTGGAAGATCAGGAAGTATAGCATTTTGCTCGTGAAGAATTGTTTGTGTCTGGAAATAGTTGTTGAGAAGGTTAGCTTTATCAGTATCGTCCGTGTAGATATTACCATCTAACTGAAGTGGGGGAATTTCTGTGCGAGTGTAGGGGGAGATAAACATTTTCAGAGTTTTCCACCAGTCTTTGGATGAGAGTGAATCAGATTTCAGCTTATCTGATATTTTGGTGTACATATTGCGCTTTGAATCGCGTACCATTGTTGTGACCTCATTACGAATCTTTTTGAATTTTATCCAGTGTTGTTGGCGGTTAGTTTTTTGCGCTTTTTTGTAGGCTCTTTTTCGCTTACGTATATGACGTTTTATATGTGAAGTTATCCATGGTGGATCGGATGGTTTTATTTTAATAGTTCTATTAGGGATACATTGAGATGCAAGGTTCATAATGGTGTTTGTTATGTTATTCGCATAGGTATCAATGTTATTGTCCTGTAATGTACCCCAGTCAAAGTTAGATGCCAAGTCCCGTAAAAGTTCATAATTGCCATTATTATAGTCCCAAATGTGTCTGGTAAATGTTTTTGCTTTGGGCTTAGAAAATTTTAAAATTCCAAAGATAGGACAGTGGTACCTTAATTCTTGATGCAAAAACGGATCGCCAACATCGCTGAGAACCAGGTATTCTTTGTTACTGATAAAGATTAAATCGATTAAGGAAGCTGAATGTTCAGTAAAATGAGTGGGATGCCTAATAGTTTGATAGAGAGAGAACTGAGTACACAAAGAGTCGATCTTTCTTCTAGTCTGGGGATTGAGGTAGTTCAGATTGAAATCACCGGTTATAATTATGTCTGGCAGACCAGTGTCGAAAGCTAGAGCTATAGAGTCTTCTATATCTCTAAAGTAGTTGGCACTTGCATTTGGCGGTCTATAAAAAAGCCCAAAAAGTATTCGCTTTTGATTATTTGATACTTCGATCCATATATTTTCGACACCTCTTACTTCAAGATCATCTCTGCGTTTATAATATATATTTTCCTTGACATAGAGCATAACGCCGCCATGACTGTCACCCAAACGATCTTTTCGTTCAGGCTTGTTAAAGGACTGTAACAGTAAGTCTTCTGTATCAACTGACCGGTTCAACCATGTTTCACTAAAAGCTAATATATCAAATTCCAGAAGATCAGCTTCTAGAATATCGAGTTTGTTCCTGATACTTTGAACATTATATTGGACAAAAGACAAATTATAGCTGCAGTTGAGAGCACTGAAAATGTTTGTGGACATGCCAGTTGATGATGATGATGATGATGATGATGATGATGATGATGATGATGATGATGATGATGCAGGTCCAGGATTTGGTTTGATGTCGCCAGAACAAAGTAGAATAATACCAAGCCACATTACCAAGTTAGCAGCAAATAAAAGCTTTATACCTGTTGTGGTCAGTTTACTGTTTGCTGAATATGCTTTTCCAGGTTTTATTACTTTTCCGTGTATTCTAACCTTGAAGTTGTTATTAACTGATAACAAGAGTAGCACTGAATACATCAGAGTGGCTTGGCAGTAAGATGCAAAAAAGAAAAGAAAGTGCACACTTATGTTGAAATGACACATGCGACGATATACTGACACAACGACGGACTTACTTTCCTTTGATTTTGCTTTCATTTGATATTGTTCAAAAGTATGAGAAATAGAAAGACAGTCGTTATGACAATACATTGATAGGTGTAATCAATACCGGTAGGCCACCGCACCAACATCTCGTCCCCCTCTTCAATGAAACTAACAAATACGAAAGCAAAAATAAAAAATGTTGATAGAAAAACAAACATTTAAAGAAATTCAAGGTAAATTGAGGCAAAACATTTATGTTCATGCAGTGATTATATCAATTTATCACATGACGCTTTTGATAAGCAGTGGATAACGTCGTGTAATAAAAATCGTATGACCACACGTGTAATAACACTTTGGCGGGATTTAGTAACGTCATGACAGCGTCCATGTCAACCATGCACTTTTTGTGGCTAAATTGTCAAATTTCGATAAAATCCAAATCAAAGTGGTCATATGATAAACAGAATATTACACTCTTGGCCACCTCATATGAAATTCATGAAACTCGCCAAGGGCTCGTTTCATGAATTTCACATGAAATGATAACTCGTGTAAGATCCTCTATATTTAAACCAGACTGAACAATAAGTGCTATTATCACATGGTAATTGCATGCTAAGCTTGATATTTACAAAAACAAAATGTATAGTTTAATTTTGTGTGTGTGTGTGTGTGTGTGTGTGTGTGTGTGTGTGTGTGTGTTACAAGTATAGTAGTGAATTAGTTCGAGTTCATATGTATTGAACTCATAAGCAACTACTGAAAGCCAATAACACAATGAAAAAGAAAACAAAACAAAAACACAGACATCTTGCTTCGATGACGTCGTACATAACATGATATTTGAGTAGGCATTTGAAAACTATGCTGAGCAGGAGCCATTTTTAAGAGGGTGATAACATGTTATGTGAGCCATGTAATGGGAAATATAGTCCATCTGTAGCTACGCGAGGGCTGCCCGGCCACTGAGCCTTTATCGTAATCAGTACCGTAGCTCGCTTAGTATATCAATGACACTATCAAAACCCCCTAAAAACACATAAAAAGCTACACCGATCAGACAGCTCTCATGCGCAGATTAGTCCACTCTCTTGTCATAACATTTCGTGGAAAGGTCGTCCCCTGATGAGGTCCACATTCATATATACATGTATCTATCATTGCTTTGTTGTTGTTTTGGAGAGGCAGATTGGGTGGGTAAGGGGTGTTAGGGCCTTTTTTAACTCATTTAGAGATGGTTGAGAAACGGAAGTCCGTAGAAATACCGTTACAGGACATGGCGTCTCACTTGAAGCCAGAGATTGAGGCAAAACATACGGTGAGGAAGGTACATATTTAAACGTAATCTACAAATGCTATGAGATTTAGTGAAACCGATTCAATAAGTCCAGAACTTGGATCACTTCAAAGATTTGTACATGCGTAAAATATTTACTGTATCTGTGTTTCGTATGCACAAATCTATGAAAACACTCACAAATGAAACATCAAATAGGTACTACAGCGCCCAAACAGCCCGACCCGATGCCGAATCGACGTCATGACGGCAAACAACGATTTGATGATCGCATATGCAATGAAACAAATCCTATAATTCTGCTCTAGAATTTTCAGTTATGCGAACAGTGAAAACGCCGAACAGACTGCTCCGATGCATAGGCTGAGCAGAATGTGCGCGAAGACAGGCTGAACCCCATCCCCGATCATTGCATATGTAACGAAGCAAATCGGAAATTGTCAACCAGCGAGCACCGAAGGTGCCGGCCAGAATGCGCACATACACAGGCTGACCCGCATCCTCGGTCATCGAATATGTGATAAAGCTAATATGAAATTGTCAACTAGCGAGCACCGAAGGTGCCGACCAGAATGCGCACAACACAGGCTGACCCGCATCCTCGATGATCGTATATGTAATGTAGCAAATATGAAATTGCCAACCAGCGAGCACCGATGGTGCAGGCCAGAATGCGCACAACACAGGCCGACCCGCACTCTCGATGGTCGTATATGTAATATAGCAAATATGAAATTGTCAACCAGCGAGCACCGAAGGTGCCGGTCAGAATGCGCAGATACACAGGCTGACCCACATCCTCGATGATCGTATATGTAATATAGCAAATATGAAATTGTCAACCAGCGAGCACCGAAGGCGCCGGCCAGAATGCGCACATACACAGGCTGACCCACATCCTCGATGATCGATATGTAATATAGCAAATATGAAATTGTCAACCAGCGAGCACCGAAGGTGCCGGCCAGAATGCGTACATACACAGGCTGACCCGCATGCTCGATGATCGTATATGTAATATAGCAAATATGAAATTGTCAACCAGCGAGCACCGAAGGTGCCGGCCAGAATGCGCACATATACAGGCCGACCCACATCCTCGATGAGCGTATATGTAATATAGCAAATATGAAATTGTCAACCAGCGAGCATTGAAGGTGCCGGCCAGAATGCTCACAAACACAGGCCGACCCCCATACTCGATGATCGTATATGTAATATAGTAAATATGAAATTGTCAACCAGCGTGCACCGAAGGTGCCGGTCAGAATGCGCACATACACAGGCCGACCCGCATCCTCGATGATCGTATATGTAATAAAGCTAATATGAAATTGTCAATCAGCGAGCACCGAAGGTGCCGGCCAGAATGCGCACATACACAGACTGACCCGCATCCTCGATGATCGTATATGTAATATAGCAAATATGAAATTGTCAACCAGAGAGCACCGAAGGTGCCGGTCAGAATGCGCGAAATACACAGGCTGACCCGCATCCTCGATGAGCGTATATGTAATAAAGCTAATATGAAATTGTCAACCAGCGAGCACCGAAGGTGCCCGTCAGAATGCTCACAAACAAAGGCTGACCGCGTCCTCGATGATCGAATATGTTATAAAGCAAATTTGAAGTTGTCAACCACCGACACCGAAAGGGCCGGTCAGAATGCCGACAAACACAGGCTGACCCGCATCCTCGATGATCGTATAAGTAATACATCCAATATGAAATTGTCAACCAACGAGTACCGAAGCCCGTCAGAATGCGCACAAATACAGGCTAACTCGGATCCTCGATGATCGTATGGGTAGTAAAGCTAATATGAAACTATCAACCAGCGAGCAACGAAGGTGCCCGTCAGAATGCGCAAAAACACAGGCTGACCCGCATCTTTGATGATCGTATATGTAATGAAGCTAATATGAGATTGTCAACTAGCGAGCATCGTTGGTGCCCGTCAGGATGCTCACAAACACAGGTCGACTCGCATCCTCGATGGCTGTATAAGCAATGTAGCAAATTTGAAATTGTCAACCAGCGAACAGCGAGGGCCCCGGCCAGAATGCGCGCAAACACAGGCTGACCCGCTTCCTCGATGTCCATATATGTAATAAAGCGAATAAGAAATTACCAACCACCGAACACCGAAGATGCCTGTCATAACGCGCACAAACACAGACCGACTCGTATCCTCGATGGTCGTATATGCAATAAAGCTAATGTGAAATTGTCAACCAGCGAGCACCGAATGTGTCCGTCAGAATGCGTGCAAGCACAGGCCGGCCGGGGGCCCCGATTTTCGTATATATATTCGAACAACTCTATAATTGTCAACCAACGAGCATTTTGATTCAATATTCTTTAAACAACTACATCTCAGTTTTATCTAAAAGGTTATCTTAGTTGGCTATTATTTTATTCATCCCACTAGTAATCACTCTGAAGGTTGCTATTATTTTATTCGTTCCACTAGCAATCAATCTGCGATGCTTCTGATAAATTTATTCAATTTTTTTTTTTTTTTTTGCAATTAAATTCTCATATCAACAAAAGAAAAGAAGAAAGTATAATTAATGTTAAACTTCTGTCGTTCATACATGTACTTAACTAAGGGACATAATTCACTTTATATTAACTTCTACTAACTTCTCATACCTAGAGTTACTTCCCATTACATTATGATGTCATCAACGTCATGAAACCATAGTGACGACGTCAGCCATTACAGTGTACATATAGTTATTTGAGGGTTGTCTATTAAATCTATTTATTGGCACTAAGTGTTGTGCATGACTTTATCAGCCGATGCCACGTCTCAACGTTGCATCGACGTTGTCGCTCTAAATAAGCACGATTTTCCTGGTAAGGCTTTTACGGAAACTGTTTCAGTGTTAGCTGTCCGTCTTAAACCATTGGAAGGAGGAAACCACAACGTCGGTGTGCATTTAACTGTAATGGTTAAAAAAATCGGCATTTATGAACAGCGAAGGCTGAATGTGGCGAGCTTTTGTTTTGTTTGATTTGAGGTTTAACGTCCCCGTCAACACTGTAAAGGTCATTTTGGAGACGTTGCTTCCAATTTTGTGGGACTTTTACCCGACATTGAGATGAAATGACATCTCAAGCCCTGTCGCCCAATGAAACCAATAGGGTTTATTAGCATGGACGGTCCGCCTCGCACCGCGGTTCCTGGACAGGCTTAGATCCTCTAAGCGGTTTACCAGTACTAGTGTGCGGGCCGGATTCAGCTCTGCGTGGATGCATCATGCAGCCCATATATTTCTTCAAGCCCCTTTGGGCGGGGGCCGTGCTCACTCGCACAAGTTTTATGCTGGTGGAAAATTTGTCAGAAAAGACAGAACCATGTTAAGCTTTTAAATTACCCGTTTGACTTCAGAGATGAACAATGGCATGTTTTGTAAAATTGACCATGTTGGTAGGATATGCGGTCTCTTTCTGCCTTAGTTTCATAAAAAAAGTGTAAACGTCGTAGACGGCGTTTACGCTCAGTATTGACAGGGGATTATATCCAGTCAATTTTAGTTTCTATAAAGTTTCTATGCCGTAGACGGCGTTGAGGCTACGGCCCGGGGATTATATCCAGTCAGTTTTTGTACAAAAATGTGTCTACGCCGTAGACGGTGTTGACGCTCAGTAATGCTCAGTAATGCCCGGGTATTATATCCAATACATGCCCGGGGTTTATATCCAGTCAGTTTTTGTACAAACAAGTGTCTACGCCGTAGACGGTGTTGACGCTCAGTAATGCCCGGGTATTATATCCAATCGGTTTTTGTTTCATATAAAGTGTCTACGCCGTGAACGGTTTTAACGCCCAGTAATGCCCGGGGATTTTGTCTTACCATATGAGTTCGGTACATATTTCCCTCACTAATTTACTTTTAGCCCAATGAAGCGAATAGGGTTTATATGCATTCGCGGTCCAACTCGCACCATTTTTTTCTAGGCAGGGTTAGAACCTCTAAGCGGTTTACCAGTACTCGTGTGCGGATGGTTTCAAGATAGAAGTGAAGGCAATGATCAGGAGTGAGTGGGTGTTTGAGTTAAACGTCCCACCAACAGCTATGGTCATACGGAGACGGGACCTCGGTTTAAAGACTCAGCCGAAAGTCTGACAATGATCAGGAATCGATACAATTAACCCATAACTCCTATCAGAGACACCAAAGGGAAAGAAACACAAAAATTAAATAACTACCCTAATGGAGACATCAATAGCGGGAAGCCAATGGACAGCTACTTTCCCACAAAATGGCCCATAGGCTATCCAAAACAAAAAGATATAAGCGATACACGCACTCAAAGACAAACCATAACAACATAAACTGCGAAAAAAAGACTGATCATATGAATATTTACTTAGATGAAAGCAAAGTTAAAACAGAAAACAACCAGAACTTATTAGGTATCAATATAGACGAAACCCTCCTTTGGGAAGCCTATATCGATGGTCTTTGCATTGCCATTATATCTAAAATATCGCTTTGAAGATGACTTTCTTCTTATATTGCAACTGAAGCCCAGAAAATGTGATCTGAAGGGTATATTCTCCCTCTGCTCTGCTCTGACTATTGCTCTACCAATCGGGGATCTGCTTCTAGAAGCATTTTAGAATGACTCTCGAAACTTCAAAAACATCAACTCGAATTATCTTACATGCATCTTGTGACACACCATTCAACTGTTCGAGAAATTAGGTTCGGAAACCATAACTAAACGCCGCAACTATAACAAGACAGTGCTGGTTTATAAGGCTTTTAATTATCAAACACCGTCCTACATAATAAACCTGTTAATCTCCATGTCCGAGACTAATGTATGACTTTTGCTCTACCATTCGGGGGTCAGCTTCTAGAAGCATTTTAGAACGACTCTCGAAACTTCAAAAACATCAACTCGAATTATCTTACATGCATCTTGTGACACACCATTCAACTGTTCGAGAAATTAGGTTCGGAAACCATAACTAAACGCCGCAACTATAACAAGACAGTGCTGGTTTATAAGGCTCTAAATTATCAGACACCGTCCTACATAATAGACTTTTTATTCTTGCACACCAGACAAGGAAATCCGTGATTTTACCCTGGGATAGAAATTTATGTTCTGACCCTGGTGTTCCTACCCCAAATCGAATATAATCGCGTGTTTGATAAATGCACTGGTTGATTACAAACTCATGCGCGGCGTCGTCATGCGTGACGTCACTAAACGTTCCTGTTGTGTCATCACAAAATGGCGGACGTCAGTAACCAAAGTGACAGCAGCATTAAAAATTCGCAATAAAAATGGAAGGTATACAAGAAAAAGAATCCAATATGGGTGCGAGGGATGGATAGAAAAATCCGTCCCTCGGGAGCACTGTCCGGCATCACTCGGCAAGCCTCGTGATGCCGGACAGTGTCCCTCGGGACGGATTTTTCAATCCACCCCTCGCACCCATATAAGATTCTTATAATCTCCATGTCGGAGACTAATAATCGGACTCTAAGATCATCTACAAACGGTTCTTTGGCAGTGCTGGGATCAAGAAAGGCAATGTTTGATGGCTCGTGTGGTAAACTTGCAGGTTTTGGCCCATTGTTTTACATGCATTTCATGTTTTTGTACATTTTCTTTAAATGTTGAGCAAATGTTGAACTTCTTTTTGTATTTTTCTTTAGAATGAGCAATTTTCTAGCTTTCTTGAAAGTTTCAAGTCTATCGGGCTTGTTTTTACTGAGGTATGGCTGCAAAACACATTTCCATAAGTGACCTTTTATCATGCACCGGCCGTCTGATTTACATTTTCAGCCATTTAAAGCTTATCCTTTCAATTTATGTCCTGATTTGTGGCAGAAATGTAGGTTTTTATGCTATTTTCATGTTGGCTAAGTAGCATGAAAGTTCACTGTTTATTTTTGCTTTAATCTGGAAAGAGCATTTTGGTCCAGCTAGCATCCAGGGGCTGAAATTCCAGGGACTGACCTAGTTTCACTATTTTTCCAATTTTTAGCAAGTTAACATTTTTTAATCAGGAAAATGCTCTACTAACATGTTTTTATGTAAATAATGCTCATTTTCCACCTATTTGCATAGTTTATCAGGACTTTGTGTAGTTGTAGTAATTAAAAAACTGCCTTGGATGTTGACCTGTCAAAAATGAGTCAGCCATGTTTTTTGATGCCATTATTGCAGATTTTTAAAACACCATTTTTAAGGTATTTCTGGGCCTTTTTGAGAGCTGTAAATTGACAGGATGATAAATATGCATCTTAAGATTGGTCTGCAATACTTTGTTTGCAAAAAATGTTTTTAATTAGCTCAAAAAGGGGGATTTAAAAATTCTTAAATTCATTAACCAATCAGATTGCAGCTAAAATTTGGGACAGGTATAAATATGGGTCAATTTTGGACCTTTGTCATTCTTGGATTAATTACTTCTGTGTTTAGTGACTTGTGAAATTCCTTTGGACTTAATTGTGCAGTGAAAATTATTATTGAACTTATTATTGTGCAGTGAAAAGTGAAAAATCTGTTTGGGATTACTACTGTGTATTGCAAGGTAAAATTCTTTCTGGAATACTTTTTATTAAATTATTTGGGACAAATTTAACCTGAAATTTTGGGGTAACAAACATTTTTGAGTAATTTCAGGAATTAATATTTACCTTTGGAAAATTAATATTTAATTAAATAATTTATATTTGGGAAGCCTTACAGGCATGTGGAAAGCCTAATCTTCTGAAAAAATCATTGCTTTTTGAGCTGTAAGAACCCTAAAAATGTGGCTGCTAATTTTGGCTCTGATTCTAAATTTACTTGTCAATATAGCCATTTTCTGTGCAGTTGTGTCTGGGATCATAATTTACTATTTTGGGTCTTACTACTATCAAACTGCCATGTCTTCAGCAGGAGAAGTATGTCTAAGAATCCTGCATAGATCATGAGGGGTTTATTGCATAAAATTTAGCTTATTTGTGTCTCTTTATTTTGTGTAATTTGGTTTCATGATTTATGTTGTTATTTTGATGTTTGGCACATATATGTTACTGAAAAGCAGAAAAGATATCAATTATAACTTGAACTGTCAAATTATTGTTGTGTGGTCTCTTGCATGAACTTAGCAGTAAACGAGAGTTAGCTCTATTCGTAGACCTGAGCCTTGTTTGCTATGAAAGGGTTCCTGACTTACCCTTAAATACAAAAGTCAGTGGTGTCGGCAATCCTGAATAGAAAAACGGAGTCTGATGAAATCACCAGAGTGGTGGCCTTTGTCCCTTCTTATAGCTGTAGAACAAGCATCCGAAGTCTGATTTAGTCATCAGAGCGAGTGACCGTGTAAATCACCTCAATAGAAGCACCTGGTGTCTGACGAGGATGCAGAAGTGATTTCAGCTAGGTTAATACCCTAAAGACCCCTTTACCTACGCAATACTGTAAGCCTATTATGAGCCTTCCCCTTACAACCCGCTAGAATTTTCGGGAGTTTGAGACACAGATTCCTGCTAATTTTAGACAGGTTTACCACAATTGGTGTCAGAAAGTGGGGATTTCTCTTAATTCAGTTCCTATATTTCTTATATAGCTGGTAAGGTTATCACAAAATATTAACGGACTAAAGGAAGGCAATAACTTGCTTACTGTGTAATGCAACTCAAAATAAATTATTTTTCAGCTTTGTGACAGCATATACTGCATCATAGGCAGGCTGTTAAAGTTATGTTAATAAGATTCATTGTAGACTTGGGAAATTCCTTGTAGGTGCATTCATAGGAGGTTCACCATTATCTTGAATAACCAAAATTGTATATTCCTGCTTTAACTTGTGACAGCATTCTGCATCATAGGCAGGCTGTTTAAGTTAATTGTGATCTGTCGAGTAAGGTAACCTTATAACCATATTTATGTGATACGGATTAATCAGTGATTTTTATTATTTGGAAAATCAGTTATTTGGATTTTTCTGGATAGTCAGTGATTTGGATCATTGTGATAATCAGTGATTTTGATTATTGGGAAAATCAGTGATTTTTATTATAAGGAATATCAGTGATTTTGATTATTGAGGAAATAAGTGATTTGGATAACTGAAAATTTCTGTGATTTTAACTATTAAGTGATTTTTTGTGATACACAGTGATTTTGATTAATTCTGTGATCTAAATTATTCAGTGATATTGATTATTCTGAGATTCTGTGGGCAGAGTTATTGTGAAATTCATTCTTATTATCAAAACTATCTTAACAATGGAGTTGAGGTCACGAAATTTGCTCCCACCAGTTGAAAGAAGTAGGCCACAGTCACCAGAATCAATAATGGTCGACTGGGAGCAAGACAGAGAAAAATTAGATGAGGCATCAGGAAGTGGCTCGCATGAAAAGTTTCAATTTAGCACTGTAGAGTGTCAAACTTCCCCGAGGAGAGAAAGTCCTGACCCATTCCAAGAGCAGGGCATGACTTCCTGGGGCAACACTGTCCGTGACCTAGATAGAAGACAAAGAGTTGATTTTGATGATACCTTCAGAAACTATCTAAAACGCTCACCCATTAGTCAGCCAGATAGGGGATCATACATGCCGACGCTGAGAGAACAGCGTCAAACTTTCCATCCAATACGGACAGATATTAGTGACAGAGACTATCAGGGATCTACGTTCCGACAAATGACATCCCCGAAAAGACCAGTTCCAAGAATTCCTGCAGAAGTTTCATGCAGGGAACCAGCAATGTCAAGACTCCCACAGCCCGGTGTATACAGGGCCCCTGAGGAAATTCCAGTCAGACCCATGGACTATGGCAGACTGCTCCCTCGAGATAATTATGTTGCGCCTCACAGAGGCTATGATAATCGATATCATTACAATGACATAAAACCTAGACCACCTTCATTTGATGGGAAACCTGATGCATGGGAGCCTTTCCTTATGCAGATTAAATTGATGTCCAGAAGTTTTGGTTGGCACGATGAAAAATTTCGAGACCAACTTATGTTTGCCCTTAGGGGAGAAGCACTATTATTTGCTTCAAACTTGCCTGTCCATGTACGGGAAGACACAGAATCCCTTTTACAGGCTATGGAGCAGAGATTTGGACAGTGTTTACTAGCTGAAACACACAGAGCTAATCTAAATAATATAAAAAAAGCAGTCAAGGGAGACTATCCAGCAATACAGCGCCAGAGTTAACCAATTGATGACACGTGCATACCCAGGCATACAGGGTACCGGAATATTTGAGAATTTAGCAATTGAGCATCTTTTAAAGGGACTTCCAGACCAAAAGATGGCTTATGACATCCTTACAAAGAAACCAAGGACACTATCTGAGACCGTAGACTTGATCACATGGCATGAGGCTTGCCGTCAGCAGACAGTAAAAAATTCTGGGGTGCGTCAAATTGAAGAGGATTTTGTATATTACAGTTCAGAAGACTCGGAAGAGGAACTCCAACCTAAAGAGTTAAGACGAGTAAATGGTAGAAAAATGGTGACTGAAGAAAGAATAAATCAGCTCTGGCATGATATGAAAAACTACCTTGTCCAGCAAATGGAAAAGATGACCAGTGGGGGCTCAGAGGAACCCACCAGTAATGAAAGCAGTGAAAATGTAAAGAAGAAAACCCGTTATAAAGATATAACATGTTACAGCTGTAACGAGAAAGGTCACATTTCCCCAGATTGTCCAAAGAAACAGACGGTCTGGAAGATGTGAGTGATGTACCATTGGATGCCTACCTTTCCTCTTCATCTGGATCTGAAGATGAAGAAACCTCCTTTAGTGACATGGATGAAGAGATGTTTAACGATTTTGAACTGGCATGAGTACTTTTAAGGAGGAACATTTTTCTTGTAATTTTATAGTGATTTACCAGTTGTGCCCAATTCATATAGCATTCCTGCCTTCTGTTTAGTTGTACTGGATTAATGATAGCATTTCTGTCTTCTATTTAGTGCCATGGATTATTACCTAATTCTGTTCCCAGTGCCATGGATTATTACCTAATTCTGTTCCCAGTGCCATGGATTATTACCTAATTCTATTCCCAGTGCTATCTCTGTGCTATGGATTAATATTCCGTGTTACAGTGCAATGGATTAATATTCCGTGTTACAGTGCTATGGATTAATATTCGGTGTTACAGTGCCATGGATTAAAATTCTGTGCTGTAGTTTATATTCCGTGTTTTATGGATATATACTCCTTGCTTGGGACTTTTACCTCCAAGTCAACCCATTTCTGGTCATACTGATAGCTCTAAGCTGCGTATTAATTATCTCAGCATGGATGCTTTACCTCGAAGGACTTGCTGATCACATGGGATGCTTTACCTCGAAGGACTTGCTGATCACATGGGATGCTTTACCTCGAAGGGATCGGATCGCTGATCACATGGGCTACCTACCACTGCCACCACTCCTGGCTGATCTTCACTAACTGTCCATCTCAGGGTCCGAGCTCGGTCTACATGAAGAACCATGGTCACTTGTCAACACCCTCAACACTGGAAACCATCCTACTACCTTTTCCATTGGACCAACTTCACATTCCAGAGACATTCTTATCAATAAGAATAATAATTAAAGACTTTCTGATTTTCAAATTGTTTGTCTCTACCAGAAGGAATTTCCTATGTAATTGCTTTTTGCAGCAGATGAAGCCAGTTTGAGTCTTCGTTTTGTCGATTGAAGTATTTTATTCGTTTTATGGTAAGTGTGGTTTGCATGGATGGTCGGTCCTCATGGATGGGGCCTGGGGTATCTGATGCTGAACATCTGGGCCCATTTAAGATGTTCTGCAGCAGTGCCCTAGAAACCATTTTGGGGACCTCCTGTCTTTACAAACCTGTCAACTCATAAGGGTGATAAGTTAGGCCAGACTTTTTCACCGCTGAGGCAACTTATGAGGCTTACACTTGGCTGACTGTGTTGGCCGCACAGTCTCGTCCGTAGGTGACACCTTAACTTTACAGGTTCAACAGTTACCTGTATCTGGTGTCACTGCATTATGTCTTTGGATTGACGCTTTGGGGGTTTAATCTCCTGGTGCTGTTTGAGTATTTCTCCATTACATTCATAGCATAGCCAACAGTTATATGCTGTGTAGTGGAGAACTGCTTTAGGCGCTACAGGTTAACAGCCTGGTTTGTTGGCTAGTTTGGTTTATCAAAGTTTTTCGATGGGGGAAAATTTAGATTTTACCAGGATTCATGTGTTTCACATCTGGGTGTTACATAGTTTTCTGAGTAAAATCTGGGCTTGTCCTTGCAGCATTTAATTTGCCAGGTTGAACACTTACCTGTCTCTATGCTGTAAGTAGTATGAATCATGGGTAATGATTACTTTGTTAGTTCGCTTGCTTTTCCTGAAGGTAGAGACACTCAATATTGTAATGAAAAATGTATCCAAGATAAAGTTTTATTTTTGAGTATTACAGTACACATGTATATTTTTTATATGCCATATGAGATTATTTTGATACAGAATTATATTTTCATATACTTATATCTTGCCATATTATATTCCTACAGTCTCAGTGTGATATATGATACTATATACTATGCTCCTTTTGCATCCCTGGCCGGTGATGATCATGCAATATCGGATGATGTTGCTGATTTTTATGAGCAGTCTGTTTGTGTTTGTTGCTGGTGTGGCCAGCTCGGTGATTTTGAGAATCATAGAGTATAATTGGTGGCTGATCTGACATGCCGAACATTTTAAATAGGCCTTTTAAATATATTTTGGTGCTAGTAGAAAATGAGATAGGCCCAATGAGATATTGCTGAGAGCATAATATTGTTGACTTGATTTTGCTCAGTATATCCATTTAACTAAGCAATACCTTGAGATTACATAAATGTACACCCATTTTGTTTTGGTATTGCATTGACCCGAGCAGAATTGCCATTGATGAATAATTCTTCAAGGTTCAAGGATAGATTATCATTCTACTTACCAGAATGCCTAGGACATTGATTAATTACTGATTCACTTACCAATTGTATTTTTGCTTCCCATGTTCATTTAATACACATGTAAGTGATAATTGTTGACTTTTTGAATGCCACTTCAAGACTTTTTCACTTATATTCTACTTCATACATGTATACTTTTGTTCAATGAGTTCTGAGAAGCGGTAGTTTTCACAGATGACCCAGAACGAAACCAATGCTATGTTTTATTATGCTGACTGCTGTTGATATTCTACTTTATGCATTGATGTTCTGTCTTCTTCATGATACCATATTGTGTTCGCCAAAACCTGACTAGTAATATAAATCTGTATTGCATTCCGGGGTCGGAATGGAATGCATTTTTAGGTTTAAAATGCATTCTTCCCTAAGGGGGAGCTGTTGTGGTAAACTTGCAGGTTTTGGCCCATTGTTTTACATGCATTTCATGTTTTTGTACATTTTCTTTAAATGTTGAGCAAATGTTGAACTTCTTTTTGTATTTTTCTTTAGAATGAGCAATTTTCTAGCTTTCTTGAAAGTTTCAAGTCTATCGGGCTTGTTTTTACTGAGGTATGGCTGCAAAACACATTTCCATAAGTGACCTTTTATCATGCACCGGCCGTCTGATTTACATTTTCAGCCATTTAAAGCTTATCCTTTCAATTTATGTCCTGATTTGTGGCAGAAATGTAGGTTTTTATGCTATTTTCATGTTGGCTAAGTAGCATGAAAGTTCACTGTTTATTTTTGCTTTAATCTGGAAAGAGCATTTTGGTCCAGCTAGCATCCAGGGGCTGAAATTCCAGGGACTGACCTAGTTTCACTATTTTTCCAATTTTTAGCAAGTTAACATTTTTAATCAGGAAAATGCTCTACTAACATGTTTTTATGTAAATAATGCTCATTTTCCACCTATTTGCATAGTTTATCAGGACTTTGTGTAGTTGTAGTAATTAAAAAACTGCCTTGGATGTTGACCTGTCAAAAATGAGTCAGCCATGTTTTTTGATGCCATTATTGCAGATTTTTAAAACACCATTTTTAAGGTATTTCTGGGCCTTTTTGAGAGCTGTAAATTGACAGGATGATAAATATGCATCTTAAGATTGGTCTGCAATACTTTGTTTGCAAAAAATGTTTTTAATTAGCTCAAAAAGGGGGATTTAAAAATTCTTAAATTCATTAACCAATCAGATTGCAGCTAAAATTTGGGACAGGTATAAATATGGGTCAATTTTGGACCTTTGTCATTCTTGGATTAATTACTTCTGTGTTTAGTGACTTGTGAAATTCCTTTGGACTTAATTGTGCAGTGAAAATTATTATTGAACTTATTATTGTGCAGTGAAAAGTGAAAAATCTGTTTGGGATTACTACTGTGTATTGCAAGGTAAAATTCTTTCTGGAATACTTTTTATTAAATTATTTGGGACAAATTTAACCTGAAATTTTGGGGTAACAAACATTTTTGAGTAATTTCAGAAATTAATATTTACCTTTGGAAAATTAATATTTAATTAAATAATTTATATTTGGGAAGCCTTACAGGCATGTGGAAAGCCTAATCTTCTGAAAAAATCATTGCTTTTTGAGCTGTAAGAACCCTAAAAATGTGGCTGCTAATTTTGGCTCTGATTCTAAATTTACTTGTCAATATAGCCATTTTCTGTGCAGTTGTGTCTGGGATCATAATTTACTATTTTAGGTCTTACTACTATAAAACTGCCATGTCTTCAGCAGGAGAAGTATGTCTAAGAATCCTGCATAGATCATGAGGGGTTTATTGCATAAAATTTAGCTTATTTGTGTCTCTTTATTTTGTGTAATTTGGTTTCATGATTTATGTTGTTATTTTGATGTTTGGCACATATATGTTACTGAAAAGCAGAAAAGATATCAATTATAACTAGAACTGTCAAATTATTGTTGTGTGGTCTCTTGCATGAACTTAGCAGTAAACGAGAGTTAGCTCTATTCGTAGACCTGAGCCTTGTTTGCTGTGAAAGGGTTCCTGACTTACCCTTAAATACAAAAGTCAGTGGTGTCGGCAATCCTGAATAGAAAAACGGAGTCTGATGAAATCACCAGAGTGGTGGCCTTTGTCCCTTCTTATAGCTGTAGAACAAGCATCCGAAGTCTGATTTAGTCATCAGAGCGAGTGACCGTGTAAATCACCTCAATAGAAGCACCTGGTGTCTGACGAGGATGCAGAAGTGATTTCAGCTAGGTTAATACCCTAAAGACCCCTTTACCTACGCAATACTGTAAGCCTATTATGAGCCTTCCCCTTACAACCCGCTAGAATTTTCGGGAGTTTGAGACACAGATTCCTGCTAATTTTAGACAGGTTTACCACACTCGTTCTCATCCTCAGCGCCTACATTTTGGAACCAGTTGCCAAAATCTGTCAGAAAAGCATTGTCAGTTTTTAAGCAACACGTTAAAGAATGCACATAATATATTTTATTTTATTTATCAGTTAATCTGCTTGACACTAGGATTGGTTAGTAGTGAAGTTTATTAGCTTGCCTATATTAAGTAATTATTACATGTTTTATGCCTGTTTTACCTGCCTTTTAAAGGTGCATTATTGAGCTACCGGGTCTCAATTTTTTTTTTCTGTTTTTTTTTTTTCTTCAATTCATGCTCCTTTGTCATGTGTACACTTTTGGAGCCAAATACAGCTTCAGAACTTTGTGAAAATGGTCGTTTTCATTCATGTTTACCCTTCGCTCTGAACATGTGTTCGGAATTTCTGTTCTACAAATAAATCTGTCACTTTACACATACATGGCGACAGTATCGTCTATGAGTGTCGTTACTTATGGCATGGTATTCAGTGTCAAATTTTTTTCCGATTCAGGCATGGCCTAAGCAAACAAGGCCAAAAATGAACGTCGCATAACGTCATATATGGGGATTCTATTTTTTTCACGAACTAAAAATAGATCTAACTAGTGTTCGAAACCTAGTTAGGGAATCCCTCTCAAACTCGTTTACCTGTCATCATAGTTGTTCGCATTTTTGCATAAAATGCATTCATTTGTATTGTTTTAAAGAAAAATATCGGCGATATGTATTTTATTTTTGGAAGCATTTTTTACCGATAGCTCAATAATGCACCTGTAAATGGAGGGATTTTATATATGATCCCAAACTATTTTAATGTGATTTTAAAATGTTTCATATATGACGGCGTATTGAATCTCGGTTCTCAGTGATGCGCATTAAGTGACGAATTAGGGTGATGTCAGGCCTTGACACAGTGATGCAACTTTTCAAGCGAGCATAGACAGACCGTGTGATTGTTTCTACTGTGTCGAGTGCGAATTGGTGGCACTCAATTGCTGAAACATTGTTTTTGTACAAACTTAATATTATGCATGACTCATAGACTAAATATATAGATTTTGAGATGACTTGTCAGAAATGTTAACCATCATGAGAGGATGTGTCGTGTGCAAGACTCTGGTTGGTACTCCAAGGTCAATGTCATCCTTACAGCCGATTACGTGTCACGTATGTATACCGCGCCGGTTTCGTTCTGCCGGTCGCGTTCTCCGGCATCTAATCTTGGTCTTCGCTGTTTGCCATTGCCCCCCAAAAGGGCCGCTAGGCATATATGGGTTAAGCTACGAGATGTTAACACCACAAGAAGTGGTGCAGGGAACATAGAACGATCTAAAATTGGAAAATTAACAATGTCGAAATCAAAATCATTGCGTTTGTCACAGATTGTAGATGAAACAAATACGTCTGCAATTGATAAATTTAAATCTAGCACACCTGAAAACCCCTGCAGTTTGAAAATGGACCGTTCCTAAGCTACAAGTAGGAAGATTCTATAGTCGCATATAGGGTGAAAATATATAAATGACCTATGGAATCGAAAACTGTTCGCCATTATTGCACTGGTTTAGGAAACAGTCAGACCGTCTGTCCATCCTTCTCTTCGGTATCGAGGCCAGTTGTTCAAAAGTAACGATGTCGTTAGCTAATGTATCGGTAAACCTTTAATTATTAAATATTGCCAGTATGCTTATGATCATTGCCTTCACTTCTATCTTATTTTGGCGGAAAACATGGGAGCAGCTTTTGCAAGTTGCAAAAGCTGCTATTTGCAAAAGCTGCTCATATTTTTTTTCAGCAACATAAGCACACGTTTTGATAGTGCACTTACTAGAATAGTTAACAGTATGACCACTAAAGAGTTCGTTTAGCTAACCATGCTTTGCATCACTAAAACCCGGCTATATAACTTTGACCCCCGTAAACGCTACTTTTATACAGTAAAACTGGGGTTGACAGTATTGTTCTTATTGCACGACCCGCAGAAAAAGCGACCGACTGAAGTCGGTTGATTTTCTAAGAGTGCCCTAAAATCACCGTGTCATTCTGTCATTCTGTCAGTCTGTCAGTCTGTCCGTCCGAAACCCGTTTGTGAAAATTGGTGATAGTGATTTAACCGCTTGGAATATTTAAACAATTTTTGGCATACTGATAGATATCAATGAGATCTAACCAATGAACTTGCGAAATATTACATTCCATTTAGTATAACCTCGCCGAGGCAAAAAAATGTGAAAATTTTCGAACTGCTTCTCCTCGGAAACCGTTGGGCCGATTGAAGTTAAATTTCATATGGAGCCTCTATGGGATGGGGGAAACCATAATTTGCTCATGGGGTCCAGGTCACATGACCAAAATGGCCGCCAAGCCATATATGGTCTGTCTGTCTGTCCGTCCGTTACCCGTTTGTGAAAATTGGTGATAGTGACGTAACCACTTGGAATATTTAAACAATGTTTTGGCATACTGATAGATATCAATGAGATCTAAACAATGAACTTGCGAAATATAACATTCAATTTAGTATCGCCTCGCCGAGGCGAAAAATGTGAAAATTTTCGAACTGCTTCTCCTCGGAAACCGTTGGGCCGATTGAAGTCAAATTTCATATGGAGCCTCTATGGGATGGGGGAAACCAAAATTTGCTCATGGGGTCCAGGTCACATGACCAAAATGGCCGCCAAGCCATATATGGTAAAAACCCTTCAAAAATAGTCTTCTCCAGAACAACTGGGCAGATTTCCACGAAACTTGATAAATAGCATCTGGGACGTAGGCCCATCATAAATTGCTAAAATGGTGTCCCTGGGTTGACCTTGACCTTCTTTGTGCCTAGGTCAAACTTTGACACATATGCTTTTGTATTGGAAAAGTGAGAATGCATTTTATCCTGCAAACGATTCAGAATACAGTACTAAAGTATAAGATATATTTTTGCTCCTTACGATAAGGCGCATTTATTGGGGGAACCGTTTTAGGTCCAGGTCACATGACCAAAATGGCCGCCATACCCATATATGGTAACACGCATAAAGCTAAAAGCATCCGGCGGGTCGTGCACTTCAGCTGAAGCACTGGTTACTGCTCAAAATCACAGATTGTGTGTACTCGTTAGAACCGCCTCAACGAGGCGGTTCTAACGAGTACTCATAATCTCTGTTTTTAGCAGAAATATGAAATATATTAGGATTTTTTTTTCGGAAAAACAATTATTTTATATTCCGTGTTAAAATTTTACCAACTTATTTGAATAGGCGTTTTTTTCGAAATGGAACAACTGGACCCAGGACTTTGAGTAAGACACGTATCTCGTTTATCTAGTGAGAGTCGAGTGTGAAATCGGTTGGTTAGAACGAAGTGAGAGAAACAATATAGACATGAAGAGTTTCAGCAATCTGGGGCATAAAAGGAGTTGAGGAAAACAAACGAGCTTATGAGAAATGGCGATCAAGACAGGTGGTATTGTTTGAGAGTATATATGGCATCTTTCTTACCATGAAGTCAGGAGACCAGGGCCCAGGATTACAATGCGTACTTAAATTTTAAGTACCTACTTAAACTAAGAACTTAGGGCTTTAATTTGTTCGAGTATGTCAGTGATGCTCGGGAGCTCAAACGGTAGAGTGTTTTTCTTGATATGCGAGAGGTCCTGGGTTCGAGTCCCGCTCGGGTCTTTTTTTTCCTCCCTGTGGGGCAATTCTACTTGCCAAATAGGTACTGGGATGTATTTCTCCCTTGATGTGTCAAAGTGTGCGACGAACAGAGCTGTGTCAAAACTTCCTTTTACATAATACTGTTTATCATATGGCGTTATTGATACGCAGTGGATAAGGTCGTGTAATAAAAATCCTATGACCACTCTGTAATAACAGTTTGGCGGGATTACGTAACGTCATGACGACGTCCGTGTCAACCATGCTTTTTCTGTGAAGAAAAGTGTCAAATTTGATGGCGATAAAATCTAATTTCATGTTGCCATATGATGAACAGAATCTTACACTCTAGGTCACTTCATATGCATATTGTGAAACTCGCCAAAGGCTCGTTTCATAAATTTCATATGAAATGACCACTCGTGTAAGACCCTCTATATAATACTGGTGACAGGGCAATAATTAATTGTTTGGTGCGGGAAGGTTATTATACGTGAGAGGGGATCCTAAATGACTTGGTTGTTTTTGTCAGGGTAGGTGTTTGTGTGTGTGTGTGTGTGTGTGTGTGTGTGTGTGTGTGTGTGTGTGTGTGTGTGTGTGTGTGTGTGTGTGTGTGTGTGCGGTTGGGGGGAGGGTCGGCGCATATCACTTTCGTCTGTTAGTTTAAAACTGATCCTGTGGCACATCGGGTCCATGTTCCTGCGCTTATGGCCTGCTAGTTTTACGCATACACTGTTCACAACGTTCATATGCCGTCTTTATATTCATTGTCATGAAACAGTCTGACGCCACGTGCATTTATGAAATGACTTGTTTTTCTGCTGTTCAAGAGTATAAACGAACAGGGTCGCCTGCAAAGTAAATGAACTCTGAAGGGGTTCATATAAACTTTGGTAGCGACCCGCTGTCGTTCATACCTTCATGAACATCCGAAAAAAATTTCTTATATTTACATTCTTTTTTCCTCATCACTAGGCGAAAAAATTCTTATAAGGCAAACTGTTAAAGCTGAAAAACATTTACACGCTGTTTTTCTACAAAGAGCGGAACAGCATAGTTGTCGTCAACGCCCATTGAGATCATAGAGAACCATGGTTTAGGGTGTAGACTTGCATCACTTGACGTCATTGAAAATCATGTGATTCGATGCGTTCATCGAAGTATGAACAGGCGTATAGGTTTACAATAGGTTTTACACTTGAAATGTAAATATTAACTCTTTTGGCACGAACAACTGTAACGTATGTCAACGTTGTACATTTGTTGGGCAAATGGTCAAGGTAAAGGCAATAAAATCCTATTTAAAATCCTATTCGAAGGCCCGTTTCGTAACTTTCGTATGAAAGGACCATTTGTGTAAGATTCTCGATATCAAAATTAATGAAAAACAAAGAAGTTTTTTTTGATTGATTGATTGATTGATTGATTGATTGATTGATTTGAGATTTAACGTCCTCGCAACACGATTTAGGTTTGATTTTGGAAGTGTTGATTCCAATTTTGTCGGACTATTACCCGACATTGAGATGCAATTACATCTCAAGCCCTGTCGCCCAATTAAACCAACAAGATTTATATGCCTGGACGGCCCGACTTGCACCACTTTGCCTTGGCAGGCTTAGACCTTCTTAGTGGTTACTGGAGGTCGCGTGTGGACGTTTGTGTACTGGTTGGGTGAGGCGAAGGTGACGTGTATCTTGCGTCACTCGGGCGTCCAGCTGATTGTGACAATGCCTGCTTTCCTAGCAGCAGGTAATGGTAGAGGGGAATGTTGTTATTTCTACTGTTTCTGCACATCCAATCATTTGCCTCTTCTCCCTGCCTAGTAATGCTCAATAAAATGAGTTTGAGGCGTTCCAACTTCCTTTGTAAGCTCGTGCATGTGAGTAATTAAGTGTGTTTGTGAGTGAGTGAGCGCTTTATGTCTCACCTCACTTATAAAAAGACGGGGAAATCCAAGATAGAATGTACGTTGTTTTTGTTTTTTTTACTCCGACTGGAGCTACGGTTTTCTCCGTGTTTGTCTGTATGATGTTTGATTGTGTCCTTAATGACTATATCAGCTACATACATGTAATGATGACATCCGAAAACAATATCGTAGCTTGGGTAAAGAATCGGAGTCTTCCCAGTTCTTCACCATAGCGCAGAATATGTTTATTTTCTTAATTATCGACTCTACCAGATTTGTTTTGAATATTTTTCAATACGACTAACGGCATGAGAAGGGTTGAATCATGGACAGATACCATAAAACCGATTCCGTCCCCGCCCCTCGGGGCTTGAAAGACAGATTGGGCTGCATGGTGCTTCCAAGCAGAGCTGAAACTGACCACACATAACGTAAACACGCCTTTACCAAAAAAAAAAAAAATAAATTTTACCTCCAAAAAAGGAAATTTTTAAGATGTAAAATTGTGGTATTTTTCTTATTTCTGCTCAAAATATAGCCTTTTGGTACACGTTAGGCGGTTCTAACCGATACCCACATTCTATATTTTAGAGCGGAAATAAGTAAAAAAAGTCGACCCCCACCCCTAAACCCCAGTTTTACAAAATAAAAGTGGGGTTCAAGGGGGTCAGAATTATATAAGCGTATTTTCCCGATGCCCTAGTACTTGTAAACAGCTTGGAAGGACTAAGCCTGCCCAGGCAAAGTGGTGTGAGTCATACCGTCCACTGCATATAATAAGCCTTTTGGTTTTATTGGGCGACAGGGCTTGAGGTTTCATTTCATCTCAGAGTCGATAAACGTCCCACAAAATTGGCAGCAACGTCTCCAAAATGACCTGCATAGTGTTGACAGGGACATTAAACCTCAATTCAAATAAGACTCCATAAAACCGAGTTTTGCATATTCAAATATTGTATGAGTTCTTGTTTCTGAAGGGACCCCATAGAAACAGCGTTTTGAATATGTCGTGGTGCTACTTTGTGACCAATGTTTGCCCGCACAATTTGAGATCGAGTGTGATCCTTCAATTACACAGGTTTTATAGTATATAAAACATTTTTCATGGTTTATGCAGTGAAATGGAAACTAAACCATCATGTTTTCTATTGTCTTCAACCATTCAAGCAGAAGCAGAGATTTTTGACAGACCGCGGGAAAGTAGTGGACCGCCTACATCAATGTGTAATTGAAACTTACGTGCTAATCTTCGAGAAAATTTCCGTCAAAATTACGACTTCATCCGAAGTTAAATACTTAGCTAAGTAAATGAAATTGGTGGCTTTCGAATGCACTTTTTAAGGAAATACTTTACTAAGATAAGAATTCATCCTTAAATCGTTAAGTCGACCTTAACTTAAGTAACGATTGTAATCCTGGGCCCAGGTATGTTTTATTGGCTTATTTCGGGGGACCATAATCAGAACAAAACGGGTTTGCTGGGAAATGTACCTGTTTTAGTGTTCTTGGCAGAGTGAAATCTATTTCTCTGAAGGATGTGTCGATTGTGATATGTCATTAACAACCGTCTGCAAACACTTTGTCTTTCCATTTTGAAATGAACACCATATCGACCTGCTCTGGGCCCAGGATTACAATCGATACTTAAGTTAAGGTCGACTTAACGATTTAAGGAGGAATTAATATCTTAGTAAAGTATTTCCTTAAAAAGTGCATTCGAAAGCCACCTTTTTCATCTACTTAGCTAAGTATTTAACTTCGGATAAAGTCGTAGTTTTGACGGAAATTTTCACGACGATCAGCACGTAAGTTTCAATTACACATTGATGTAGGCGGCCTACAATTTTCCCGCGATCTGTCAAAAATCACTTCTTCTGTTTCATTGAATGGAGACAATAGAAAATATGATGGTTTAGTTTCCATTTCACCACATAAACCATGAAAAATGTTTTATACACTATAAAACGTGTTTCATTGAAGGATCACACTCGATCACGATTTGTGCGGACAAACATTAGTCACAATGTAGCACCACGCCATATTCAAAACGCTGTTTCTACGGGGTCCCTTTAGAAACAAGAATTCATACAATATTTGAATATACAAACCAAAAGGCTTATATGCAGTGGACGGTCTGACTCACATCACTTTGCCTGGGTAGGCTTAGTCCTTTTAAGCTGTTTACCAGTGCTCGTGCCAGTGTGGTCAGTTTCAGCTCTACATGGAAGCATCATGCAGCCAAATCTGAAGCCCCGAGGGGTGGGGGCGGAATCGGTTTTATAGAGTCTGTCCATGATTCAACCCTTCTCATGCCGTTAGGCGTATTGCATAATATTCAATACAATCTGGTACAGTAATAAATATATTCTGCATTATGGTGAAGAACAGGGAAGACTCCCTCAGAAACCACCCCAAACTTAACCCCGGCTACAATATTGTTTTCGGATGTCATTATTATACATGTATGTAGTTGATATAGTCATTAACGACTAGATCAAACATCATGCAGACAAACACGGGGAAAAACCGTAGCTCCAGTCGGAGTAAAACAAAGGAAAAAAAATGTGATATAAAATCTCTGTACATTCCATCTCGGATTGCCCCGTCTTTTTATGAAGGTGGTCCTTATCTGCGTATTACCTTACAGTTGATGAGGCATAAAGCGCTCACTCACTCACCTCACAAACACACTCAATCACTCACATGCACAAGCTTACAAGGGTGTGGACGGCCTCCGCCCATCGAGGCTTGAAGAAATAGAGGGGCTGCTTGATGCTTCCACGCAGAGCTGAAATCGACCCGCACACGAGTACTGGTAATCCGTTTAGAGGATCTAAGTCTGCCCAGGCAAAGCGGTGCGAGAATATAAACGCTATTGGTTTCATTGGGCGGCAGGGCTTGAGATGTCATTTCATCTCGATGTCGGGTAAAAGTCCCACAAAATTGGAAGCAACGTCTCCAAAATGACCTTTACAGTGTTGACGGGGACGTTAAACCTCAAATCATACAAAACAAACAAGGGAGGTGGTACGCCTCAAACTTATTTTTATTTAGCATTTCAAGGCAAGGAGTAGAAGCTTATGATTGGTTGCGCCCAATTTCAGTTGGACACCCCAGTGACGCAAGATACACGCCACCTTGCCTCACCCAACCAGCACAAGCCGACCACACGCGACCTCCAGTAAACCACTTAGAAGGCTTAAGCCTGCCCAGGCAAAGTGGTGCAAGTCGGGCCGTCCATGCATATACGAGTTTGATTGGGCGACAGGGCTTGAGATGTAATTTCATCTCAATGTCGGGTAAAAGTCCGACAAAATTGAAAGCAACACTTCCGAAATCAAACCTAAATAGTGTTGTGAGGACGAATCTCAAATCAACCATAAAAAACTTCTTTGTATTTAATAAATTTTGATATCGCGAATCTTACACAAATGGTCCTTTCATATGAAAGTTACGAAACGGGCCTTCGAATTGGATTTTAAATTGGATTTTATTGCCTTTATTATGACCATCTGCCCTGCAAATGTACATCGCTGACATATGTTACAGTTGTTCCCGCCAAAATAGAAATTATTTACATTTCAAGTGAAAATACTAATGTAAACCTATAGAAAACAATGCAGTTCATACTTCCATGAACGCATCAAGTCATATGATTTTCCATGACGTCAAGTGACGCCAGTCTAAACCATGGTTCTCCATGATCTCATTGGGCGTTCCGCTCTTTATAGAAAACTGCGTGTAAATGTTTTTCAGCTTTAACAGTTTGCCTTATAAGTGTGGAAAAAATAATGTAAATATAAGAAATATTTTTTCGATGTTCATGAAGGTATGAACGACAGCGGGTCGCTAGCAAAGTTTATATGAACCCCTTCGGAGTCGGGGTTCATTTACTTTGCAGGCGACCCTGTTCGTTCATACTTTCATGAACAGCAGAAAAATAAAAGTCATTTCTTAAATGCACGTGGCGTCATACTATTTCATGACACTGAATATAAAGACGACATATGATGGTTGTGAACATTGTATGCGTAAAAGTAGCAGGACATGCATAAGCGTAGGAACATGGACCCGCTGTGCCACAGGATCAGTTTTTAAATAACAGACAAAAGTGATATGCGCCAGCCTCCCTCCCCAAACACCCCATCCCCCGACACACAAACCTGTCGGCCCCACCCACCCATCGGGGCATGAAGAAATAAATTGGCTGCATGACGCTTCCACGCAGAGCTGAATCCGACCGCACACGAGTACTGGTTACCCACTTAGAGGATCTAAGCCTGCCCATAGAGGCTTGAATCTTTTTTTTTCTTTTTTTTTCATGATTCAAGCCCCTATAGCATGCCCAGGAAAAGCGGCGCGAGTCGGACCGTCCATGCTTATAAACCCTATTGGTTTCATTGGGCGACAGGCTTGAGAAGTCATTTCATCTCAATGTCGGGTAAAAGTCCCTCAAAATAGGAGCAACGTCTCCAAAATGACCTGTATATAGTTGAAAGGGACATTCAACATCCAATCAATCAATCAAACATACACACACCTACCCTGACAAAAACAACCAAGTCGTTTAAGACCCCCTTTCGCTTGTAAGAACAGTCCTACACCAAACAATAAATTGTTGCCCTGTTACCAGTATTATACAGCATTATGTAAAGGGAAGTTTTTTTTACAGCTCTATCGGTCGAAAACTGACACACCAAGGGAGAAATCCCAGTTGTTTTATACCTCATCGCCAAGTCGACTTGCGCTCCAAGGAGGAAAAAAAAGTGGCTCGACCGGGACCCGAACCCAGGGCCTCTTGAATATGATGCAAACACTTTACCGTCTGAGCTACCGAGCATGACTGGTAATTTTTGGCAAATAAAAGCTCTCGTGTTTGCCGTTGTTGATATATACATTCATGTGTCAAGGTCAAATCTTAAAAAGTTAAGGTACCTACCTGGGTTACCTTAAATATTTAAGGATATTCTCTGGTTAAGTATCGACTTAAACGAAAGAAATTCTTTGTAGTTCACTTTATACGACAGTTAAGTAAATACTTAGTTTAAGTAGGTACTTAAAATTTAAGTACGCATTGTAATCCTGGGCCCTGATAAGTATTTATGCGAGTGTAAAAGTTTATCTGCCTTTCGTTTGCCCCGCCACAAAAAGTGGCGAGGTATTATGTTATACCCTCTGAATATTTGAGTGTCCGTCCGTCATCCCCTCTTAATATAGTGTCCATTCTATAAATCTTATACAATCTGAGATATTTTCACGAAACTTTAAAAAACATGTAAAGCACCATAAGACGACGTAAAAACATAAACCATAACACTGTTTTTCCTACTTTGGACGAATTGCCTTTGAACAATGCACTTAGCCATTTCCACCATGTACAGGTGTCCGCCCCATAACTCTGACACTTATATAGATATTTTCATTTAACTTAATACAAATGTAAAGCACCATGAGACGATATACAGGACATATGATTCATAACTCTGATTATCCTAGGTTAGGAGTTATTGCACTTTGAATATTGAACATAGCCATTTCTGCCATGTACTCCTGTCGGCTCTGTAAGTTGAAAACCATTCGAGATATTTTTTGATGTTTCTTACAAATTTAAAACACCATCAGACAACGTTCAGAACACAAGAACTGTAACTCTGGTTACCCTACTTTTGGAGTTACTGGCCTTTGAACACTGTAAATATTGAAAATAACCATTTCTACCGATTGTACTCGCTTTTTTGGTAACCGTTTCAGATATTTTGGTGGGACTTCACACAAAAGTAAAATATCATGAGCCAAAGTGCAGAACACAAGAGCAGTAACTCTGGCTAACCTACTTTTGGGGTTATGACCATATGAACATTGAAAAAAGAAAGTATCGATAATTGTAAAAAATTTAATCTGTTTGGCTGCAAAATATAAATCTTTTGAATTTTTATTTGTACAGAATCGCAGGTCACATACAATCCCAAACACTGTACTTTTCCTGTCCTTCACCTTGTACACTGTAAACAGAAAATTGTTTTGAGCTGTTTCAGTATGCTACAACCATTAGGGGATCTGCAGAATACGAGAACTCTTATTCTGGTCTACTTATTTTTGGAGCTATCGCCCTTTGAACATTGAAAATAGTCACATCAATTATATATTCATGTCATCTTTATTTAGGGAAAGACTAAAATATTCATTTTTGAGTGATATGGCACGTGCTTCATGTAAGTGCCGTGGCAGGACATGATACAGTACGCGTAGCACTTTTCTTGAATTTTAAAATTGGTTTGCTTAAGTTTGCGTACCATATGGCATCTACGCATGGTCTTCTGTTCTAAAATTGCCATTATCCTGTTTTTTTTTTTTAATTATCTCCCCTGACAATATAACCTTGTGATGTCCATAACTCCAATACCCTTCGAGATATATTGCTGGTACTTGGCACAATTGTTGACAAGGTGGAGATGGCGTGTCATGTTTAAGAACCGCAACTCTGGGTGCTAGGGTTTTTGATTTATCTCCCCTTCCAGTATTATCCACCACCTTGTGATCAAACTCCAATACCCTTTGAGATATAGTGTGGGAACTTGGCACAATTGAATACAAGGTATAGTAGGCATGTCCTGTGCAAGAATCACAACTCTTGGTGCTGTGGTATTTGAGTTATCTCGCCTTTCAATTTAAAAGTACGACCACCTTGTGATCACCATATCTCGAATACCCTTTGAGACATATTGTTGGTGCTTGGTACAGGTATGCATGAGGTTATGCAGGCGTGTCAGGCACAAGAACCACAATTCTGAGCGTTGGTTTAAGAGTTATCTCTCCTGACAGTATAATCTTGTGATGGCTATAACTCCAATACCTTTAAGATATATTACTGGTACGTGTCACAATTGTACATGTATATGCAAGGATGAAAAGGCATTTCATGTGCAAGAACCACAACTCAGTATACCTGTATTTTGTGCATTGGAAATCCTGGATCTTCATCATGTTGAGAAGCGATCCTTTGTATCATTAGGCGAATAAAGTATCAATAAACACTGCATATACAAAATATCCTATAGGCTTACCAGTGTGTTTTAATTCTAGTGCACTTTCTATTTGTGAACAGTCTTCTGAAGGCCATTTTGGATTTTGGTCGGGAGAATTGCCATCTCCTCTGATGGCTATTTTTAAATTCGCAATGCTGATGTCATTCATGAAGTTATTGTCTACTTATTGCGACTGCATTAAATTGCACCGTGCAACCACTATCCCCGGTCTCCCCTACCCACGACCTATATTGTGAATGGAATAAAGAAAATATCACATTTTTTTCATCTTAAATTAGCGTTTTTTCGGCAGAAAATTTACAATGTATTTGTACAAGAGCATGCCATATGGAAAAAACAAAACAAAAAACTTTACAATGTTTTCGTACAAGAGCGTTCATGTCATATGAAAAAAGCGTAACTAGACTGTGGCGATTCTGCTTGTCACATAACGATTTTAAATCTGATCCTATAGCCGAAAAAGTTCAAAACTATTTCAATATAGAAAACTTGGGATTGTCATGGTTTATGTGCATGTCATTGTACGCGTGGTCGTAACAGTTTATATGGCGTTAGCCACTAAACAAACATATAGGGATCAACCATTGTTTTTCATCAATTAACATTCGACGGCCCGAGGAAGGTGTTTGAACATGAGGCCGCTAGGCCGAATGTTCAAATTTCTTCCGAGGGATCCGGCAAATGTTAATGCAATGAAATAACCATGGATGATCGTTGTTCTTGAATAACTAACGTTTCCGACAGCAAATTTTGACGAAAACGCCCAAAAGCTCCAAATAAACTCCATATAAACTTTTCAAATGTGACCGAGGAACCAACATGGCGGCCAGTTCAGAATGTGTTTACAATGACGTTGTTACGCAGTAACCATCTGGCGTCATCACAGAACCATAAAACGCTACATTCAGGGCGATAATGTAACGTCGCTCAACGTAAGGTAACAAAGCAAGGCCCGTCTTGTGATATGAAAAGCTCAAAATCCATGTTCAAACAGCACGCGAATTTCATGGTTTGAACATGGTTTTTGTTGTTTGAGCACGGCGTTCGGTCCATTTGACAATGCCTTCAAATAGCTATGCGCATAGGTATTTTATATGCAAGAACGAAGTATTGATGATAAAGACTATCATTATTAGGCCTACTTGTTGGAATGGCCATTTTGATGTGGTTCTAACGAGCAATCTTTGAAGCACAGAGGGCTATGGGAATGTCACAAGTTTTCATCAGAAAAATAAATGTCAGCTCTATTTTCATGATGAATGCATATAACTTGTCACGCGGGCATGTTTTTGTTATTTGCTCCTAAATAAACTGTAGGGCGTACGCTGTTCATGAATTTGAAGAGTCTAAAAAAACGGGAACTTCCTTTTTGTCTATAATGTCTTTCTTGTTTCCAGAGCAAATTTTATAGCTTGGTTCTCTTTATTTCAGGCGTACGGGCAGAAATAACAGCTCTCGGAACCTAAATGAGCAACGTAAATTTTGTGAAATGGCATAATGAAATATAGCAAACTGTCGTAATGAAAAGTTCCCATCAGTTGTGTTTTATTTGTTTATTATTATTTTCATTATTATTATAAATTACACAAGTAAAGATAATCCAGCGACTGATCGAATTAGAACCCAAAAGTTGTCCCAAATACCAAAGGGACAGACGGACAAACACATCTTAACAAATAATAAAGTCCTGACTAGCGACAAGCCGAGTTTGCAGACAGCAACCAACATAAAACAAATGAAATCGTATGAAAAGTACCGCGAGTTATAATTTCCGGGGGAGGGGGGATGTACCCGTTATACAGTGCTCCTTACCCGTTATACACTTCTTACGATATGAAAGCCGTAACAAAGGAAAGAAGCATAGCCTTAAAAAATCATTCGAACCCGGGATTCGAACCCGGGCCGCTCGGGTGATAGTCCAGTGCTCTAACCGCTGAGCCAAAGAGTCAACTCTCTGACGCAGTTGTCAGAGAGTGGTCATAAACCTAGAAGCTATGTATATGATCTACCAAGGTAGATAATGGAAGGGAGGTAATGCTGTCCGCAACACATTGCTCTAACCGTCACCTTCCGCTGCGGTTTACACAATTTACGACCGATTTCAATATCCATTAGACTTTCAGTCAAATAAAGCTGATCAAACTGGTTCATTCTGATGGATTAAATGGGCACCGTCAAGCGATTTTGGTACTTATCGCCTAAGCGAGCAGCGAAGGTTCAGGCGAGCCTGCGCATCCGCGCAGTCTCGCCAGAACCTTCGCTGCTCGCTCATACAAGCAGTGAATCAAGAAGAAGCCATATCCCTGGCCCCTCTGAATGGCTGGGCATGCGAAGTTAAAATTTGTCATGAGGGAATGCTCGAAGACACAAATTCGCTTGGCGGGGCTCAAATTACAGAGGTGAGTGCACAAGAAATATACATCAAATTCTGCGAGTTTCTTTGTACTGCAGACTTGTCTCAATGTCACTTCAGATGATTGACATGCATGTCCTGAGAACTGAGAGTGCAATGTATCTGATTGGATGGCTGCACATTTGCTGTGTCATAATTGGCCTAATAATTTTTCTATCCTTGTCCGTTTGTGGTGTCATAATCCAGTGAGTGAGTGCTCACCAACAGCTAAGGTCATAGGGAGACGGGACCTCTGTTTAAAGACTCACCTGAAAGTGTGGAGAAGCCCTGGATCGATCCTGCGATCCCTGGTTTACAAAACGAGTAGCATACCTTCTTCACCACTGAGGCTTCTAAAGTTTGGTAATTAAATGATGAAATTGGTTGGGGTTAGACAGTTATTGAATGGTACAGCCACTCCAAAGACTAATGAATATTGAAATCAGTAGTAGTTGGCTGTTCGGCTCGCAAGTTCAAGTCCACAACATAGCAGACCCGAATATTCACTGACATTTTGTTCCATTGTTATCATACTATGTCCCTATGTACGAAATCCACGGAACGGTTATTTAACCCATAAATGCTTAATGTCCCATTTATTGGACATTGGCAAACAGTTTAGACTCAGACGCATAAAATAACCCTGCCATCCCTATAATGGGAAGTGGCCCACTCCAAACCTATTTAGGTGGAAGATTCAAGTGTCATATACGGGTTAAAGCACGCTATGTCGTCTGTGCTGTGTTGCACGGGTTACCTGTAAAAATGGACTAGCCCATGTGCTATGGTGCATTTGCAGACAATGTGCACCCCGATCAGAAGCCAGAGAAGTCTGATCATGGTCTAGACTGTTTGCTTAAGAAATAAATAAGCTCTAACTGTGATTAGTTGAGTAATAAATCACCGTTTTCCGTCAGTTGTAAAGTAGACAAATCACGCGCGCTACGCGGTCGTGATTTGTCTACTTACAACTGACGGAAAAACTGTGATTTATTACTTAACAAATCACAAACTAGAGCTGATCTATTTCGATTCTAAAAGGCTAAAAATCGATCGACAATACTGCTGATGTTTCTTTCAAAATCTCACAAGTTTTCGCCATTGTTATAAGATATCCCGCTAAAAGTTTCGGCTTAAACACATACATTTATGTCCTTTTCTAACGTTTTCGATGCGAGAAAATGACGTTACACCGTCTAACGTCAACTAAATCGACTAGTGACGCCATAAATTGGCAGTTTTTAATGACGTCACTCGTCACGCTCTTCCTTGCCGTGATTTGTTGTAGAATAAAACACACTTTTTTCCATTGTTTATATAGGCGCGCGCGCTGTGTTAGAATTAAAAATAACGTACATGTAATTTAAGAGATGTACAAAGCAATTAAAGTCTCCGTTCAGGATCATTATCCCAGTACACACTCAGAGACAATCGATCAACCAGTGCTGAGCACACACTCAGAGACAATCGATCAACCAGTGCTGAGCATACACTCAGAGACAATCGATCAACCAGTGCTGAGCACACACTCAGAGACAATAGATCAACCAGTGCTCAGCACCCACTCATAGACAATCGATCAACCAGTGCTGAGCACACACTCAGAGACATTCGATCAACCAGTGCGGAGCACACACTCAGAGACATTCGATCAACCAGTGCTGAGCACACACTCAGAGACAATCGATCAACCAGTGCTGAGCACACACTCAGAGACAATCGATCAACAAGTGCTGAGCACACACTCAGAGACAATCGATCATCCAGTGCTGAGCACACACTCAGAGACAATCAATCAACCAGTGCTGTCATTTTTTGTCCCCGTTGGCGGTAGATGGGACATAATTATTGTTTTTGCCCTGCCCGTTTGTTTGTTGGTTAGTTGGTTTGTTTGTTGGTTGGACAGCATTAAGATTGGTCATAACTTTTGAACTTATTGAGAAAGAGCCTTCATATTTTTTTTGTGTGTGTGACAAGGACTTCCCACTTATACAAAAGAATGACCTTTGACCTTGACTTTCGACTTACTTTAAAGAATAAAAATAACAATGTCATAACTTTTGAACCGTTTCAGATAGAGCCTTCATTAAAGAAATGAAATTTATTTTTCTGCGGTTCATGGAAGTGTGAACGCAGTGTGTCGCGTGCAAAGTAAATGAATCTCATGTAAACTTTGCTAGCGACCCGCTGTCGTTCATACTTTCATGAAAAGCAGAAAAATTAAGTTTATATTTCATATTTACATTATTTGCCCCTCATCAGGGGGCGAAAAAATGCTTACAGGGCAAACTTTTAAAGCTGAAAAAACATTTACACGCTGTTTTTCTACAAAGACAAAGAGCGGACTCGTTGACGCCATCAACGCCCGTAGAGAACAATGGTTTAGAATGACGTCACTTGACGTCACTGAAAACCATGTGAATCGATGCGTTCATGGAAGTATGAACTGCATTGTTTTCTGTAGGTTTACATTAGACTTTACACTGGAAATGTAAATATATCATTGTGACAAGGGATTCCTGACCTGTGACCTATACCTGTTACCTTGACATGTGAACTTCTTTAAGGATAAAATAACGTTCGTCATACCCTTTGAACCGTTTCAGATAGAGCCTTCATATTTGTCATGTAGGTGTCTTGTGACAAGTGCTTCCCACTCATTGACCTTGGCCAGTGACCAACGTTGAAGAAAAATTGACATGTGCCCTGGAACGTTTTCGTGTTTCACAAACCATTACGAAAATACGCCTGTACAAATACATTGTAAACCTTGCCGCCGAAAAAGGAAAATTTTAAGATGAAATATTGTGATATTTTTCTTATTTCTGCTCGTTAGAACCGCCTCTTGTTAGCAGTAAGTTTTGCAAACATGTGTGTATATATGCTTTCAGCAAACAATGTAGACCCCGACCAGACGTTTTGCGGCGTCTGATCTGGGTTTGCGCTGTTCGTCAATGTCCCAAATAAGGGCCGCTAGCCATATATGGGTTAAACAAACGCTGTATATCATGCTAAGACGCGGCCCCCGCCCATAGGGGCTTGAAGAAATATATGGGCTGCATGATGCTTCCACGCAGAGCTGAGTCCGGCCCGCACACTAGTACTGGTAAACCGCTTAGAGGATCTTAGCCTGTCCAGGAACCGCGGTGCGAGGCGAACCGTCCATGCTAATAAACCCTATTGGTTTCATTGGGCGACAGGGCTTGAGATGTCATTTCATCTCAATGTCGGGTAAAAGTCCCACAAAATTGGAAGCAACGTCTCCAAAATGACCTTTACAGTGTTGACGGGGACGTTAAACCTCAAATCAAACATGCTAAGACGCTACGAAAACAGTGTCAATAGGGCACGTTTAAGCTCTAGTAGCCACCTCAAGCCCTGAGTGTTAGTCGCGTAGACAACAGCTTTATAACCGATGCTGTATTATACACCTGTGGACACAAATCCGTTCAAACTTTGATGAGCTTCCTTTCGTTTTGATCTGATATTCAATATTTCCTTACAGCCTGTCAGTCAATTGCAAGGCAGGAAGAATTCAAAACACAAAGTGTTGTATATTTCATTGTAGAACCTGCACTGTCCAATCAGAATACAGTCAGATCTAAAATGGAAGAAAGTGCTTGCCACAATGAGACCGATCAATATAGATTGCATGATCCAGTTTTAGACTACTTTGATGAATGATATTTGCTTGCCATGTGTGTGTGCGTGTGTGTGTGTGTGTGTGTGTGTGTGTGTGTGTGTGTGTGTGTGTGTGTGTGTGTGTGTGTGTGTGTGTGTGTGTGTGAATTCGGGTTTAACGTCGCTTTCAACGATTAATTATTCAGTCATATCACGACGGTGTCTGGTTGCGGCAGGGAGCTCAATGCTCACTTTTATAGTGCTTCTTCACCCAAGTATCATGTCCCAGACACATAACATGATATGACATTATCCTGACACTGGGTCGACCAGTCCTAGCTCTACCCCGTAAATCTGAGTGCCAAGCGAGGAGCAGCTAGTACCATTTTTAACGACTTTGGCATGTCGAGGCTCGGGATCGAACCCGTGACCTCCCCTTCCCCGGAGCGGCCACTCTACCAACTGAGCTATCGTGGCCGGTATTTGTTTGTCAAACTAACTTGATGCAAAGAGATTCATTGAAAGGTACTTCATTTGAGTTTGAACGCTTTGTGTGCACAGGTGTACTCGTAAAACTGGCCCAATTGACAATCAACCAACAATAGAGCATCATAGAGAAAGTGTGTGTGTGTGTGTGTGTGTGTGAATTCGGGTTTAACGTCGCTTTCAACAATTTTTCAGTCATATCACGACGGTGTCTGGTTGCGACAGGGAGCTCAATGCTCACGTTTATAGTGCTGCCTCACTGAAGTATCATGTCCCAGACACATTACATGATACCACACCCAGTCACATTATCCTGACACTGGATCGACCAGTCCTAGCTCTACCCCGTAAATCTGAGTGCCAAACGAGGAGCAGCTAGTACCATTTTTAACGACTTCGGTATGTCGCGGCCCGGGATCGAACCCGAGACCTCCCGTTCCCCGGAGCGGACACTCTACCAACTGAGCTATCGGGGCCGGTCATAGAGAAAGTAAACTCAACGTTATGAAAAACAGGGTCAATTATGTGGACTACATTGGACACAGAGTAACCGTCGTGATATAACTGAAAAATTGTTGAAAGCGACACACACACACACACACACACACACACACACACACACACACACACACACACACACACACACACACACACACACTTGGACACAGAGTATTAACCCATTGCATGGGGGAAACCCCTAAAGGGGTACCTTGGAAAACAGTGTAGGCCCAGATCAGACGGCGCAGAACGCAGCGTCTGATCAGGGCCTGCACTATATGCTAACAGAATTTTCTGTCAAAAATAGAATAAAAACAAAACAAATAGGCCAGACACCCCATATATGATAAATGGACTTGTCCAACATATAGCAATGGAAGAGTCCACTAGCACACAATGGGTTAAAAAGGAGTACGACACATTACCGATAGGAAACTAAGACCTACTGTCAATGGACCTTCATTGAGTGACCCCCTCCCCCGACTGTTTTTTTTTATTTTACGGCCCTTTCAAGATTATTGCACTCATATTGAGCCGATCATTAATCAGAGGTTGGCGAAAACCGGAGTACCCGGAGAAAAACCATCTGACCTTCCGTTGCAGAACTTGGCGTCCCACATGCGACCCGAGCGAGGCACGAACTCACGGCGGTGAGGGACCTAATATTTAAGAGTCAGTGCTCTTATCCACAAGACCACGGAGGCCCCCCTCGCCGACTGAGCAACATTGCTGGCGGTTATCCGGCGCAACCGTTACCATTTTCTTGAGAAGCGGTATTGGTTGTGTAAACAAATTTCAATGGAAATCACTGCACCCCACCCCCAACTCCCACTACTCACAGAACACGGGTCATATCAGACAGAGAGAATTACAACAGTCTATAAGTATTTGCTGACCACTAATAATGGAAGTCAGAAATAGCTCAGTAGTTTTATTTGAATGTCACAGAAATATTTAGTATTTACATATTATTACTACAGTAACTTGATCTGACGCATTGTATCACGTCGAGTAGATGTTTCCAGATCAGCGTATCACACGAGACGCGCAGCGTCGAGTGTGATGCGTAAGATCTGGAAACATCCAAGAGACGTGATACTGTGCGACAGATCAAGTTATTTTAGTGATAATACGTTTATTATATACCTTTTTTCGCTTTTAATAAAGTCTTTTGTCAACGTAAATTGGCGGGAAACTTTGACGTTACATTCTGTGTGTAAGTGACGTCATCATTTCGAACGTTTGGTTCCGCGTTATCGATGGCTGTTTTCTAACGTCGCAACAAATGCCGGGACTCAGGGTTTGCAGGAGTGTGATACGGAATCGGAAAACGCGAGTGCGTGATACGGGATTCTGTATTTTTGTGTCGGAAAACTGATAGTAGACAGCAGTATTTCTTGTAGGTATATAATAAAATGTAAGAATGTTTCCGTAAGGATTAATATCTCTTTCTATCGTCACTATCATCACGAAAACACGCCTATATAAATTTTACCGCCTTGAACCCAACTTTTATATCGTAAAACTGGGGTTTACAGGGGTAAACCTTATTTTTCTTATTTCTGCTATAAAATATAGATTGTGGGTACTCATTAGAACCGCCTCTATGAGGCGGTTCTAACTGGTACCCACAATCTATGTACCCCACAATCTATATTTTGAGCAGATAAAAGAAAAATGTGAAAGTATTATCATCTTAAAATTTTCGTTTTGATTTTCTGCGGTAAAGTTTACAATATATAGGTGTGTTTTCGTAATGTAAGCATTAATAAGAGCAAGGAGAATCGCATTATACTCACTCTGGCCTCAAACTGATTTGGCAGACCCAGCGTTAATACTTTTGAATAAGCCGGTAGGTGCCTGGTACTCTGGCTGTGCTCCGACCTACTGGTGTCCACCCGTTGGCATTCTTTTGTTCCAGCATGTTGTGGAGTCTTCATCAGTGTACCATACCTGAATTGTTTGACTTGTAGTTTCCCGAAAACGATGCACTTATGAGTTTGAATACCTTCAATAACAATCAAGGCAGTACCATGGGCCCGGGTAATGGCCTAGTTAAAAAATGAAAACCCACTCCAAAGATGTGTTTTTGTTGTTAGACCATTCCAAGACCATTTCAAGACTGTGCTTTTGTTGTATACCAATATTGTCATATGTATTTCTGTCATGTATTCCTGCTCATATTTTTATTTCATTTGGGGGATTTTTTAGCCATTTTTTTAGGGGGGGATGGGGTGGGGTGGTTGGGGTGGAAACTGTCAATGTAATTTTACTGTAAATACCATGGTTTTCAGTTTTGTGTTGAAGCCTTTCCTTCCAACGGCTTACCATTCTACATAACTCTACATTCTACATAACTCCACATAATTTATATGACGTTGTTTTGCTTCATGTGCGTCTTTTATTAGGGGATAACTGTATTCAAAATTGTCATTTGGGGAGGTAAATTGGCGGTTTTACGGTCGGAAATTTAGTTTCACGACGACGCACCAGGGGAACCGTTAAACGGAATTTGCGACAGTGAAACCGACGATTTACCTCCCCAAATGACACTTTTCAATAAAGTTACAGTATCCCCCTCCTAATGCACTAATTAGGTTGTTTTGTTAAAAATTGTACTCAGTATTTTTCTCAAAGCGGCAAGCGCTATAAACAAATGATACCCAATGAAAAGCAACATAACATGACGTCGTCGGGTTTCGACAGTATATCACAGGATGAAGCGGACTACTAGCAAAAATGGCTAAAAAGTTATAATTATTAGAAAATTGAAAAAATTACATTTAAAATGATTAAAAAAAATAAAATAAATAAAAATAACGGTCAGCTGATAGTAAATATACTGACCCATCATATATTCCGCGCCGGAATGTTGGGACGCAATGACTGATCATAAATTGCCGATTTAAAGAGTTTACAAGGGGATAAACTGATAAATAGAATACCAGATTCGTGTCTTTTGATATCAAGTTTATCAGGCTCGGCTTCGAGAACGCATGCAGAATCGCTCGGCAAGCCTCGCGATTCTACAAGAGTTCTCGAAGCCTTGTCTGATAAACTTGATATCAAAAGACACGAACCTGGTATTCTCTATTTCTACCGCACTTTGATTTGTTTTGTTTGTTTAAATTGAGGTTTAACGTCCTCTTCAACACTATTTAGGTCATTTTAGAGACGTTGCTTCCAAATTTGCGGGACTTTCACCGGACATTGAGATGAAATGACATCTCCAATGAAACCAAAAGGCTTATATGCACCGGACGGTCTGACTAACACTGCTTTGCCTGGGCAGGCTTAGTCCTTCTAAGCGGTTTACCAGTACTCGTGTGAGGTAAATATCAGCTCTGCGTGTACCATGCAACCCAATCTATTTCTCCAAGCCCCGATGGGCCGGGGCGAGAACCGCACTTAGAAGCGATTTTAGTAAATTTACTTCGAACTGTTACATTACATATTACAAACACTGCTCCGGCCCCCGCCCATTGGGACTGGAAGAAATAGATGGAATGAACGATGCTTCCACGCAGAGCTGAAACGACAGCAAATGAGTACTGGTAAACCGCTTAGAAAATCTAAGCCTGCCCATGCAAAGCAGCGCGGCGAGTCGGACCGTCCAGGCTTATAAACCCTTTTGGTTTCATTGGGCTTGGGATGTCATTACGTCTCAATGTCTGGTAAAAGTCCCATAAAAATTAGAAGCAACGTCTCCAAAATGACATATACAGTGTTGACGGGGACGATAATCCTCAAATCAAACCAACAAGCCATCACGAAAACATGCCTATACAATTTTAACCCTATTGAACCCCACTTTTATACAGTAAAACTGGGGTTTAAATGGGGTAAACCTTATTTTTTATTTCTGCTCAAAATATAGATTTTGGGTACACGTTAGAACCGTCTAATCGGAGACGGTTCTAACGTGTACCCTAAATCTATATTTTGAGCAAAAATAAGAAAAATATCACAATTTTTATCTCAAAATTTTCATTCTTTCGGCGGTAAAATTTGCCATGTATTTGTATAGGTGTGTTTTCGTAATGCAAACAAAGAAATAAACACTGATTATTTAGCCGTTCCTTAGCTTCGTCTAACTAATTAATAAAATGCACTGTTATTTACGACACATTAAACCACACCACCTTAAATTTTCCTGCAAAAATCTTCGACAAATTACTTGCAATAATCTTGCAAAATAAATTTGATTTTTTTTTATTTTGTCTTAAAACCAATGTATTTGGAATAAAACAAAAAAGATAAACAAGAATCTACCCTATTCTCTATTTGGTTTCTGCTGCAATCCTGACATGCCTCATAGACTGACGATTCATATCAAAAAAGAAAATTTAATTCTTGAATCGATTTTGTTTTTCAAACTAAGCACATGCGTTAGCAAGCAATTGATGGGGTTCCGTAGAAAAATACCATTGTGACGTAATGCCGGATAGTTATTTTTTTTTTTTTTTTTTTTTTTGGGGGGGGGGGGGGGTTAATTTGAGATTTAACGTCCCTGTCAACACTGTATAGGTCATTTTGGAGGCGTTGCTTCCAATTTTGTGGGACTTTTACCCAACATTGAGATGAAATGACATCTCAATCCCTGTCGCCCAATGAAATCAAAAGGGTTTATAAGACTCGCACCGTTTTGCCTGGGCAGGCTTTGATCCTCTAAGCGGTTAACCAGTATTCGTGTGCGGTCGGTTTCAGCTCTGCATGGAAGCATCATGCAGTCCATCTATTTCTTCAAGCCCGATGGGCGGGGGCTGGCCGGACAGTGATCCTGAGGGACGTATTTCTCTATCACACCCATATAGGATTCTTCTTGCATACCTTCCATTTCTGAGCGCTGATTTTTAATATTGCTGTCACTTCGGTTGCCGACGTCCGCCATAGGTGAACCTTGATGTTTAGTGACGTCACGTAACGTGCTGTGACGGCAACCTTAACGACCGAGCATATAAGGTCGTATTCAACCAGTGCATATCAAATTCTCAAACCCAATAACAGCCAATTTATTCACCAACCTTCAAGGCAGCATCAGGCCGCATCACCTCACACGTTCGTGTACTGAACACCCTTATCAACACATTTTACATTTTTTATGAGAAAAGTGAGTATTAAAAGTGCGGATATTCTTTAACGTATTTTGCTCCAAGACATAGACTGTGTGAACTCGAAAGATCTACCTAACTGTGGCCTTTCCAACGAGTACCCACAATATGTATTTGGAGAATCATGAAGAAAAAATACCCAATGTCATTAATAATATGTCCACATTAACCAATTTTGTACCAGATACCCGAAACGGGTACCCCGGCAGACAGTGCAGGTCCAGATCAGACGCCACAGAACGCGGCCTCTGATCAGGGTCTACACTATTTACAAAAACTCTAGCCATTTTCCAAATAAATTTTGAAGAAAAAACAATCTGACACCCCTAAATTTTGAAATGGACTCCTGCTATATATAAAGAGGAAGATTCCATTTGGTACAAAAAGGGTTAAGGCTATTGAATGGTTCTCTATCCAACATTGGTGAAATCCTGATGTAAAGCTGTCACATTGGTGTCCCACTCGTGCTGTCGTTCATGGCTAAAGGCAAGGATGCGTTCACTGTAGTTGGTCTCCTTTCGAAGAGAGGATAGTCATTGCTCATGTTGGTTCTCTGTGTCACGTACGTTTTCCGGAAATGTTTTGAAAATAGCAAAACCAATTTTCTTCTAAATCGCTTGTTAACAAACGTATAGAATATTGGATTAAGCGTTGATGAAAACTTGGCACAAACGCTTGGAACCGTGACAAGCAATGGGCTTATTCTAATACTATCACCGAATAAAGCGTAATAGCATACAATACTATAAGGCAGCCATGATACACAAAATACAGTAATTAACACGAGGCTAGATCTCGCAGTTTTACATTCATTTTTCTCCATTTTACGGCTTTTTCTTATACGTCTTAGGGCAATTTCATCGAATTGCTTTCCGGTTCTGTACCTGAAATACCGTTTTTCGTGCGATCTCACTTTAAGAAAAATCACTAGATATGCTAAGATTATAATCGACAACGGCAAAGCGAAAAATAGAACTTGTATCAATAAATTATATGTGATATTTGTTTTCGTCCGAGAAAAGAAATCAAATGTACACGAAACTCTGGAGCCTTCAAGCACATAAGATCCAAATCCAAGGAGCGGAAGTGTAGCACCGATACCGGCCGTTAACCAGATGAAAACCATTCCGCCGTATAGCACGCACCTGTCATGCCTATGCCTTATCGGGAATTGACGTCCAATCACAATACACCGGTCAAGCGCAAGGGCGGTGAAAGTCAGGATAGAGACAAAACCTGTCAGAGCGGCCATGAATGCGTAGTAATAACACTCTGAAAAATAATAATAATAAAAAAAAAATGAATAAAAAAGATAAATAAATAAATGAAATAATATGGGGATCGTGGTCATTTCCTATAAAAATTATGAAACGAGACTTCGGCGAATTCATAAATTTCAAATCATCACGGAAACACGCCTATATGATTTGGATTCCTTTTAACCCCACTTTTATATGAAAAAAAACTGAAGTTTACAGGGGTATAGCTTATTTTTCATATTTTTGCTCTTAACATAGATTGTGGCTACTCGGTAGAACCGCCTCGGCGAGGCGGTTCTAACGAGTTCCCACAATCTATGTTTGGAGCAGAAATATGAAAAATATCAGGCCGAGGCGGTTCTAACGAATACCCACAATCCATGTTTGGGGCAGAAATATGAAAAATATCAGAAGTTTTTATCTGGAAAATTGTATTATTATTATTTTTTTTTTTTTTTGGTGGAAGAATTTTCAATATATTTGAATACACATGTTTTGTGATGGTAATGACGTGGGTGTTGAATTTTGTTTATCACAGCGATTTTATTTAGGATTTTATTGCCCGAGAATTTCAATAGTCACGGAAGACGATTGACGTTACGATATTATTACACATGTGGTCCTATCATGTCTGTGACATGGCGGGACTTAGAGAAATCTATTAGGCTGTATGTTGCTTCCACGTAGAGCTGAATCTGACCACACAGGAGTACTGGTAAACCGCTTAGAAGGACTAACTAAGTCATATAAAAGGGTTATCCTTTGGAAGCAATGAATACACCGTAGAGCTTAAAAGTATGTGTGTACAAGCCTTTCTGGGCCAGACTAACTAGTTTCGACCAGCTAGGCCTCATCAGTGACCCTAAAATATTTTCCAAAAACCACATTGGAATCAATGATCCCAAAGGACAAGAAAATATAAACTACACTATGATGAAGGACAGGGAGACTTTTTACGGCCTCCACATTTACCTTTAACACCAGCTGTGATGACGTTATATATGTTCTATAAAAGGGTTATCCTTTGGAAGCAAGCAATACACTGTAGAGCTGAAAAGTATGAGTGTACAAGTTTTTTCTGGACCAGACTAGCTAGGTTCGACCAATTAGGCCTCATCAGTGACCCTCAAAAATATTCAAAATCCACAAAGCCTGTCCATGCAAAGTGGTGTGAGTCAGATAAGGTTTTTGGTTTCATTGGGCGGCAGGTCTGGAGATGATATTACATCGCAATGTCGGGTACAAGTCCCACAAAATTTGGAGCAACGTCTCCAAAATGACCTAAATAGGGTTGACGGGGACGTTAAACCTTAGTTCAAACAAAGACATGACGTTATACATCACGAAAACATGCCTATATAATTTTTACCCCCCCTCAAACCCCACTTTTATATGGTGAAACTAGGGTTAACAGGGGTATATATTTTTTCTTCTTATTTCTGCTCAAAAACATAGGTTGTGGGTACTCGTTAGAACCGCCTCGTCCAGGCGGTTCTCACAGTACCCGCAATCTATGTGTAGAGCAGAAATATGAAAAATATCGGAATTTTTCATCGGAAAATTTTCATTTTTTTGTGGCAAACTTTCCAATATATTTGAATAGGCGTGTTTTCGTAATGCAACATCGGACGTTATATGATAATAGAAGTGAAGGCAATGCTCAGGAATCGACACAATAAAGCCGAAAATACAGGTTACAAAAGACTACAGTCGAAGACAAAAACAGAATCACGACCGAAACTGTCTTACACAAATCTAAAGGGATTTTTAATCATTATCCCATTGCAGTTTATCTTTTATTTTCTTTCGAATTGAACTGGCCTACATTTTCATCTGGGAAAAAGGCGTTCTACTCATTTAGCCCTACACACTAGAGGGCATAACCAGTCCTGCAAATGTCACTGCCGTTTATTAACCCTTGTCCTGTTGAATAATTTAATTTCTGACTATCAACCAACCAAACTACTCGATCTAATGTATTGGTTCAAATCCACAAATGGGATTTCAAACTGTGTAGGCTTCTTCACTTTTTGCAAAGCAGAGTTTACCTGGTACAGCAGAAAAAAGGTAACGCGACTCAATATAACTTAGTATCAGGTTAACAAGTTCGTGTAATAAACACCCCTGTAAACCCCACTTTATATAGAAACAATGGGGTTTACAGGGGTATACATTGTGTAAATTTTTGACCGAAAACATAGATTGTCGGCACTCGTTTGAACGGTTCAAACGAGCACGCTCAACCTATATTTGAAGTAAAGCTATGAAAAAATAATAATGGGCCAGCGCATGACAAAACCAACAAGAAGGCTTGAGCGACCAGCAAAGACTCAGATCAGCCTGCTGATCAGAGTCTTCGCTGATCGCATGTACCTACTATAGGCTTATATCTAAGCAAAGAGACATAAAAAAATGGTATTGTCATAGTGGATGGGTGCGCCGGTTGGTTTGTGCCTCTGCTGGTCGCACCAGTCTTATTGTAGGTTTTGTCATGCGCCGGTTCAAATATCACAAATTTTCATTTGAATAAATGCACGGTGGCACACTAATGGACACTCATTTTCCATCTCGGAAACACACCTATATAATTCTGACCTCCTTAAACCCCACTTTTATATAGTGAAACTGGGGTTTACAGGGGTACATGTAAACCTTATATTTCTTATTTCTGATCTAAAATATAGAATGTGGGTAATCGTTAGAACCGCCTGGATGAGGCGGTTCTAACGAGTACCAACAATCTATATTTTGAGCAGAAATAAGAAAAATATCATCTAACGAGTACCAACAATCTGTATTTTGAGGAGAAATAAGAAAAATATCACAAATTTTCATCTTAAAATATTCGCATTTCCGGCGGTAAGGTTTACAATGTGTTTGTATAGGCGTGTTTTCGTAATGTATACCCTGGCTCAGAAGGTCTTAATAAAACTAAAACTCTTTCAGGGTCAAATCGTTTAAAACTAATGGCAAACAGGTCAACCTACCGTTCCTGACTACAGTTGCTAGGCAAACGGGAAAAAATGCATTCTTGAAATATGCATACATGTACGTTCGCACGCAAAATGCAATTCTATTATGAACTGCTACATGTATACATTGCCTTCATGTAAAGCAATGCCGCAATAGTTAAACATGTACATCTGCATATCACACCAATTAACAAGGGTGTGCACGATTTTCCTTAAGGAGCTTCTACCGAGCAACTGTAATCTATGCCATGGTTCTCTACAGACTTTGATGACGTCAGCGCTGTTCCGCTCTTTGCAGAAACAAAAAAAAAAACAGCGTGTTAATGTTTTTCAGATTTTAAAGTTTGCCCTTTAAGCATTGTATTCGCTCAGTGATGAAAGGCAAAGCATGTAAATATAAAAAAATAAACTTATATTTTATGCTTTTCTTGAGAGTATGAACGACAGCGGTTCGCTAGCAAAGTTTACATGAACCCCTTCATTTTTACTTTGCACGCGACCCACTGCGTTCATGCTTATATGAACAACAGATCAATAAAATTCATTTCTTAAACATAGTGCCGGAAACCCGACACCATCACGTAACGTCGCTTTTCATGGTTGGCGTTTGGTTTTACGCAACCCACAGCGCTTACCGCCTTGTGCTAAATAGTGCAATTTTAACTTACCAACCGAATAAGTGCATTAGAATGGGGATAACTGTTTTGAAAAATGTCATTTGGGGAGTTAAATCGTCGATTTTACGGTCGCACATTACATTTTACGTCTTCCCTAACGCGTCGCCGTAAAACGATATTTCCGATCGTAAACCTCCCAAACATACATTTTGAATACAGGCATCCCCTATATAAGGCATATACGGCTAGATCCTGCGCATAAGCACAGTTTGAAATGTCGCAAAATCATGCCGATATAATTCTGACCCCATTGAAACCAACTTTAATATCGTTAAACTGGGGTTTACAAGGGTAAACCTTATTTTTCTCATTTCTGCTTTAAAATGAATATTGTGAGTGCTCGTTAAAACCGCCTCGATGAGGCAGGTCTAACGTGTACCCACAATCTATATTTTGTGAAATAAGGCCTATAGATTGTGGATACTAGCTAGAGCCGCCTCACTGAGGCGGCTCTAACGTGTACCCACAATCTATATTTTGAGCAACTATAAGAAAAATGTCAACTTTTCATCATAAAATTTCCGTTTTATTCGGGGGTAAAAATACTATGTACAGTAAAACTCCTACGTTTAGACCATCTTTGGGGCTGTTCAAAAGTGGTTTTTAATACTACGTTTGAACATTGCCAAAGGTGGTCTCTTATTAGGAAACACTTGGTGTGGAAAACACAAAGACAGAATAACTGAAACCTTCTCAATATGCTTTTTAAAAACATATTTATTCTTAATTTTAGGTGGTCTTAATAGCGGAATTGTACTGTATTTGAATAGGCGTGTTTTCGTAGCTGTTCGCACGAGCCTTCTGCACCAAAGACTCTTGACGCGATCGAGCCAGGTATTCAAATATAAGGATCAACCATGGTTTTTCATGCATTAACATTCGCAGGGTCCCGAGGAAGCTGTTTGAACATGAGGCCGGCAGGCCGAATGTTCAAATATCTTCCGAGGGATCCGGCAAATGTTAATGCAATCAAATAACCATGGATGGTCGTTGTTCTTGCATAACTTACGATTCCTGCAGCAAATTTGACGAAAACGCCCAAAAGCTTATATAAACTCTATATAAAGTCTTCAAATGCGACCGGCGAACCAACATGGCGGGCAGTTCAGAAGGTAACAGGACACTTCGGCCCCAAAACCACCTCGGCCCCTAGACACTTCGGCCCCTAGACACCTCGGCCCCCAAACCACCTCGGCCCCACATATAATTGAAACCCTAGACGGGTCGGCCCCTGGACACCTCGGCCCCTAGACACGTCGGCCCCATTTACCTAGACACTTCGGCCCCACTTTGCTTTTCACGGGGCTTCCACTTAAATAGGAAATTGGGTTGGATGCCCGATGAGTTTTTTTTTTTATTATTATTTTTATTTTCTGATTTGATTATTTTGATAGGGATAAGTGTGGATAGGTAAACTGACCGGCTCGAAAATGAACTAAAATAGTGTTGACTTGGCCGTTAAACTCCAATACAAACAAACAATTTATTTATTTATTAGGTAATTATCAGTGTTCAGGTTCGCTGAACTACAACTATCGTAAGTAAACCAATTAATTTTATGTATGCATGCAATTCAAAAACGGCATGAAAAACGGTGCAGATCCAGTTCAGAGGGCAGAAGCAATCTGATCAGGATCTACACTGTTTGCAAAGATAAGGATTATCGTGTTCAGCCGGGTAAGGATTAACGAATTTCAGGTTAGTACACTATTTAGCAAAAAGTGTTACAAGAACAATTAATTATTGACTTAAATTAGTTAAGTGTGAAGCTCAATAAACAACCAGGCGTTACTAATCCCTTTACCCCAATAAAGAGATCCTTGATGATAAACAGATCTTTGTTATCAATTTTCACACATTTGATTGTCATTCTAGCTCATATTAAAGACGGACAGTAACGAGTATATTGTATACTTTATTAATTAATTAATTTGTTTATTAGTCACAGTTCTGACTATCAGCTACCCAAATTACTTCACACATGTACATGTGTACTATATGTATATATTAGTGGCAGTGTAGATCTGGATGTGCACTGTGTGCAAAGTCTTCACTGGTCGTATTTTTGTAGGAATTGATCAGTATATTTCCATTGTTATCAAGTTTCGCACATTTAGAAATTCCCATGTGATTGTCATTTCACCTCATATTTAAAGCCGGAGAGTAAAAAGTATACTGTTTAATTTATTTATTTAATTTATTTATTAGTCACATTTCTGACTATCAGACCCTCAAATTGTATTCATTTAAAATTCGAAAACTGATTGACAGTGTAGATCCAGATTAAATGGATCTGGATGTGCACTGAGTGCAAAGTCTTCATGGCCCTATATATTCTTGTAGAAAAGGCTCCTTGACTATCAGTATCAAATATTCACAATTAGAACAACCCGCTAAACCCCACTTTTCGTGATGCTGACTCAAGGTCAGCGTCAAGATTGAAGGCGGCGGGGGATTAGCTGTCCTTAAGAGTTTAGTCCAAGTTAACCTGAAAATGTCGTGTATGCGTTGTTATATTTATTATAAACGTCTCATTGGTTATTTGTTATTTTTATACGAAATATACATAGCAATAAAATAATTTGATCTTATTTCCTAACAACTAAATAGAAGATTCCGTAAAACCAAAATTATATAACGAAAAGTTGATAAAATTATATTTCTTACTTCTGCTCGAAAACATAGATCTTTGATACTGGTTCAATCGTTCTCAAGAAGATGGCTGTTAACTTATATGAAAGGGATCTACGAAATGACTAGTTTGCAATACACAGATTAATATTAAACTAGTTGTGATTAAAGGTTGTCACAGACGCATTCTGATCAGGCCTGCACATTGAGACGGTTCTAACCAGTACACACAACCTGTATCTTGGAGCAGAAATAAGAAATACGAAAACATGCCTATACAAGTGCATTGTAAACTTTACCGCCGAAAACACGAACATTATAAGAGGAAAAATTGTGATATTTTTATTATTTCTGCTCAAATAAGAATAAGTTTACCCCTGTAAACCCCAATTTTACTATATAACGGTGGGGTTCAAGCGGGTCAAAATTATAAAGGCGTACCTTCGTTATGTAAATAATGTATGTCCCTTTGAGCCCCAGTTTTCCCCATATAAACTGGGGTTTAGCGGGGTCTTCATTACACGGGCTTGTTAACATGATGTTTCGTTTGTTAGATTTGACGTTTAACGCTCCAATCAACACTGTATCGGTCATTTTGGAGACGTTGCCTCCATTTTTTTTGGAATTTTACCCGACATTAAGATGAAATGACATCTCAAGCCCTGCAACCCAATGAAACCAATAGGGTTTATAAATATGAACGGTCCGACTCGCACCGCTTTTCCTGGCCAGGCTTAGAATCTCTAAGCGGTTTACCAGTACTCGTGTCACAGGCTGTCGGTTTCTTGAAGTCCCGATGGGCGGGGCCGATTTTAACATGATATAACTGCCCATACCCTAACAGATATCAAAAGTGGGGCCGAGGTGTCTTTGGGGCCGAGATGTCTAGGGGCCGAGGTGACAGTAGGGCCGAGGTGTCTAGGGCCGAGGTGACTAGGGCCGAGGTGTCTTGGGCCGACTTGGTTTTGGGCCGACCTGTCTAGGGGCCGAGGTGGTAGTGGGGCCGAAGTGTCTGGAAATCGTTCAGAATGTTGTTTACAATGACGTTGTTACGCAGTAACCATCTGACATCATCATAGAACCCTAAAACGCTGCGTTCAGGGCGATAACGTTACGTCGCTCAACGTAACGTAAACAAAGCAAGGCCAGTTTTGTGATATCAAAAGCTCAAAATCCATGTTCAAACAGCACGCGAATTTCATGATTTGAACATGGTTTTGCTGTTTGAGCACGTCTTTCGTACCATTTGACAATGGCTTCAAACAGCCATGCGCATAGATATTTATACAAGAACAAAACATTGTAGATCTTCCTCAACCACTTCACCCGTGGAGACAGAGACAAAAATGTACTCAAGCATATCATAGTCTCATTGTATTATTTGCTATTTTGGCTAAAATTGTTAAAATTACGTCAATTATCGCTATTTTTATTGACACCACATATTTCATTATTGATTTGTCAACCTGTTCCAAGATCAAGAATCAGTTGTACTGATAAGTAGTGTTCTCTGGGATAAAGATTTAAAAAAAGTCAAACGACTTTCTTCTGGATCCCATTTGTATGTATTGATGTGTTGTCATAACGTGAACAATTCCGTGAAATGAACACCCTCTAATCCCCAATTTATATAGAGAAAACTAGCGTTTACGGAGGTATTCATTATTTTTCTTATTTCTGCTCCAAGACATAGGTTGTGGGTGCTCGTTAGAACCGCCTCATCGTCTCATTGAGGCGATTCTTATGAGCACTCACAACCTATGTTTGCAGTAAACATAAGGAAAATGCCACGGATTTTCATCATAAAAGTAGCCATTTTGGAGATGTGAAACAATGCACTTTGTCGCATGGGGATGTTATCGAAATACATGTCTTTTTGTGTAGTGTAATGTTATATGTACGCAAATGAAATAAAAGTTTAAACTGAAAATATGTTTAAGGTACTTGTTAGAGCGGGCTTATTTAAGTTTACATATTCTGAGGCGATTCCAACGAGTCCCCATAGTATATAAATACCTGTACATTTTGACGGGGGTACAAGTACCCATAGTATATGGGTACTTGTAACTATGAGTACATTTAGACCCGAAGTACATAACTAGAAAAGAGGAATATCCATTACGTATACTCGCCTATATACGAATACATTGAACAATTTTGCACCGAAAAAAACGAAAATTATAATATGGAAATTTCAGATATTTTCTTCTTATTTCTGCTCAAAATATAGATTGTGGGTACTCGTTAGAACCGCCTCATCGAGGCGGTTCTAACGAGTACCCACAATCTATATTTTAGAACAGAAATAAGAAAAAATAGGCTTACCCCTGCAAAGCCGTTTTACTATATAAAAGTGGGGTTCAAGGGGGTCAAAATTATATAGGCATGTTTTCGTGATGAAACATAGATTGTGGGTACTCGAGTACCCACAATTTATATTTTAGAGAAGAAATAAGAAACATAAGGCTCACCCCTGCAAATCACAGTTTTACTCTATAAAAGTTGGGTTTGAGGGGGGTCAGATAGTCGTGATCCCTTACTTTTCTCTTGTCTCCTTCTTATTGGATATTTGCTGTCTATTACAGCTACTAAGGCTCCTATTATGAGTTCAGTAAAGTGGCTAATTTGTCTGTTATTAACGTTCAATTATGTTTTTTATAGCTCGAATACGTCATAACCATTTATGGAACAAATTAGACGTGTACGTTTAGCATTTTCTGAGTCTGTACGGAACAATGCCCGCATTATTTTGCACTTTCGTTCCTTTTATACGTTATCCGGTTCCGGTGGCCCAGTTGGATGCGTCTCACAGCGGTGATCAGGGGGACGCGGGTTTGATCACAAAAAGTTCCCGCATCATTCTCTTGTGGAGATTGATCATGAATTGCAAGACCCGCAGAAAAAGCGACCGACTGAAGTCGGTTGATTTTCTAAGAGTGTCCTAAAATCACCGTGTCATTCTATCAGTCTGTCCGTCCGTAACCCGTTTGTGAAAATTGGTGATAGTGACTTAACCGATTGGAATATTTAAATAATTTTTTGCATACTGATAGATATCAATGAGATCTAACCAATGAACTTGCCAAATATTACATTCCATTTAGTATAGCCTCGCCGAGGCGAAAAATGTGAAAATTTTCGAACTGCTTCTCCTCGGAAGCCGTTGAGCCGATTGAAGTCGAATTTCATATGGAGCCTCTATGGGATGGGCAAAACAAAAATTTGCTCATGGGGTCCAGGTCACATGACCAAAATGGCCGCCAAGCCATATATGACAAAAACCCTTCCAAAATAGTCTTCTCCAGAACCCCTGGGCAGATTTCCACGAAACTTGATAATTAGCATCTGGGACGTAGGCCCATCATAAAGTGCTAAAATGGTGACCCTGGGTTGACCTTGACATTCTTTGTGCCTAGGTCAAACTTTGACACAAATGCTTTTGTATTGGAAAAGTGGTAAGAATGCATTTTATCCTGCAAACGATTCAGAATACAGTACTAAAGTATAAGATATATTTTAGCTCCTTACGATAAGGCGCATTTATTGGGGGAACCGTTTTAGGTCCAGGTCACATGACCAAAATGGCCGCCATACCCATATATGGTAACACTCATAAAGCTAAAAGCATCCGGTGGGTCGTGCACTTCAGCTGAAGCACTGTTTTTTTTTTTTCTATCGTCGCTCTCCCTTCTTTCTTATGAGGTTTTTTAAGAGTTTTCCTACATGAGTCCAAGGAAAACATGTGATACCCGCGGCAGTGCATTTTGGACAACACGGGCTTAATTTGTACAATCTTGGTAAAGGTTAACCAGATAAAGCTACAAAAGACCCGGGCCTTGAAGTTTGTGACCAAAAGACTTTTTTTAAGATTTGCCCTAATTTAGTCTTTGTAAAACATGTGACCCCTGAGATGCGTCCGTTACCCACGCTTAACCAGTTATATTCTTGCACACCGGACAAGGAAATCCGTAATTTTACCCTGGGATAGAAATTTATGTTCTGACCCTGGTGTTCCGACCCAAACTCAATATAATCGCGTGTTTGATAAATGCACTGGTTGATTACGACCTCGTATGCGCCGTCGTTAAGGTTGACTTGACAGCAACGTCACTAAACATTCCTGCAGTGTCAACACAATATGGCGGACGTTGGTAACCGAAGTGACTGGAGTATTAAAAATCCGCTTTAAGAAATGGAAGGTATGCAAGAAAAAGAATCAAATATGGGTGTGAGGGGTGGATAGAAAAATCCGTCCCTCGGGATCACTGTCCGGCATCACCCGGCAAGCCTCGTGATGCCGGACACTGTCCCTCGGGACGGAATTTTCCATCCACCCCTCGCACCCATATAAGATTCTTATATTCTTGCACACCAGACAAGGAAATCCGTGATTTTACCCTGGGATAGAAATTTATGTTCTGACCCTGGTGTTCCGACCCCAAATCGAATATAATCGCGTGTTTGATAAATGCACTGGTTGATTACAACCTCATGCGCGGCGTCGTCATGCGCGACGTCACTAAACATTCCTGTTTTGTCATCACAAAATGGCGGATGCGGTAACCGAAGTGACCAGCATTAAAAAATCGCAATAGAAATGGAAGGTATGCAAGAAAAAAATCCAATATGGGTGTGAGGGGTGGATAGAAAAATCCGTCCCTCGGGATCAATGTCCGGCATCACTTGGCGATCCTCGTGATGCCGGACAGTGTCCCTCGGGACGGATTTTTCAATCCACCCCTCACACCCATATAAGATTCTTATACTATTACTTACATGTATGATAAGACTCATTCGATGACAACAACCGGCGTATGCCGCACCCCTTCCACCATTCGGATCCCTACCACTAAACCCTAAATAGTGCTTTGATTATGATACATATGTTCTATAAAAGGGTTATCCTTTGGAAGCAAGGATTACACCATAGAACTAAAAAATATGAAGTGTACATTTTTTCTGGGCCAGACTAGCTAGTTTCGCGACTCATTTACTGACATAGAGGCGGTTCCAACGAGTAACCACAATCTCTGTCTTGGAGCAGAAATTAAGGAAATAATGAATACCACCGTAAACCAAACCTAAAGTGTGGGTTAAAGGGGTTCTTATAACACGGACTTGTTAACGTGATGTCATTTTTGGACTTTACCAAGATTGTCAGAATTATGCCCTTCGGGTCAAAATGGTCCGTTTCTGAGATTGAAGGGGTGGGTTATATCCGCTGGGAACCAATGATCGGTGCCATATGAAGAAACAACAACATGTATGGCTTAGTGGTTGGGATATTAGATACTTAGCCCTGTATAAACGGAAAGAAGTATCCTAAGACACTTGAGGTCGACAAAAGTGCGTGCGTGCGTGCGTGTGTGTGTGTGTGTTGTTTTCAATCAAGGGGACATAACTCTACGGTTAATAGGCCGACATTGGTCGTTTTTGAACTCATCTGAGCTTTTGTTCTCGGCCTACTTATATATTTCAGGAAGATCCTATCAAACCGTGTGAAGTTATTGTGATGACACGCTAAAATAGGCCTTTTAGCAACCTAGGGGAAATAACTCTACGAAAGATATGCATTTTTAAGGCATCCAAACTTTTATTCTCGTCCTACTTACTTGTAAGTTTCAGAAAGATCCGACCATGACTAAACGATTTATGGTGATGACAAAGTCGGTCAGTTGCAAGGAGACAGATCATTCGAGCTACGCGCTCGTGATTTTATCAACTTTACATCTGACCTCCAAACAGTGTTTTTTACTGAACAAATTACTGTTTAGATCTGATCCATTTGTATTTAAAACCCTCTAAGTAAATGAGGTGGGAATACTTTTATTTTAGTATCAAATACGGGCATGCATATGAAAACAGTAGTATATGGATAAGGGTCTTTTTTCGAGTGAGGCACTGTGGGTGTTAACTTGACTGTGTGTGTGTGAATTCGGGTTTAACGTCGCTTTCAACAATTTTTCAGTCATATCACGACGGTGTCTGGTTGCGACAGGGAGCTCAATGCTCACGTTTATAGTGCTGCCTCACTGAAGTATCATGCCCCAGACACATTACATGATACCACACCCAGTCACATTATCCTGACACTGGATCGACCAGTCCTAGCTCTACCCCGTAAATCTGAGTGCCAAACGAGGAGCAGCTAGTACCATTTTTAACGACTTTGGTATGTCGCGGCCCGGGATCGAACCCGAGACCTCCCGTTCCCCGGAGCGGACACTCTACCAACTGAGCTATCGGGGCCGGTTTTAACTTGACTGAGTCTCAACTAAAAGGCGCTGACATACACTGATACTAAAACTTATATTATGCACCAGAGTGAGGCTATTGTAAAATGAAGTAGAATTCCGCTTGAATAGCCACCTCGATATCCACAGTGGACTAGGTAATACGGCGTAGAGTTTTCTGTTCAGCGTGTATTTCCTAACAAAGTTGGCATCTAGCTGTGTGTAGAAAAGGTGTTTTTTTTTTTGTTTTTTGTTTTTTCACTCGAAGTTTACGCTTATAGTTTGCTATCTTAGAAGCTGATTTGGCATTAACCCGTTGGTAATTCATTGTATTTTGTTGTTGTTGTTTTTAATTTTTGTCTTGCTTTGCGAAAATACTATGGCCTTGACACAAATAAAATACTGAAATTAAAACCGAACGAAGCTTAACAAAATGAAACGGAGCAACTTCACGTTTTTTTTTTTGTTTTTTTTTTTTTTCAATCACAATCTGATTAAAATCCGATCTTGCCGCAGAATGCTGAATATTCAGATTAGCCACACCCATTTCTGACTTTGAACCAATCAGATCACTTGATATTCTTTATTCCTACAAATTCATAAATTGAATGTCAAACAGTGTAGATCCCGATCAGATGGCTTCTTCAGAAGCCATCTGAGCTGAGTCTACACTGTTTCCAAAGATAGGGGTTATCGTGAACAGCATGATAAGAGTCAAATTCCGATCTCGCCGCGGAAATTAACTGCCCTTTTGACATTCTGCTATTGCTGTTTCCATTAGGGTCTAGTTATTTCATGTTTGTGTTTCTTTCTCTTTGGTGTTTCGGATATGAGGTGTGGGTTTCTTGTATCCATCACGAAAACACGCCTATATAATTTGACCCCTTTTAACCCCACTTTTATAAAGTAAAACTTGGGTTTACAGGGTTATACCTTATTTTTCTTATTTCTGCTCTAAAATATAGATTGTGGGTACTCGTTAGAACCGCCTCGATGAGGCGGTTCTATCGAGTACCCACAATTTATATTTTGAGGAGAAATAAGAAAAATGTCACATTTTTTCATCTGAAAATTTTAGTGTTTTTTTCCGCGGTTAAGTTTACAATGTATCTTTCTTACAATGTGTTTTCTTAATGAGGTGTGGTTACTTGTATCGATTCATGAACATTGCATTCACTTGCATTTTTCATTTTAACCAGTTCATTGGCAGTTTCACATGACAAGTTGTCTTTAGTCCTTTTGTTTCATACTGATACCCTCGATGAAGGTATCTACGGGTGATTTTTCATATAACATTTGTCTGCACTGCAGATATAAAATAAATGTAATAAAGTCCTTAATGCCAACGGCAAGATTATATTCTCTCATCTTAGACCGATGATGTCATTCTGTTTTGTTTTGAACAAAGACCTATATGTATCTGTTTTAAGCATACGATAAGGTTATTACTGTGCAACACATGCACACGCCAGAGTATGTGAGCAGTATCGCATACATTGATGCGGTTTGACTGATTTCTATGCTTCAAAAGTAGCTCCTTTGGAGACATTTTGAGTTTGTTGCTCACAGTTTGATAATTTGTTTTCTAGGTTTTCCCGCCAGTGATTCTGAACAATGGTCACAGAGACAGACATTCGGTTGTCATTACTGACCATGGGCGACGGATGCTTTGCAATGATGACAATGACGACACTGTCTAAATTAGGCGATTTTCAGCAATTTGTGGGACATAACTCTATGATTAATTAGCCAGCTTTGCCAGTTTTCGAACTCATACAAGCTTTTAGCCCCAGCTTATGTACATGTATGTGTGAGTTTCAGGAAGTGCCGATCAAAACTGAAGGTGCTACCGTGATGTCAAGGTCAAAGATAGACATTTTCATCATCCAAGGGGACAAAACTATATGATAATGGGCCAATCTTGCCCGATTTTGAACTAATCCGAGCTTTTATCACCAGCCTACTTCTATATCAGTTTCAGAAAAAAAGAAAAAAAAAACTACGGTGATGGCAAGCACGTTTACATTGGTCTATGTCAGGTTGTGGTTGCCATAACAACCAAAGTTTTCATTCCTTTTCATTAAAAAAAAGAAGAAAAAACTTGTCATCAGTATGATACAGGTGAGAAGTGATTGTGATCAGAGATATAACTAGTAAAATGTGTGGACGGACGGACGATATATGGACTACCATCCTATAAGCTCCCCTCAGGTGAGCTAAAAAGCGAAATGCTCAACACCTCAGACGAAGGTCTCAGAGTGTTGCCACAGCTGAGTCTACAGAGGGAGATTGTGTTTGATTTGAGGTTTAACGTCCCCGTCAACACTGTAAAGGTCATTTTGGAGACGTTGCTTCCAATTTTGTGGGACTTTTACCCGACATTGAGATGAAATGACTTCTCAAGCCCTGCTGCCCAATGAAACCAATAGGATCTATCAGCATGGACGGGCCGACTCGCACCGCTTTGCCTGGACAGGCTTAGATCCTCTAAACGATTTAGCAGTACTCGTGTGCGGGTCGGTATCAGCTCTGCAAGGAAGCATCATGCAGCCCATATATTTCTTCAAGCCCCGATGGGCGGGGGCCGTTACAGAGGAAGATATGATTCTAGAAGAAATTAAGCTTTACGATAACACACCCGTGCGACATAATGCATATTTCTCATCTCCAAAATGGCTACTTTTCTGATGAAAATCCTTGATATTTTTCTTATAAATACTGCAACCATAGGTCGTGGGTGCTCATTAGAACCGCCCCGGTCTAACGAGTACCAACAACCTATGTCTTAAAGGTACAAATAAGAAAGATAATGTATACCCCCGTAAACCCCCATTTTCTCTATATAAAGTGGGGTATAGGGGTGTCTTCATTTCACGGACTAGTTCACGTGATGTGAAAGCACTATTGCCAAATGTTCTTAAAGCCGTGGAAAGAAATGACCAACTACAAAACATGATTATTATTATTATTGGTTTGGATTTTACGTCCTTTTCAAGATTATTTCACTTATATCGAGCCGATCGTTAATCAGAGGCGGGCGAAAACCGGAGTATTCGGAGAAAACAAAACATGATTAAGTTTACACAGAATGGTCAGCGAATGCTCTTTTCCTTTTAAAATATAGCATTCCTTCTATTTACGGGATATGTGTAGATTTCGGAAAAAATATCGGAATTGAGATACAGCGATACAGTAAAACATTACTTGAGTATAGGCTACAGATTCTTTCCTTTACAAAATCACGCCTATACAAATGCATTGTAAACTTTACCGCCGAAAAAAACGAACATTTTAAGATGCAAAAATTGTGAGTAAAATAAGGTTTTCCGGGTTTTACTGAATAAAAGTGGGATTCAAGGGGGTCAAAATTATATAGGCGTGTTTTCGTGATCCATGGCAAATGGCTATGGTTTATGAGTGGCCCAAATAAATGTGACGTCACAGCATATTCAGACCCCGATCCCCCCCCCCCCCACACACACCCCCAGTGTTGCGGTATTAAATGGGATCTACACGGTGAACAGAAAATATGTCTACACCTTATCAAAATCATCAATAATCGAAATGGTCTACACGGTAAACAAAAAGAACTTTCCCTGGTCTACACTCTGAACCATCAAGTTTTTAAAAGGTTGAAAATCACGATTAACTCGGATTTCTTTGGAACGTCTTTGGACAAGATATTATCTTGTTCGCACAACATATTATCTTATGCGCACAAGATATTACCTTGTACAGACAAGATAATATCTTGTGCACACAAGGTATTAAGTTGTGCGAACAAGATAATATCTTGTTCGCACAAGATCTATGTTGTGCGGACAAGATATCATCTTGTGCAGACAATAATATTGCACAAGGATAAAAGGTTGTCCGAACAAGATATTATCTTGTCCGCGCAAGATAATATCTTCTTTGGAACGTCTTTGCACAAGATATTATCTTGTTCGCACAACATATTATCTTGTGCGCACAAGATATTACCTTGTACATACAAGATAATATCTTGTGCGCACAAGATATTATCTTGTGCAGACAATAATATTTCACAAGGATAAGAGGTTGTCCGAACAAGATATTATCTTGTCCGCGCAAGATAATATCTTGTGCGCACAAGATAATATGTTGTCCGAACATTATCTTGACCATCTTGTGCGCACAACATATTAAAAAAAATTCATGTCCCTTCCCGGGTTCCGTAAGAAAGTATACCCGTCCTCTGTGTCGATTGCAGAAAACATCAGGCCGTCAATAAGCTTTAATGAAAAAATTGCCAATGAAAGCAAATTGCCGCAAGATAAGAGAAAATTAAAAAAATAAACATCCAGGAACTGATACCGTTAGATCCCAAATTCTTCCTACAATATCACTAGGGGAAGAAGTCGAAACATGGAGTGACGACAGCAAACAAAACCGAATCAACAGCTCGTTCCCAAACAGGTGGTGACTCAGAATATCCAAACCTAACTAAAAAGGAGCAATATGCATTATGGTGAAAAAATCAGAATCACCAACATAACAAACATTTTAATTGGAAGAACAAACGTAACTAAAAATGAACAAACCAAAAAGGGGGAAGAATCAGAATCATCAACGTAACAACATATATGATTAGGGAAAGAATCAGAACCACCAGCACAAAACATGAAGAAACCACAGCAAAAGCACCGACTTGGAATGGTCAGTAAAAATTACTGGTGGGTTTAAATTATTTTTACGGGATCGTAACCGTCACCCTTACTTTCACTATGGTTCAACCAAGTATTTGTTTGGTCCGCGTGAAGGTTTTTAAACTCATCTGTGAATCAACTCGGTAAACAAAGAAATCACTATTAAAGCCAAGTTGGCACAAGGATGAGGACAGGGACATTGGAGCAAAAGAAAACCAACAGTTGAACCCAGTTGGACCAAGATTTAGAAATAAAAATCCGGATCCGACCAACTTAGCTCACAAAACTTGAACATTTTGGAGCATTTCAGTGTCACAACTATTGTATAAAATTTTTCGTATAAACATATTTGCGTATGAAACTGTATGCTAAACTCCGTTCAGAAAATCTGAATCATCGATTTTTTCGTTTCTCGTTTTTATTACTTATTTTAGCCCATACATCACTATGGGAAAGTTTGAGACCTGACCCTCCGCCGATTTCTCCAGCAAGTCGTATGCCTCTGTGACAGTCAGGAAAGGCTGTGATTATTTGGACAAAATTGCAAAACAAAGAAATGCGACCACAGACTAAGTCCATTTGACGATGATTGTCAGGTGAAATAATAAATATTCAAATACATGTGACGCACTATATATAAATAGATATGCAATTACACCACACCTTGCATTCGAATGGCTAGATTAAGGCTCACTAGGGACGGGGAGCCTCTAGCAAGGTCATTCTTCTTTATACGTTTTCTTAGTCCTTTCGACCGCCAGTTCATAGTTCAGCCATTTTAAAACTTGGTTGGAAGACAAGTAAGGACGGGGCCTCTAGTGGATGGGGGAACGAATGTTTGTTCCCGTAGTCTGATTGAAATGGCCAAGATGACCGCAACGCCCTTGTATGGTAAAACAATTCGAATTTATCTTGCCTGGAACCAAACTGTCAGCGGCATTGGCACTTGGCATGCATGTGTGTGTGTGCGTGCGTGCGTGCGTGCACGCGTGTGTGTCGCGTTCGATCAATAGCGTTTCTATGTTTGGCTGGATTGGAAATTACTTGGCAGAAATATTAATCGTTATGAGACCATGTGTCGCGCGCATTCTTCAAAGTAAAGGTCAAAGTGAAATAGAAGGGATTTTAGCTCACGAAAGCCGAAGTTCAGAGGAGCTTATAGAATATACATTTTCCCATCGTCGTGGCCCGTCGTATTTCTAATGTTTGTTGTCAGCACTTTTAAACGACATCTTTTCTGAAGCCACTGAGCCGATCGGGCCCAAATTTCATCTGTAGCATTCTTGGGCGTAGGGATTGAAAGTTTATGTTCATTTATGAAAATCGGCTCTTTAGTTTGGTTGCTTTGGCAACTTAGAGTCTCCATAGACTTATAATTGGTAAAATTGACAAATGGCATTTACTGTCAAGTCATAGCAGATATTTTAACCAAACTTTTATAGAAATATGTCTTTAGTAAATTTCTCTCAGCCATATGCTTTGGGTCCCCAAGGTTGTGCCGGGGCCATGCCACACCCATCAACTTCATAAAAGGCCATATAGCTCAGAAACCATTCAGATCCCCACCCCTAAACCATATATATTCATGTTTATTTATGATAAAACACATTCAGTGACACCAACATGGGACTCCCCCGGAAGTCATTCCCTACCCATCAGCTTCATAAAAGCCATATATCTCAGAAACCGTTCAGATCCCCACCCCTAAACCATATATATTCTTGTTCCTTATGAAAAGACATATTCTGTGATAGCAACCTAGGTGTCTCAGGTTGTGCAGGGGGCATGCCCCACCCCTCCACTTCACAAAACGCCAAATATCTGAGAAACTTTACAGAGCCCAAGCAAAGGTCAAAAAGGTGTCCGATCAATAACTTTATTATTATTATTTTTGGACTGACTGTTTAAAATTACATGGAAGAAATGTAAACCATCATAAGACGATGTGTTGCGCGCAAGACTAATGTCGGTACCCATAGGTCAAGGTCATACTGAGAGGTCAAATGTCCGGTCAGATTTTTTTTTTATTATTTTTGATGGACTTCATAAATTACATTTAACCGTCATAAGACGATGCGTCTCGCGCAAGACCAAGGTCGGTACCGAAAAGTTCAAGGTAATACTCAGAGGTCAAAGGTAAGTATGGCTCCTTTGTCGTATCTGGTCAATAGTTTGTTTTGATCTATTTTTGTTTTGGACCCGTTTTAAAGTACTTGGCAGAAATGTTAACCATCATGAGACGATGCGTCATGCGTAAAGTCCAGATCGATAAGGTCAAGGTCATACTTGGAGGTCAAAGGTCAGAAAGTGTCCTTTTTTCTTGTTCTGTCAATAACTTTCTTATTTCTGGATGGACTTTCAAAAATTACACGGCAGAAATGTTAACTGAGACGAGGTATTGCGCGCCAGACCCAGGTTGGTCATACGTGGAGGTCAAATTTAAAAAAAAAAAAAAAAAAAAAAAAAAAAAACAGGTGTCTTTTTTCGTACCTGGTCAATAATTTCTAATTTCTAGATGGGTTTTGAAATTACTTGGCAGAAATGTAAGCCATAATGATAATATGTCTTTGCAAAATGCATGGTCAAGGTCATACTTAGAAGTCAAACGTAAAAAAAAAAGTCTTTCTTCGTGTCTTGTCAATAACCTTATTATTCCTGGATGGATTTGGATTTTACTTGGCAGAAATGTCAACCATCCTCAGAAGATTTGTGTCTTGCTAAGCCCAGGTGGATGCGACCAGGATCAATGTCATCTTTAGAGGCCAAATATCCAAAAGGGGTCTTTTTTGAAGGCTGTCAAGAACTTTCGTATTCCTGCATGAATTTTTAAATCACCTGGCCACAATGTTAATCATCTTCAGATGCATAAAACTTAGGTCCGTAGCTCAAAGCTGAGGTCAAAAATGTTGTCATCACACAGTCTATACATAACACCCATTTCTGTGTCCCGTATCATATGGACATCCCTGTCTTATGGACGCAATTCTAGTTTCTCTCATCTTTTCCTCAATTCAAGCCTTCCTTCTTTTGATGGTACCTTTTGGGAGACGGCTTGAGGTGAACGGCTGCTTATAGACTCGGTCGTTGCCCACCGGCTGTTGACAGATAATGTCCGGGAAGGGGGGCGATCTCACTAAGTACATGTAACTGCCCGGCCCGACGTGGCTTTAACTGTTGACTGGGGTGTAAAACCACAAGGCATAACAAGTGGTAGCATTCACTGTCTTGACAAATTTATTATCACAGCTTTGTTCACCTTCGCACGGATTCACTTATTAGAGAGAGAGAGAGAGAGAGAGAGAGAGAGAGAGAGAGAGAGAGAGAGAGAGAGAGAGATACATCATGGGACGAATATAAAGGGTTCGCAAAATTGCTTTGCGTGTGCTATTTATTTCAAGGCCGAAATAAGCCATTGTAAATGATTATCACCTCTTTGAATCTGAGATGAACTTTGCACTTGTGTATACATATAGGTCTATTGATAGAATTGCTACAGCTCATACGCCAGTCTGTGACAGTCCTATAAGTTTAAACTATAAAATGCGATGTGCTGTCAACAGTGCTAAAATAAATTATACCGATATCAGACGTGGTGTCACAGCTAGTGATTTTCCATGAAGTGATCGTGCAAATAAAACATAGACGCCCTTGTAATTTACAAGAGCAGTGACTACTTATATATATGGTTTGAATGGGTGTGTCGCACCTGTCAGAATGTCTTAGTCTGTGAAAGAAAATTTAGATTTTGCAATTTTCTCCAAATAATCACAGTCTTTCCTGACTGTCGCAGATGCATACGACTTGCTGGAGGGATCGGCGGAGAGTCTGGTCTAAAACTTTCCCATTGTGATGTATGGGGTAAAATGAGTATAAAAAGCGAGAAACGAAAAAATCGATGATTCAGATTTTCTAAACGGAGTTTAATTCATGATTTCAGTCCTGCGTTGTCCGCCATCGTGTTAGGAACTACAGAGTGAACAGAAACTCAACACGGTATCATGTAGTCTACCGTGATATCAGGAGGACCACTCCGCTATTAAGAACCGTTTTTGCCAGTCCCAACAACCAATTGGTATTTTTTCGTTTAAAGAAAGCACATCGCTATTCCGCATTAAGACACTCACTTTAAAAGACCAAATCTGTCATTACTGTTCGATACTAAAATCACGTCTTTTGGCAAATCAAGTCAATTGGTACCGTCAGGGTCCGAGGGTATACATTTATGTTGGATTCTGCAAAATTACAACAGCCCTTAGCAATTGAGCCAATTTACAGCATGTAGGGGAAGGTGTGAAAAATAGCAGTTTGCCTGGATAAATCTTCATGTTGTTTTAATAAGATGTGTTTCAAGGCTATTTTGGAAATGTGCAGCTCTGTTCTTTTTTACATATTTAAGACGATAATTTTGGAACAATTAAATATGATATAAAGTAACTGTTATATATCTTGATTATAATTTGTGTTATAGAAAAAATATGAAAAGAATGATCTCCAAAAGGAAACCCGATTTTTTTAAGTTAAACTCATCATCTGATTCAATGAAAGTCAAACACAGCTAGAAGTAGTAAAGAACCTTGTAGTAAGAAGCGATATAACGGACACAATAACATCAAAAAGGAATTTAGATTCATCTTTCCATTACCAGTTTCATTATTAGGACCACCCCGCAAACAAGACAACATTTTGGAGATCAACATCATGCGAACAAGTCCGTGGAAACAAGACCCCCCCTAAACCCCAATTATTATATAGAGAGAACTTGGCTTTAAGGGGGTATACATTTTTTCTTATATTTGCTCCAAGACATGGGTTGTGGGTACTTGTTAGAACCGCCTCAATGAGGCGGTTCTAACGAACACCCACAACCTATGTTTGCAGCATAAATAAGAAAAATATCACAGAATTTCATCAGAAAAGTAGCCTTTTTGGAGATTGAAAAAATGAACTATGTCACACGGGTGTTTTATCGTAATGAGAAAGCGGTCCTAATAACGAACGCGCATATACAAATACATTGTAACCTTTATCGCCGAAAAAAAAATGAAAAAAAAAAAAAATAAATAAATAAAAAATAAAAAAAATAAGATGAAAAATTGTGATTTTTTTCTTATTTCTGCTCAAAATATAGATATTTTAGAGTAGAAATAAGAAAAATAAAGTTTACCACTGTAAACCCTAGTTTTACTATATAAAATATAGGGTTCAAGGGGGGTCAAAATTATATAGGCGTGTTTTCGTGATTTTTTAACAGAATTTCAATGTTCGGTATAAGCCACTATCATAACACGAGTCTTACCGTGTACGTAGTACGAATTGCTTCTTTTGTTTTTGGAGGACAACACCACATCATGCTAGCAAGTGCGTGTAATGTACATCATTTTAAACCGCACTTTATATAGGATTAACTGATACAGTATTGTCTTATTGCTGATCAAACATAGGTTAGTACTCGTTCGAACGCCTCACTCAGACGGTTCTAATGACCACCCACAGTCTATATTTGAAGCTGTGTAGAAAAATGTCCTTAAGTTTCACTTGGCATATGTTATTTCTGAAATCATGTTGCAAGCACCCACAATTTATTTTTGGAGCTGTGATAAAAAGACGTCACAAATGTAGACCTGGGGCCAGTTGTTCAAAACTAACGACGCCGTTAGTTAACGTATCGTTAAAACTTTGATCATTTATTATGGCAAATATGCTAATATGTTTGCTGAAAAAATATGAGCAGCTTTTGCAGATGCAAAAGCTGCTCACATTTTCTCAGCAGAAATACCAAAATTTTAGATTTTGAATTTGCTAGAACACCTAGCAATATGACCCCTGACGAGCTCGTTAAGCTAACGATGCTTTGAACAATTGGCCCCTGATATATGCTACTTCTGACACCATGCTGGGCACCATTATCTTACATAGATACATGTAAGTTATCCTCATAATTGCAGTCTATATACTTACCGATATAATCACTGTGTTGCTCCCGAAAACAGTTTAGTACCATAACTGGTGTGGTGAGGATACACATAGACAGGTCTGCTACAGTAAGGTTCACTACTAATGTATTTGACGGCGATCGCAAACTTTTATACCTGAAAACAGAATTCATGTAAATTAAGAAGAATCAAAGCAAGGCAACTCACGTACGTGTGCTTTTCAACACAAAAACACGCCTATTAATCACGAAAACACGCCTTTTCATCACGAAAACACGCCTATATAATTTTGACCCCTTTGAACCCCACTTTTATATAGTAAAACTGGGATTTACAGGGGGTAAACATTATTTTTCTTATTTCTGTTAAAAATGTAGATTGTGGCTACTCGTGAGAACCGCCCGCTCGATGAGGCGGTTCCAACGAGTACCCACAATCTATATTCTGAGCATAATTAAGAAAAATATCACAATTTTTCGTTTTTTTTTCGGCGGTAAAATTAACAATGCATTTGTAAAGGCGTGTTATCGTAATGCATACTTCTGACCCCTTTGCACTCCGATTTTGTATAGTAAAACTGGGTTTTTCAGGGGGTAAACCTAATTTTTCTTATTTCTCCTCTAACATATAGATTTTGGGTACTCGTCACAGTTATAACCGCCTCGATGAGGCGATTCTAACGTATACCCATATATTGTGGGTACTCGTAAAAAACACCTCTAACGTGTACCCACATTCTATATTTTGAGCAGAAATAAGAATGGTATCACAAATTATCATCTTAAGATTTTTCAGCTGTAAACATTACAATGTATTCGTATAGGCGTGTTTTCGTAATATGCCTTCATTCAAAGAAGAGATTTTGTTCTTGTTCGGTTCGAGATTGTCCACTGTTTCCGGCCCGCCCACGGTCGGTCGGATATACGATAGGAATTTCGCAAAGAAATAGCGAAGAAACCAAAAACGTTCCAATTGGCAAAAGGAGTTGTTTCCTGGCTCAGTCTCTTTCATACCTGTTGCTGCTGAAAACCTGTCACTTTTGAAACTCGAGTAGTCATTGGCTATGTTAAGCTCGGCCAATCAATTTTGCTCTTTCTAAGTAGCTAAAGTGAATGACCACCTTTAAAATATAATTACTTCATTTGCAAGAAAAAGTTACTCTAATGAATAATCTCTGACTATTATTACCAACTGAAATCTGCTAAGGTAATTAAATCAACATATAATGGTTTCAGTGAAGCCTTCTGGCAGCGGCCGTATTTTCCCCAAGGTAATCCAAATGTTTCCCAGGGTTCAACATGTTTGCTAAAATCTTGATTTCATGGAGACCGTTGAAGCTCCATGTCTCTCTATGCAGCTATTAAAGGAGAAGTAATTAGGCTCTCTAATCAGGTTGCATTCTCAAAAATCCTTAAATAGGCTGTCAGTTCAGGATCTAACATACAGGCTTCATTATGTCTTTGGATGAAAGTAAAGACTTCGAAGACAGTTTTCCTGAGTTTGATGCCATTGGTTTCATTGGGTGGCATTCATCTCAATGTCTGGTAAAAGTCCCACAAAATTGGGAGCTGCATCTCCAAAATGTCCTAAATAGTGGTGATTGGAATGTTAAACACGAATTCAAACAAACAAAACCTGTTCTACCTTATAGTACATTTTCTACAAATCAATTGTTTTCTGTAACCCTTGTCTGATCTACAGTGAATCACTTTGTATTCCAGACCTTGTATCCTGTACACTGTTCGCATAAAATCCAGGCTTTTATCAAAAAATGAAAACATAAATTATGGGAACTCAAAGGAATCGCCTCATTGAGTACCCACAATCTTTGCTTCAGTCTAAATTAACCCATTGAGTACCAGAAAACCCAAAAGAGGTACCCTGGCAAACGGTGCAGGCCCAGATCAGACGCCACAGAATACGGCGTCTGATCAGGGCTTACACTATTTGCAATATATTCAGCCATTTTCCTAATAAATTTTGAGGAAAACACAACCTGACGGCCCTAAATTGTGAAATGGTCTCCTGGTATATATAAGGAGGAAGATTCCATTCGGTACAAAAAGGGTAAAGAAAAATATCACAAAATACCTTGTGAAATGCCATGAAATATTACCTAATATTGACAAGGCGTGTTAACGTAATGATTGGTTAAATGATACTGATAGGCATTAGTTAATGAAGAAAAGAAAAGAAACAAGTAATCAACAAACTTTCAAGTCCACTTGAAAACAGCTGTCTTCAAAATGTTTAGCACAAACGTTATGCTTTGCATAAACAAATGTCTTGATGTTAGGATTCTCTGTTCCAAGAATATGAACCATTTTTTTACATAACTCTCTATTTTTCTAAGCTAAGGGTCAGGGCTAGCAAAACATCTAATTCCTTGTCCAGTATTTGCCCTTACAAGAAGTTCACTTTCTCCTCTAAAATCCTCAGCTGCTAAGGTTAGCTGTCAGAAGATGAACTGAACAGTTTCCTTGAAGTCACTACAGGAGATATAGTCTGTAAAAATGTCAGACACCCTATAAACAACTTTAATGAGCTATTACAGTTAATTATAGCAACAGTTTAGGAGAGGAATATGATTTTATCATTCCTCAATGGTGTTATTGTAAAATGGACATAAGAAAACTAAATTGTGGTCATTCACTTTAAGGCTTATATCTGCAGCCACCTAGCGGCGATTCTGTAGACATCACGATAGTTAAAACGGTAGACGTTACCAGGGTACAACTGGGTAACGCACATGAAACAATCAATGGTTCTCTTCGGGTGCCTCAGAAGCGGTTGGTCATGTTTTACTAAACTGTCCAGAAAAACATGTACACTTCACAGTTTTCAGTTCTATGGTGCATTTCTTCTAGACTTACGTCAATATTGAGACGACTAACCCAGACTTGAGAGAGAGAGAGAGAGAGAGAGAGAGAGAGAGAGAGAGAGAGAGAGAGAGAGAGAGAGAGAGAGAGGGAGAAAATAAAAACATAAATAGAGGTCCTTATAGCCTGGAATGATGAATGGTGCTTCTTTTACGTAATTAATCTGACCTATTCCTCCGTTCAGTGGTCGGCTACATTAAGATTTTAGTTAAAATCAGTGGATGAGTCCTTGAAACTATCTTGAATAAATGGTTATTTAGCAGAAGTATCGTTTCACAAATCTACATCGTACGGCCTTTTAACTCCTTTTCAGTCTGGCACAAAGAAGGTGAAGAATAGTTTTTGGGGAATGTATTCTTCACGGCACCCCTGTACAAGTACCTAAAGAACAGTGTGTTGTTTAATCATGATGCATCTTTTATACTATAGCGACAAAGGCATATCAGATTCTTTCGGCGATATTGCTTGAGACGTATTTTCATCTCAATGTCGGGTAAGAGTCCCACAACATTAGCACAAACAAATAAAACAGGTTTAGACAAGCTTACTACGCTATATTGGTTACCAAAACTTCATAAAAAAAACCTTACAAAGCACGGTTTATTGCAAATTCTAGCTCTTGCACTACCACTGAACTTTCTAAATTATTAACTTCCTGTCTTACTGCTATTAAAACGCATGCAATTAAATATTGTGATAAAGTCTTTGAAAGATCAGGAAGAAATCTGTTTTGGTCTGTAAAAAATTCGAATGAGGTTTTAAATAAATTGAAATCTAGACATTTTCGTGCTTCTAGTCTGTCTACCTACAATTTTTCCACTCTTTACACTACACTTCCTCATAATCTTATAAAAGAAAAGCTTAATGATTTAATTGAGTGGGCTTTTCACAGAGAAGATTCTCTCTATCTTGCATGTAATGTCAGAAATGCATTTTTCACTTCTAAAGAGCATAAGAATCAAACACTTTGGTCATGTCAGAAAGTGTGTGATGCCCTCACCTTTCTACTTGACAATATTTATATTAGATTCGGTACTAAGTTATTTAGACAAATTGTGGGTATTCCGATGGGTACTAATTGCGCACCTCTTGTGGCTGATCTGTTCTTGTATTGTTATGAAAGAGACTTCATTTTGTCGCTTTCCATTGATAACCAATCTGAAATTATTGAAGCTTTTAGCTCTACTTCTAGATATTTAGATGATTTATTAAATATTGATAATACCTATTTTGATGGTTTGATCAGTCAGATTTACCCCCTAGAACTTCAGTTAAATAAAGCAAATTCTTCTGATACCGAGGCCCCGTTTTTGGATTTACATCTATCTATTGTAGATGGATTTGTTTCGTGCAAAATTTATGATAAACGCGATGACTTTGATTTTGAGATTGTAAATTTTCCTTTTTTGGATGGTGATGTTCCTCGTGCGCCATCCTATGGCGTTTATATTTCGCAATTAATTCGATTTGCTAGAGTGTGTAGTCATGTAACTGACTTCAACACTCGTAATAAATTATTAACGGCTAAACTCCTTAATCAGGGTTATCGGTACCATAAACTACGCAAAGCCTTTTCAAAATTTTATAGACGCCATTCTGATTTAATTTCAAAATTCAATATTGGACTTAAATCTCTTCTGCAACAAGGTCTATCGGAACCCGAATTTTATGGTGACTTAGTATATAAATTCAGAAAAATATATAACCGCAATGACTTCAGCACCCAATTTCGTAAAATCATTCTTCGATATAAAAAGATTGGGTACAACATGGATATTATACGACAGACTGCATGCATGGTAGTTAACCCAATCACGGTTGGCAACTTTGCTTCCCTCTTTAATTGCACGCCGGTGGGTCAGGCCTCAGATTCTATGACGGCTCCAACGTAAAGGCTTATTGAAAATTAGAGAGATAATGTTGGTTGGTGCCTGATGCTCTGTCTCTGGTCGGGCTCATCGGAGCCTAACTGTTGGTTTTCTTTTGCTCCAGCATTTCAGTGGTTTCTTGCTGTCGAGTCCTCACCGTTGTCTCACCTCTGTGGTTCTTTGATTTTTGTGTTCACGGAGATGTTGCACTGATGAGTTAGGAGGCCTTCATGCGGACTGAACAAATTATTTGTCTAAATCGCGACGGAAGTAAGGGCGAGGATTGTGGCCACGTAAAATCGATTTAAGCCCCCCAGTGGAAATCTTCCACTGACCTTTCCAAGGCGGCTCTTCTGTGGCGATTTATTTATGTTGTTGTTTGTTACTTACTGTGTGTATCACTTGTGTCTTTTGGTTTTGGATGGCCATATGGCCATTTTGTGGGAAAGTAACTGTCCTTATGGCCTTCCTTTGTTTAGGTTTCCATTATGGTCTGGTCGCTTAATGTTTGTATTTCTTTCCCTTTGGTGTCTTTTATGGGTGGAGTAAGTTAATTGTATCAATTCCTGATCTTTGTTTTACTTCTACTTTAGGTATTTTAAACAGGTTGAGACAATGTATCCGTAATTATGTTTTAAATGAAGTTTCAGGACAGCTGTTCACGACAGGCCTTTAGAGATGGCCTATCCAATTCGTTAAGCATGTCAAAGATGCTAATTTGATCAGAATCAGAAGTGTCGTGGGTGTTGCGTCAATTGACATCCATACACCAGGACCTGTGATATAGGCAGTTGGTCCCAATCTCCCACCAAAGAGATAAACTTAGTTACACTATCCTCAAGGTCATAGGGTAAAGCACACTTGTACTGCCTTGCGGTACAAGCCGGCTTTTATAGCGACGCGGTAGAGTGTTGGCCTGTCGATCTGGCGGACCGAGTTCGATCCCCGGTCGGGTAATGGTGAGTAGCATTTTTTCACCTGTTACATTTGGTGCCCAACGTAAATAACCCACTTGTGCATTAGAACTCCTTGACAGTCATTTCACGTGATTCTCGGACTCCCAGAAATTCGAGGACGAATTTCAATGTGGAGGGGGAGAATGTCATAGGGTAAAGCACACTTGTACTGCCTTGCGGTATAAGCCGGCTTTTATAGCGACGCGGAGGAGTGTTGGCCTGTCGATCTGGCGGACCGGGTTCGATCCCCGGCAGGGTAAAGGCGATTAGCATTTTTTCACCTGTTACACTCAGCACCTGCAGCTGTGAAATGATTGAATTGGGAAGGGAATTTCAATCTCTAATGGACTTAGGAAAACATGTATGAACGGTTCTTTGTAAATGTCAATTCTGGCATTGGCGTAGGGGTGGGGGGGGGGGGGTGGGGTCTTAAACGCAAGTGAATGGTGATTTCTACAGCGCCTACCCGGGTGGGTAAGGTCATCTGTTGGATAGCTGGAAACACCCTTAGACCTTTGTATAACAGTACGAGCCTACTGTCTCTTCTCCTTTCCTTGAGAGACTCCCATCTTAATTATCCTAGTATTTCAGTGATACGAGGACTGTTCAAATATGAATGCAACTAAGCACATAAAAATGATTCCGTGATAGACTTCGATGAAAAATTTATTTTGTCCCCTCAAAGTATTCCCCTTTAACAGATATACAAACTTTCAGTCTTCTGATCCAATCATTGAATGCATTTTGGTAGTCTTTTCGAGGTATACTATGAAGGCACTGGAATATTGCAGAACCGAGGTGTTTGTGCTGTACAAATTTTCGACCAGAAAGGTATTTTTCAGCCGCGGGAATAAAAAAAAAGAAGACACACGGGGCAAGGTCAGGGGAATACGTGGGGTGAGGGAGTTCAACAACCTTTTCCTGCTTCAGATAGACTTGCACAATGAACGCCTTGTGCGATGACGCATTGTCATGTAGCAATCTGACATTGGTCAAACCAGTTTCGGGTCTTCGTTCTTTGAAATATTTCTTCAATTTTCGAAGAACTTTATTCTTGTAAAACTTCGCATTTACAGATTTGCCTTTAGGCACAGCAACCTGAATAGTAGGGCCCCGATTTGAGAAGACTATGGCATACATTACCTTCTTGACGCTCATGGTCCGCTTTGCAATGCATTGTCTTTTGCAATACTTTGTTACCAATATTTTGTTCTGAATCTTTTGTTTTGGCTAAAAAAGTGAACCCATGTCTCGTCACCTGTGACGACATTAGCGAAGACCGTGCATTGTAATTTGGAAACTTTTTAAGCAACTTCTTGGCGCACTGAACGCGTGTCTTTTTCTGCTCATCTGTCAACAGATGGGGAATCCATCTAGCACAGATCTTTCTCATTTTCAAATCCCGTTTCAGAATTGTATGAGCTGCTCCTAATGAGATGCCAACCATACTAGCTATTTGGCTTGTGGTGTATCGTGCATCGGTAGCAACTATTTCTTTCACTCTAGCAACCATCTTGGCAGATGTTGCTCTTTTCGGCCGACGATCATGTCGTTCATCTTCTGTTGAGCCTGGTCCACAGCTGAATTTCTTACACCAACGAAAAACTGTCGGAAAAGACATTTCATTATGCCCATAAACCGAACATATTTCACCCAAAATGTCTTTGCACCGTATACCAAGAATACAACGATTCTTAATATAGGACCATATTTCAACGGCGTACTCTGACCACCTTCTTCCAACCGCATGTTTTGTATTAGTATAGAAGAGTAGACAGTGCTTATCGAACGATATACATGGCTAAAGTGGACGGATTTTAACAGGTTTGGTATCAATGTATAGGTAAAATGTTTTTCTACGCTGTGATATTTATTTCCAGGTGATTCTCGCATTAGTGCATGAGAAAACTTTCTACTTGCATTCATATTTGAATAGTCCTCGTACTCCCAGTTTCAAAGCAGTAAGTGTCTATTTTGAACTTTTTAAATTTCTGCCTAGTGGTCTCAGATACAACTAACGTATTCCAAGATTGGGCGAACAAGTCCTTAATATGCTGCCTCTTTTACATATTGAGAACACTTATGAAGAAATCGCCTCGGGAAACCAGGTGTTCTATTTGCCTTAGTATACATGATGCTCAAATCGTGTGTGATTGTCAGACCAAGGTATTTAATGGAATCCACATTCTCGAGGGCCGTTTCTTCCAAGGTGTAAGAAGCCTCAGTTTTATTTGTTCTCTTCCTAGTCATCTGAATAATATTGCATTTAACGGGCTGAAATCCCATGCCCAATTTTCGTGCCCATTGTCCTAATCTATCTATACTCACCGGAAATAGAAACTATACACTCATTTTTAAATTGTCACTGGCAAAACATTTTGATGAAATTTGAATTCCAATTATATAAAGTATCATCAGTGGCATGTCTGTTTTATCGAATAAAATATTCAATGATAGCTACGATTTAACGGGTAAAGCCACAGGTTCAAAGCAAGGGTCCAAATCTTGCTGTTCAAGTTTCCATTGACTCATACATTTTATATCGCGAATGTGATTCCAATTTTAATAGTTATTACTCGTCATCTAACATTGTGAATATTGTTTACAAAATGAAAATTTACACAATGGTTGAAAAGTTATCGACCTTTAAATATTGGACCAAACCACCGGAAGTGAGCCAAAAGTATGGCATTTCCGACTGCGGTTTTTGTTTTAATCAATATTTAAGACACATTTGAAGATGTTAAAACGATCGAAGGCACTTTTGGGTCGAGTTTTGGCTTGCAACATTATTTGAATATTTCGCTGAAAAAAGCAGCTCTTGAGATTTCAATAAACTGTTTGTTTCTCGATAATTTTTTGATTTTATTTTATTTTTTTTTATTATTGCTTTTAAATTATTACCTATATGGTAAAACGTTTAAGTCAAAATTCGATTACAAACAGATTTTGTGAAAAATGCACTTTTTTACATTTTCCCCCAAAACTTTTATTTGAACACCAGATTTACTTAAAATTGTTATAGGATTCATGTCTATAGTTAGTCAAATTATTAATCAGTAAATTTTAACTGAATTATCCCCTTGTTTTGTCAGGCGAGACAATATAAAAGTGTATAGTTTCTATTTCCGGTCAGTATATATTATTCTGAAGTTTCACTGAGTTTTCTGTATAACTGATTTCTCGGCAGCAAACACAATCGTCTTATTGTTAAGTCAATATCGGTGGAAATATCACAAATGTACAGGGAGAATAACAGTGGCCAAAGGACACAGCAGTCAAAACGGGCCCCTCCCCGAAGATTCATCATTAGCAACAACTCGCTGTTTTATATTGCAAAGAAAGCAATGCATCCATTTGAGAGTCTTCTTCCAAATGCAGTAGCCAAATAATTTGGACTTCAGGGGTTCATGAGGGGGGTGTCAAAAGCCTTCTCAAAGTCCAGAATAAATGTGTCAACCTGCGTTTCCATTGAGCAAGGGTTCGTATCACTACCAAAACAACTAAGACATTAATATTTCTTACACTTCATTTGGGCTTCGTATCCAGGCAAACAAAGGATAGTGCGTACGAAACACTGGTTCTCCCTCAGGTAAGGCATGTATTGGCGGTTTGGCATCCCAATGCAAATTAAAATTCAACAGGCTGAGAAGGTCAAGAAGACAGAAATCATGATTGACAGCAATTGTGATGCCAAAATATTGGCGGATTTAATATGGCCTTGCGTTTGCTCGTGAAGTGAGAAGTTTGATAGGTGCCGTGCCAACCGTGTTGGATATTTGGCCACATTGAACTGCATCTGCAAGCCTATCCAGGTCATCTTGTAGAACGAGACAGTCATGAGAATATACAGGACGCAGTCATCAGCAACAACGGATAGATGACTTGATAGAATCACAAAATTCATTAATGAACACCAAGTAAAGAACAGGTTCAAGTACCGAACCTTGGGGTACACCAGACAAATAACAGGGACTGAAACTTTAAAAAGCTTTCGCTTGGCCATGTAGCACAAGTTCCTTGCTGCGATCGCACAGAGAATGATGCGCTAATCCACCTTTGACTGAATAATCTTATCCTTTTTAGTCTTATTGATACAAATTTCCTTTCTCCTACCGAGGGGCAGCGACATAGATCAACCGTGCCGTTTTATCCTAGTAACGCCTGCTATTGACTAGATGTTCGTGTTTGAGAGGTCAAAGGTACAGGCAGCGAAAAGTGTGTTTGTTTGATTTGTGGTTTAACGTCCCCGTCAGCACTGTAAAGGTCATTTTGGAGACGTCGCTTCCAATTTTGTGGGACTTTTACCCGACATTGAGATGAAATGACATCTCAAGCCCTGTCGCCCAATGAAACAAATAGTGTATATAAGCATGGACGGTCCGACTAGCACCGCTTTGCCTGGGCAGGCTTAGATCCACTAAGCGCTTTACCAGTACTCGTCGCGGGTCGGATTCCGGACTGCGTGGAGGCATCATGCAGCCCATCTATTTCTTCAAGCCCCAATGGGCGGGGGCCGAGACAGCGGAAAGAAATAAATAGATTCGATTGTATGATGATGATGATGATTCCGTTTTTTAACAACGCGTCAACCCTCTTTGTGGGGCATAAGCGTCAAGCGGTTAATGGTTAAACGGCATGAAGAATTATGAGGATATTAAAAGTAAAAAAGTTAGTATGATATGTATAAAAATCTGAAACAGTTAAATCTTATGAAAAAGTCCAATTTCTTTTAAGAATAAAATAATATTATCAGCAGGTACATCTAGATTCGATTGTATATCGAAAAGGAACATAATATATTCTATCACACACCTTGCCAGGAAATAAAATGTGAAAAAAAGCATTGTAGCCCAGGTGGCAGCTGTAAAGTTTACTTGGGGTAAGTCTACAGCACAAGTATTAGAATTTACAAAAAGCTCGAGTCTACGATTTGAGTAATCATAGGATTGCAAAGTCAAACAACAAAGCTGTTCATGTCTATGCTGTATTACTGTGCCGGTAAATATGGAAACTTGTATAATAGCCAAAGATTCCAAAAGTTGATTCCAGTTTCATATATATAATAAAAATCTACCATTTTTGTACTATGACAACAAGGAAACGAAAAATCAGAATCAGAATTGTTTAAAATCAGAATTGTTACCGGAAACATGTCAAATGACATTAATTTACCAGGACCTGTGATGAGGGAAGTTAGCACCTAGCTACATTATTCTTTGCACCTTCCGCGGATGAAATAACCGAAAATGGAAGGGCATTCCAATCTCTAACTGTCTCGGGGAAGAAGGATCACTTGTAGACGTCAGCTCTTGCACTGGGCGCCTGAAATGCTAAAGAGTGATGTTTTCTGCCGCTCCTTATTTGGGGGATAAGGTCATCTGTTAGAATGCTGGTAGCACCCTTTAAACCTTTGTTCAAGAGCCTACTGTCTTGAGAGACCCCAATCCTAGGTTTTTCAGTATTCCAGCCATACTTCCAGTTTTAAAGCTGTAATTGCTCGTAACAAATCTAGCTGCCCTATTCTGAACATTTTCAATTTCTCCCTGAAGGACTATTCCATGGGGGTCCCAGACAAAACTATCATATTCCAATATGGGGCGAACAAGTCCCTTATATGCTGCTTCTTTTACATCTTTGGGGAACTAATACAGATTTCGCATCAAGAGGCCAAGTGTTCTATTAGCCTTATCGCACATAATGCTCACATGAGTATTCCATCTCAAGTCATGTGAGATGGTCACTCCAAGGTATTTAATGGAATCCCCATTTCCCTCTACATTGTAAGAAGCCTCAATTTCGTTTGGTCTTTTCCTAGTTATCTGCATGATATCGCATTTAACTGACTGAAATCTCATACCCCATCACGAAAACACGCCTACATAATTTTGACCCCCTTGAACCCCACTTTTAGATGGTAAAACTGGGGTTTACGTGGGTAAACCTTATTTTTCTTATTTCTGCTCTAATATATAGATCGTGGGTACTCGTTAGAACCGCCTCGATGAGGCGGTTCTAATGAGTACCCATAATATATATTTTGAGCAGAAATAAGGAAAATATCACATTTTTATGCTCCCCGAAGAATTTCGGGGGAGCATATAGTCGCCGCTTCGTCCGTGCGTCCGTCAGTCCGTGAGTCCGTGCGTCCGTGAGTCCGTGCGTCCGTCCCGCTCTTGTCAACGCGAATTCTCAGAAACTACTGGGCGGATTTCAATGAAACTTCATGGGACTATTAAGTATCGAAGGTGGATGCGCATATCACCTGCGTGTTTTGGTTCGATGATTTTTCCAACAGTTATGGCCCTTTGATGAATTCTGCATGAATATATAGGGTACTGTTCGTGTCCACGCGAATTCTCAGCAACTACTTGCAGAAATTGTACGAAACTTCAATGGAACCTTAAGCAGAAATAGAGGATGCGCATATTATCCGTGCTATCTGGTTAGATTATTCGTCACAGAGTTATGGTACTTTGTTTAAAGCTGCAGTGGTAGGTCACTGTGGCTATTTTTAGAAAAAACTTTGTCATCACCCTGGTGCCTACAATAATGGATGGATTTTAATATAACTTCACACAAATGTTGGGTATGATAATATCTTGAGCATGTTCGACTTTCAGGGTCCTGGGCTCAAGGTCAAGGTCACTGCGGCTATTTTTAGAAAAAAACTTTGTCATAGCTCTAGCGTCGTCATTTGCTGATGGATTTTAATATAACTTCACACAAATGTTGGGTGTAATAATATCTCAAGCAAGTTTGACTTTCAGGGTCCTGGAGTCAAGGTCACTGCGGCTATTTTTAGAAAAACTTTGTTTTTGCTCTAGTGCCTACATTTATTGATGGATTTAGATATAATTTCACACAAATGTTGAGTATGATAATATCTCGAGCAAGTTCAACTTTCAGGGTCCTGGGCTGAAGGTCGAGGTCACTGTAGCTATTTTTAGAAAAAAACTTTGTCATCGCTCTAGCGTCGTCATTTGCTGATGGATTTTAATATAACTTCACACAAATGTTGGGTATAATAATATCTCGAGCAAGTTCAACTTTCAGGATTCTGGGGTCAAGGTCACTGTGGTTATTCTTAGAAAAAAAACTTTGTCATCGCTCTAGTGCCTACATTTATTGATGGATTTTAATATAATTTCATACAAATGTTGAGTATGATAATATCTCGAGCAAGTTCAACTTTCAGTGTCCTGGGCTCAAGGTCAAGGTCACTGTGGCTATTTTTAGAAAAAACTTTGTCATCGCTCTAGCGTCGTCATTTGCTGATGGATTTTAATATAACTTCACACAAATGTTGGGTATAATAATATCTCGAGCAAGTTCAACTTCCAGGATCCTGGGGTCAAGGTCACTGTGGTTATTTTTAGAAAAAAAACTTTGTCATCCCTCTAGTGCCTACATTTATTGATGGATTTTAGAATAATTTCACATAAATGTTGGGTATGATGATATCTCGAGCAAGTTTGACTTTCAGGGTCCTGGGCTCAAGGATAAGGTCACTGCGGCTATTTTTAGAAAAAAAACTTTGACATAGCTCTAGCGTCGTCATTTGCTGATGGATTTTAATATAACTTCACACAAATGTTGGGTATGATAATATCTCAAGCAAGTTTGACTTTCAGGGTCCTGGGGTCAAGGTCAAGGTCACTGCGGCTATTTTTAGAAAAACTTTGTCATCGCTCTAGCATCTACATTTGCTGATGGATTTTAATATAATTTTCGAACCCGTCTGATATTTTATATGCATGTAAAGGCACCCAATACCGAACCATACCTGGCGACAGTCCTATGAGGATTGCCGCTGTGTACGAGAGTAAGTTTTCAATAATTTGTATTAAACAGTTCTTCCTATCATTTATTCGGACTTTTGTGTTGCTGATGATTGTATGACAGTGCCATCAGGCAAGCTAATCTGTCCACTGACAGGTTTTGTTATACTCCATTTTGAAGTACAGTGAGTATACACAGTATACTGCTCTTTAACTGGAATAATGTTTCCTGTTCCGACTATTGCACGTTCGGGGAGCATCCATCGGTTTCACCGATATTCTTGTTTTTATCCTATTTTTTTAGTTTATTTTTCGGCGAAAACATTACAATGTATTTGTATAGACGTGTTTTCGTAATGCGATTTTCTAGCCCAACACCCTAACCTATCTATATCCCTCTGAAGTTTCAATGAGTCCTCTGCGTATCTAATTTCACGATAGCAAACATAGTCGTCTGCGAACAGTCTTATTTCGATATCAATATCAATGGAAATTTCATTTATGTACAAAGACAACATCAATGGATCCAAAATAGTCCCTTGTGGGACACAAGACAAAACTGGAACCCACCTTGAAGTTTCCCAAATAACAACAACTCGTTGTTTTCTGTAGCAAAAGAAAGAATCTATCCATTTTAGGGTATTTCCGCCAATGCCGTAACGATATAGTTTGCTTTTTAGTAGTTCCTGAGGTGGTGTGTCCAAAGCTTTTTCGAAATCCAGGACAAATGTATCCATCAGTTCACCATTGTCCAAGATTTTTACCCAATCACTTATTACAGTGGTTAGCTGAGTTTCACAACTGTGCTTTTTTCTATTTGCATGTTGTCTGACAGACAAAAGGTGGTGTTCATCCAAGTGAGCCATAATATTTGTGCGAACTATATGTTCAAGCAATTTACATGGAACTTGCATGTCAGTGACACAAGGCGACAGTTGCGAGCAAGAGCTCTATCGCCTTTCTTAAAGAGGGGACAAATGTTTGCAAGAAGTCATTCTTTTGGGAAGTCACCAGTATCAAGAGATTGCTGAAACAAATGAGAAAACACTGGACCCAATTATTTTGCCAGCTCTTAACGGACTCTATAATGAAGCTCATCAGACCCTAAAGCTTGACAGGAATTTGAGCCCTTAAGTAACTTCATAACTTCCTCCGATGAAACTACTATTTTATCCATATAAGGAGCCAACCTCTCAGAATCTCATTGTACTCAGTTATTGAATGAATCATTGAACTGACCAATCAATTCTTCTGCCCGTTCAGGATCTGACTCTGCAACACCACTGCCATCCCTTTTCAAGATATGTAACACCTTGCTTGTCTTTTTCTTACTACTGACGTACCTATATCAATCTCTGGGATTTTTCACCTACTAAGTTATTCACATATAAATCATGTTGTTGTAAACATAATGTCTGTCTAAATTTCCCTTTTCAAAGTTTCAAAATTCGATCGAAGTTTTCTGCTACATACGTACCTATTTTTTTTTTTTTTTTTTTTTTTTTTGCCTTGGCATGAATTTAATTCCTTTTGCGGATCTTCTTTCTTATCACTGGAGTGATCCAATAAATCAAGGAAACCGCCCTACTAGTTTTTGAGTGGAAATCCTTATCAGCTGAATTTTGAACGAAGGAAGTTATTTGGTTAAAGTTCTCCTGAACAGATCGAGCCTTCGTTATTTGGTTAAAATTCTCCTGAACAGATCGAGCCTTCGAGTGACCATTAAAATACTGTTACGCGCTGCCTCTCTTCGTACTGTTTGCAGGTCAGCCACCGTAAAGGGGAGACTTGGCGACCAGCTCACCAGATGTGTAAATAAAAATGAACAAAGGCGGACTCCAACTAAAGATTGATTGTTAATGTCATTAAATGAATGTCATTTGACGTGTCACCAGTAACAATTCTGATTCTGATTCTAGGAGATGAATGAGGACAAAGCCTGGCTGAAGTTTGCTAGTTTTAATGCTTTTTTATTTAATTACAGTACCCGCGGTACTTTGATTTTTGCAAACTTCACGAAATAAATGTCAACAATTGTAAAAAAAAATTAACAAAGTTCACAAAACATCATGAATGGTATGAAAATTGGTAGCATGGGGTATGGAATGACTAGATATGGTCAGAAATCACATGCACTCGGGCTGTGCCAGACTGGAAACAACAATACAATATAAAAAAGTGAGACAAAGCTGTCAAAGGCGAAAGATGTTGAAATGTTATGACTTTTACTTTATTTTTAAATGTTATGTGAATAAAATGCACCAAGATTGACTAAAATGCTGATAAAATGCTAAAGCTTGTTTGTTTATTTCATTTCCGATCTTTCAGAATGTTAAAATTATGAAAAACTCCAAAGAAAAAGCCAAAATCTAAATAAAATGAAGACGAGACTAAAAACACGTCTGTATGCTAAGAGATCTAAAAACGGAGTACTTGAAGTACTCTACAGCGAACTACAGCCTCCTACATTGTAAATAGGTGAAGGTCTACACCTCCCTACAGTGCAAAGCGCTGTAGACTGTAGGGTTACGTGATCCTACAACGTAACGTCATGTAAAGTGCTGTATGACGCCGTAGGATGCTGTAGGATCACCATTACACACAGTAAAATTCGGCACATCGTCGAAAAAAAAAACAGACATAAAAAGCGAAGATGAATTATCTCGACAATGGGAACCTGCCGAAATTAAAGAAGAGTGAATTCTCAAAATGACCTGCATAAAATGATTTTCAGGAAAACTTAGGTTCAGTTTGATTTTTGGTGGCAAAGATGACTATTTCACTTTGACAAGCGAACTTTGACAGATCTGTCGTCTGACACAGCCTCGTTTCCACACAAAATGTTGTACTAACACACAAAATCAATACACGCTTGTCATGTAAACAAACATGAAAGTGAAACCGGGACGTTTGTGTTATAAAATATGAGCTAAACAGCGGTTATAAACGATATCATTGTGCAAGAAGGTTAAGGTATATAGTAATCACACATCTAGACTGCAATGCAAAATAAACTAAGATTTTCCAAATTGTTACCCAGCACTGTGGGTTGCAATTAAAGTTCAAAAAGCAAATACATTATGTAAAGCAAATTCAACAACTACAGTTTAAGACCAAATAATGGTCCTATAAGACCACTAGACGAAAATTTATTGTCCAAAATGAGGCAAAATCCCCTAAATTTTCAAACAAGGATACCGACAAGGCAGGAGCACTCACCCTTAAAATATTATCATTTTCAGTTGTTATGTACTCTCAAGTAGCAAAGACGAGGCATAATTTTCTTACTTTCTACATTTTTAAGCACTTTTGTGAAAATTTCACCGAATACCACATGGTAAATTTCATCGCCATCTTGGATTTCGAGAAAATTCTTACCCTGGATTTAGTGAAATGCAAATCCGTAGTATTTCCCTGTCAGTCGAGATCGGATGATGACAGTTACATCTTGCAATTGCTTAATCAATGGCTTTGCAGAATCATAAACCTGATCTTCATGTCATTTTACTTCAGGTGTTTTAAACGTCTTTCAAAATATTGACTTCGGTTTGTTTACAATAGAGAAATCTATCACGACCTCATCACTGTTTCAGCTAATTTGTGTTATTGCGCATGTATTAAAAAACGGGATAAAATTTGATGAATATCATACGATAATTACAATTTAATAAAGCTATTTAACGACCACCTTTTTCGGCATTATGACTGGTTTTATGTTTTACTTTTTTGCGTATGTACTTCCCATTAAATGGTAATTCGGTTGTATCCGCTTTCTCTCGGACTGGTTTTCGGCACTAGAAAGCGTCATTGTCATAAAACGGGTCGAATCAAAGCCCCCGGGATACAGCAGAATATAAATGGCGCAAAAACCCACATGTAGCAGACAAAAGCAATAACGTTTTCTTCGTATTTGTAAGTGTTTTTGGCATTGATCATGAAATCAGTTTTGCGGTAATAGGGATATCATTTTAGTTTTTCGAATTCCACACCGATAGCCATGTCACACGCTATGGGTTTTGGAAATGAAGATGGAAACCGCGTATTTTAGCAGTGTAAACAGAAACTGAAGACTTGTTGTCACGTGACAAATTTTATGAAAATGAAAAGCAACATTAAAACAGATAAAAACAGTATTTATCGATGTATTTTGCAGACCGGAATATTTCTTTATTTTAACTGTTTCTGGAAAACTTCCTTTGAAAATTAGCCTCGGTTTTTGAACAAGGAAATTTATTATTATGTATGGTGGTTGCATTGTGTCATGGTAAACTGTTATTTTTCTACTGATCGGTCTGTCATCTCTGACCATTACTCGCAGAAGATTTGCAGGTGTACATTACATACACTCCAGGGTTGCAAGATGAAAGCGTACACAGTCATGTAATAACAGTAGGGATTTTTTAACCTGCACAGGGGGGGGGGGGGGGTCTTGCATAGAGGGCTTCCAGTTAACATTCCGATCCGAAGGACAGTGCACTATGTGGCATTCATCCCTGCTAATGATGCCAGTGAAGCATGATTGGACACGAAAATTACCGCTTTATGGGATCAAACCAGGGATGGGGTTTCTTGCACCAGAGGCAACATCCTAATTCCTTTGGATGGGGGACGTTAACTTTTTCTGAGCTGGCTTGTACATAAGCTGTTAATCAGTGCCAAGTAATTTTATGTAAGAAAATGACAACTGCCCTTCTTGAATCGGATGAAGTGATAGAATGAGAGTAGAAAAAAATTCACAGTCAGTCTCCATGAAAATTTGTTTCTGATCCACAGGATAAAGTCAGTAACAGTGTGGAAACTCACATCACATAAAAGAAGGAGAGCATAATGCATCATCTGTGCTCAGGGCCTACACTGTGTGCATAAAGTTCAGCCATTTTTTAAATACATTTTGAAGAGAAACACAACCTGGCATTCCTAAATTTTAAAAAATAGTCTTGCGCTATTATATAATGTGGAACACAGGCACTTGTTACATAGAGGAAAAAATCTACCCTCTACCTTGAGACAGGCACTTGTTTCAAAGAGAAAAAAAATCTACCCTTTTTTTCTCTATGAAACTAGTCCCTGTGAAGTGGAAGATTTGATTTTGTACACAATAGGTAAAGAATGAAAACAGTACATTTTTTACTCTCCAGAGGTTGGGGCCCCGGCGATCGGGGCTTGGAGTAATACATCAGGCTGCATGGTGCTTCCACGCAGAGCTGATGCTGACCACACATTGTACGAGTACTGGTATACCACTTAGAAGAACAAAGCCTGCACAGGCAAAGTGGTGTAAGTCGAACCCTCCAATGAATAGAACATTTTGGTTTCATTGGGTGGCAGGGCTTGAGATGTCATTTCATCTCAAATGTCGGGTAAACTCCCACAAAATTGGAGGCATCATCGCCAAAATAACCTCAATTGTGCGAAAGGGGCATTAAACCTCAGTTCAAACAGACTCTCAAGAGGTTATGACCAATTCAGACCACAGTAAATAGAAGGAACTACTTTCTTTTTGTTTACATGTTTTCACCATGTGCTCAAGAGCAGCCATGTTTCTTCAACTTCAAGTGCATGGAGGTGGCAAGATGAAAATTTGGTCAATTTTGTAATGGGAAAGAATTTTTGAAAACCATTGGTAGGTTTTGTTACGAGAGGTTATACAAAGGACTGATTTGTGCTAAAAAGAAACATTGGATGAAATGACAGCTCTGCAGTGATGTTTGAAATTTGACAATTTTCATCCTTATTGTTTTTGCCTTTTGAAAACTAAATGTTAGTAGCAATAGAGCTACATAAAGCCAAAATGTTATGCTTTCATGGAAATAATCACCAAAAAATTCATATTAGTCATAATTTCTTTTTAAAACAATTTTTATCTTCACACTTGTCAAATTTTCAATACAGGTTGTCAGCCATTTTGTATAGTCCTTAACAACAAGTTCATTAAAACGATGGAATACATAGACTTGCATGACATATGAAACAGTGTTAAAACGTCCCGACAGGTAAACAGATAATCATGCGATCCGATCGTACATAGATTCGTGCATAGAGGTCAAAGCATAACAATACTTTCCCCTGCAAATCTTAACGCGTCCTCCCTCAAAGCTTTATAACGACCTTTCTGGTACTCGTATGAAAACACTTTCCTTCTAGCTTTCTTTGGGGCTGGAATATTGGTTTTTAAAGATCCTGCAACAACGTTTTGGTCACTAAGTTTGTTTCGAGAATGAATAATCTTCAAACTATCCTAGTAAAGAGGTGATAGTCAGGTCTAACGTATAGTGATCACGAGTAGTGAAGTAAATCATTTGTTCCAAGCCATGGTCATCCATTATATCCTATAGCATTTGCCCTTCAGACTGACCAAGCATTGTACCTGATTTGCCGAGTCTGTTGGTACTGGTGACCCGTCAAATGACATTCATACACCAGGACCTGTGATATTGGAAGTTAGTCACTAGCTCTCATCGAAGTGGTGGGTCAGGCCTCAGATTCTATGACGGTTCCAACGTAGAGGCTTATTGAGAATTAGAGAGATCTTATTCAAGGTAATGTTGGTTGGTGCCTGATGCTCTGTCTCTGGTTGGGCCCATCGGATTCTAACTGTTGGTTTTCTTTTGCTCATGCATTTCAGTGGTTTCTTGCTGTCGAGTCCTCATCGTTGTCTCACCTCTGTGGTTCTTTGATTATATGTGTTCACGGAGATGTTGCACTGATGAGTTAGGAGGCTTTCATGCGGACTGAACAAATTATTTGTCTAAATCGCGACGGAAGTAAGGGCGAGGATTGTGGCCACGTAAAATCGATTTAAGCCCCCCAGTGGAAATCGTTCCACTGACCGTTCCAAGGCGGTTCTTCTGTGGCAGTTTATTTATGTTGTTGTTTGTTACTTACTGTGTGTATCACTTGTGTCTTTTATTTTAGATGGCCGTATGGCCATTTTGTGGGAAAGTAACTTTCCTTATAGCCTTCTTTGTTTAGGTTTCCATTATGGTCTGGTCGCTTAATGTTTGTGTTTCTTTCCCTTTGGTGTCTTTGATGGGTGGAGTAAGTTAATTGTATCGATTCCTGATCTTTGTTTTACTTCTACTTAGCTACACAATCCTCAGTACCTTCAGCTGTTGCAATGATCGAATCGGGAAGGGCATTCCAATCTTCTAATGGCTCGAGGGAAGAACAATTCTTTATAAAAGTCAGTTCTGGCAGTAAGGTCTGAAAGGCCAACGGATTATGATTTCTACACTGCCTAGCTGGGAGAACAAGGCCATCTGTTGGGATGCTGGCAGCACCCTTTAGACCGTTGTATAAAAGTATCAATAGACCGTTGTATAAAAGTATCAATAGAACAGATAAATCTGCTTTCATGTCGAAGGTTATAATCTTATTCCAAGCCAGCCGGTTACTATTGTTACAACAGAGAAAACAAGCGTGGAAGCTCAGTGGTTAGTACACTTGCCTATGATACTATAGGACCACGGTTCGATTCCCGGCAGCGGTAATTAATTTGCGATGTCCGAACATGTTCAACTGGCAAGAATGAATGCCACAAAGTCCACCGTCCTTCGGATCGGGAAGTTAACTGGAACCCCATCCCGCCCCTGTGCAGGAAGAACCATCCCGTGTGTAGGTTAAAGATACCTACCGTAATTGCATGATTACCCTTGTGCGTCCCTAATTGGAGTATGCTTCAGCAATATGGGACCCCCATTCAAAAAGGAACACCCATAAAATTGAAATGTTGAAATCACTGAGCCAATTTTGATATCTTTAAAATAAATGAAATACTGCTCAAATAATCGTCGTAGAGAGCAAGCTGATCTGCACCGTAAAGTAATGCTGTTTAAGAGTCTTTATAAAATATGTGTCGATTGTTTGCCCATTTCTAAAGGCTCTTTTATAATAAAAAAACTGCAGATTTAGTCCCACCTCATTAATGTTATCCACCTTTAATAAATGTGCTACGAATTATCCTGTTTCTTCTTATTATTATTTTATATTTAACGAACCACATTGTCCATACAAAATGCTCTATGAAAAAAAAAAAGGTAAAGAAAAAATGGAAATATTCATTCACAGCTGGTATGTTTATTGATAAAACATAAGAATCAAATGCTAGGCGGGCCGTTTCAGCTTTTTTAAAAAGCTATTCTTGTCAAGGAAATACATTCTTTCCGTTCAGAGTAGAAACCTTTTAGGAAAGGCTAAGATTGCACGAATACAAATACTCTTGTCTACTTGTAAAACTTGTGCAAACTATGTCAATCATTATTCATTTCCCTTTAAAAGTATGCCAAAGTAAGATGTATGATTAATTGAGTACAATTAAGGGAGGCAAAGGCTTTCAAACTTTTGCATTGTAAAGTTTTTGATACATTTGTATACATTTTTCTCCGCTTCTGATCCGATCTTCATCAAACTTGCAGATAACCAGGAGGGGCTTACAGTCTACGTCGAGTTCGAATTTGGGCTGCATGGGACAAACAGCTTTGGAGTTACCTTTCCTTGAGCATAAATATAAGTGAAAAATGGTGTCTGGAGCTTTTCTCAGCCGTTTATGATCTGGTCTTTTTGTAACTTTTCATAAATGAGGACCAGCATAAAATCTCGGACAAGTTCGAAATTGGTTTGAATCTGACCAGCGGTTTTTCTAGTTACATCACCTTGAGCGTGAAAAAATTTCCGATAGACTTATAATAGGGAAAACGACGTCTCCTCTTTTTCTCCGCCATTTCTGATCCGATCTTCATCAAACTTGCAGATAACCAGGAGGGGCTTACAGTCTACGTCGAGTTCATATTTGGGCTGCACTAGACAAACAGCTTTGGGGTTACCTGCCCTTGAACATAAATATAAGTGAAAAAGAGTGTCTCCAGCTTTTCTCAGGCGTTTATAATGTGATCTTTTTGTAACTTTTCATAAACGAGAACAAGCATAAAATCTTGGACGAGTTCGAATTTTGCGTGAATCTGACGAGCGGGTTTTTCAGTTACATCCCCTTGAGCGTGAACAAATTTCCCATAGACTTATAATGGGGAAAACGACTTCTCCATTTTTTCTCCGCCATTTCTGATCCGATCATCATCAAACTTGCAGATAACCAGGAGAGGCTTACAATCTACGTTGAGTTCAAATTTGGGCTGCACTAGACAAACAGCTTCTGAGTTACCTGCCCTTGAGCATAAATGTAAGTGATAAATGGTGTCTCCAGCTTTTCTCAGCCGTTTTTGATTGGATCATTTTGTAACTTTTGGTAAAGAGGAGAAACATAAAATCTCGAGCGAGTTCGAAGTTGACTTGTTTAGGTTATATTGTCCTCGGACTTCGCCCTCGGTCAATGTGGCATGCTCAGCTGAACAAATCGGCATATTTCCCTCACACAAGGGCAACAATGAATATTAGTCCATTTCTGTTACTGTTGATATTTATGGGATTTTTTTCATGATCCTCACATTAAACCCACTGGGTAACTTATATAATATTTTCCCATTGGGGCTTGTACAAATAGATGGGCTGCAAGCTGCTTCTACGTAGAGCTGAAACCGACCGCACACGAGTTGTGGTAAACCTCTTAGAGGGTCCAAGCCTGTCCAGACAAGGCGGTGGGAGTCGGAACGTCCATGCTTATAAACCCTTTTGGTTTCATTGAGCCGCAGGGCTTGAGATGTAATTTTATCCCAATATCGGGTAAAAGTCCCACAAATTTGGAAGCACCGTCTCCAAAATGACTTATACAGTGTTGACGGGGACGTTAAACCTCAAATCAAACACACTTTGTTTAATAACTTCTGAAAGGAAAGTTCTAGATTAAAGGATCAGGGATGTAAACTACATAATTAACACTCATGGGAGGCGCAAGCTAAAACAGCTGTGTCTTATTAACATGCTTCAGGAACACATAGATAGGGACAATAACAATAGTCAATCTTGTTAGCTCTAGTCCACTTGAATCATGTGAAAAGTACCTGTGAAGATTTCAATCAAATGACATCTGAACCCGCGTCATTGAAACTAAAGAATTCTGACATTCTTAGGTAATCTTGACCAGAAACTGCCAAATCTAGTGCTTGATCAACAAAATGAACTGAAACTGTTGATTTTTGAAAGTTGATTTTTAAAACCAAGTTTCTATGTCATTGCATTTCTACTTCCGGTACTGGACCGCGTTACTCCACTTCCGCTGTTCGTTCGTTGCATAAAATAGTCCAAAGGAACTCTTGAAAATTAATTTTGCAGGCATGGAACGTCTTTCAAAATAGTTCAGTTTTCGAGACTTTATACGGATTGAATATAAATTGGCACAGAAAGACGAATTCTGAAAAGAAAACAGTACTCTTGGACTATTTTCCTACGCGCTTTCCGATGATATTTATGTTTTACTCTTTCATTCCTGAGTTTCTAAAAAGGACTCTTCTCGCTTCAAATATATTCTTATAGAAAGGGATTTCTGATTAGTTCACTGACATGAAAACAAACGGTGTGCATGTAGCTTCTGGCGAGACATTCTAGCTACGTGCCGTCTTATCAGGATCTGCAAGGTTTGCATAGATACAGTGTATTTCTACCTCGGCGTCTGCACCGGTCTACAGGGTTGAAAGGGTTAGCTTATCGGTGACAAACTAAACAACCCTTTACTGACCTCCAATTCGCCTGCTTTCGAGAGCTCTAATTACAAAACACGTGTTGCAAGCTGTGTTCCGTACTTTAGCAAATAGTGAAGACACCGTATACGTATTTTAATTCGCCTTGGGTAAACTTGGCGTCTGATCAGGGTTATAATGTCTAAATCAAATGGTTTAAAACAATTTTTTGTCAAGTTATTCTCCTTTTTATGTCCCGACGCCCGAAAGAACATAGCTCCAAGCGGCTGCACAACGTATGTGCATCGTAGTATCAATGCAACGTTGATGCGACGTTGCTAAGACATTATGTGCCCGCTGTAAGATTATTAGCGGGTAGTGAGCTAATTTAAAAATGTATTGTTTGACCATGAAGAAATTGGCAGACACGTTTATCTTTCTTTCTTCCGTTTTTTCTTCGTGGGGTAGTTGAGTTATGCAATCTTGTGTCACTGGGGAGTCCAGCTAATATTGACTTACAGTTGGGCAACACCTGCTGTCTTTGCAGCAGGTAACGGTACAGTGTGTGTGTGTGTGTGGGGGGGGGGGTGTTGTTATTTCTTCTGTTTCTACACTTCCATTCATTTTCCTCTTTCTCTTCTGTCCCTCACTTTCATCCCCCCTACAACGCCCCCGCCCATCGGGGCTTGAAGAAATATATGGGCTGCATGATGCTTCTACGCAGAGCTGAAACCGAGTCGCACACGCGTACTGGTAAACTGCTTAGAGGAGCGGTGCGAGTCGGCCCGTCCATGCTTATAAACCATATTGGTTTCATTGGGTGACAGGGCTTGAGATGTCATTTCATCTCAATGTCGGGTAAAAGTGCCACAACATTGGAAGCAACGTCTCAGAAATGACCTTTACAGTGTCGACGGGGACCTTAAACCTCAAATCAAAGAAACAAACAAATCATCTCCTCTACTGTCTCTTCTATCTCTTTTCCCCCTTTCCATTGGAGACGACAAAAATTATCCACTAGGGTTGACCTGTCGTTTAACCCAAAACAATCGATGAATCATTTTTTTCTTTGTCGAATTTTTATCCCTCTGGAACCTTGACAAATCAGAATCAGAATTGTTACTGGTGACACGTCAAATGACATTCATACGCCAGGACCTGTGATATGGGAAGTAAGTAACAAAATATTTAGATAACTGTTTGATCTACGACTAACATTGTTATATAATAATTATTCCTCATAAATCAACTTTCCTCAGTACTTTCAGTACTTTGATTTAATTTGAGCACTTATTTCCGGATATACCAGCGCGGAAGGACAAAATATTCCACGATGTAGACATTGATTTAAAACAATGCCCATGCAGAACGTATCCTATTTACCCTTTTTGTACCAAATAGAATCTTCCTCCTTATATATAACAGTAGTCCATTTCAAAATTTAGGGGTGTCAGGTTGTGTTTTCTTCCAAATTGCTTAGGAAAAAGGCTGAACTTTTTGCAAACAGTTAGGCTCTGATCAGATGCCGCGTTCTGCGGCGTCTGATCTTGACCTGCACTGTTTGCAAAGGTACCCGTTTTGGGGGGTTTGGTACTAAATGGGTTAAACAAAAATATCTTAAAGAAGAAAATCAGTATTTGTTGGACCACAACTTTATCGAAACAAGCCCAAGTGTATGGAGTTCTTGTACTCTCGTGCCAAAACCTGGTCGGACATATCGCATTTATACAGACTTAAAGAGCAATAACAAAGAAATTTTAAAAAAATTCTTAGTATGGAGCAGAGTGAAAGCAGACACAAGCAGGGTCATTTTATTAAAAACCGCATGAAAAAAAAATTCCCATTCGTCCTAAAGTTATGCTCATTTATATTTGATATATACCTATTTTCCTGTAAGAGTATCGTCCGCTTAATTTATCTTTGATTTTAATCCACATTGCAATATTCTGTGATGTCATAGTGGCTTTAAACTTTTTGAACATAATTTTAAACTACCATATTTTTGATTTTGCAGTTGCCTAATATAGTTTTTCACGCCCTGTGTATCTTGTTCATAATTTAGGATAGAAATGAGAAATTTTATTTTGAAATTCAAGCTTAAATTAACAATTAGAGTATTTTTTAAAATGTTTAAAACTACCTTTTAATTCAAAATTTTACTCCGACTAGTTAATGTAAGTGTTTTAAACAGATCAGTAAGTAAAATATGTAATATCATCCACTGGCAAATACAGGAACTTGAATTTAAATTATTATAAAAGAAACACTAAAGTTTTAATTTAAGGTTTGCAACTGAAAATATGAGAAACTGGTTTTGCATATCAGTTGAGATCAGTTTCAATAATTCAAATACGTGATTATACAGTTCCTAAGGACTATAAAACACAAGGTATTTCATATTTAAAAAGTTTAAAAATTTTTAATGTGCTTCTATGACATCATACAATACCTCATAAATATTAAGCTGCTCTATTTCCATGAAATATTTCACACTTCAAATTGTAATATCACTTTTGATTTTTATTGGAAACTAGTAAAGATAATTTGATGCGTTTTCGCCCTTCCATTCCTTAAATCAATGTCTTTTTAAATTTAATGAATTTCTATACCTTTGTATATGACCTTTAAGGAAAGCTGATTCTTTTTATTAAAACCGACAGCTTTGACAATAAATCTTGCAAAAGTGAATTCTGCCATGCAAGTTTTGCAAGGTCATGTTTTAGGTCAACGTCATGTGAAACCCATTAATGCTAAAATTGAAGCAATCTCAAATTTTCCCATACCAACATGCAAAAGACAACTGATGCGATTTCTTGGTATGGGTGGTTATTACAGAATGTGCTGTCATTGTTGAGCCTTTGAAATTGAGAAATTTCACTGCTATCACAGTGAAAGTGAGAGTGAGGATTTGTATCCCGTAAAGTACACTTGAGCCCACCAGTAATACTGATCGGTCGGTGTCGGTGCTTTTCTGTGGTTCCTTCCTGTTTTATGTTGGTGATTCTTATTATTTCTCTAATTATAAATGTTGTTATGTTGGTGATTCTGATACTTCCCCTTTTTAGATGTTCATTTTAGTAACGTTTGTCCTTCCCACTTAATATTTGTTATGTTGGTTTGTATAATCCTGATTATATCTCCAAGTATGTATGTTGTTCCTTTTTAGTTGCGTTTTGGATTATCTAAGTCACAGCCTGTTTTGGAAAGGGCTGCTGACTCGGTTTACCAGTGGTCTGTTTTGTTTGATTTCGGCACTCCCTGTTTCGACTTCTTTCCCTAGTGATATTGTAGGGATCATTTGGGATCTGATTCTATAAGTTCCTGATAGTTTCCCTTTTCAATTCAGCAAAAGTACAAAAGTTCATTGCAAAGAAGCATGCCGAAAGGCTTTTGAAAAGCTTGAAGCTATACTCGAGAGTGCGCCAGTTCTCTTAGCACCAAACTTTGAAAGGAGTTTAAGCTAACTGTAGATGCTAGTGATGATGATGCAGGTAGTGTTTTGCTGCAGGAAGACAATAATTGTCTAAAACATCCAGTTTGTTACTTTTATAAAAAGTTTAATATGCATCAGAGGAATTACTCTACCATAGAGAAAGAGTGTTTGTGTCCGATTCTTGCACTTCACGATTTTGACGTTTATCTTAGTTTTTTAGCTTTAAAATAGAAGTACAGGCAATGATCAGGAATCGATACAATTAACCCACAGCTCCTATCAGAGACACCAAAGTGAAAGAAACACAAACATGAAGCAACAGATCCCAACGGAGACACCAACAGCGGAAAGCCAAAAGGACAGTTACTTTCCCACAAAATGGCCAAAAGGGTATCCAAAATAAAATAATATAAGCGACACAAACACCCAAAGACAAACCATAACAAAAATAAACCGCGACAGAAGAACCGCCTTTACAAACATGAAACAACAGATCCCAACGGAGACACCAACAGCGGAAAGTCAAAAAGACAGTTACTTTCCCACAAAATGTCCAAAAGGGTATCCAAAATACAATAATATAAGCGACACAAACACCCAAAGACAAACCATAACAAAAATAGAGCGCGACAGAAGAACCGTCTTTACGTCATCTTAAACTAGGTATTCAAGAATTTCATAAGAAGTTTGTTTTGGCCACTGCAGACAAGGACGCTAACAACGTCGTCGTTGTGTGACGGCTCCACTATGTTAACACGCTTAAGCAGGAGCTTGGTGGTACTAAGGCCTATGAAAAGTAGATGTAAAACAAAGATCAGGAATCGATACAATTAACTTACTCCATCCATCAAAGACACCAAAGGGAAAGAAACACAAACATTAAGCGACCAGAACATAGTGGAAACCTAAACAAAGGAAGGCCATAAGGATAGGTACTTTCCCACAAAATGGCCATATGGCCATCCAAAATAAAAAGACACAAGTGATACACACAGTAAGTAACAAACAACACCATAAATAAACCGCCACAGAAGAACCGCCTTGGAACGGTCAGTGAAATGATTTCCACTGGGGGGGGGGGGGGCTTAAATCGATTTTACGTGGCCACAATCCTCGCCCTTACTTCCGTCGCGATTTAGACAAATAATTTGTTCAGTCCGCATGAAGGCCTCCTAACTCATCAGTGCAACATCTCCTTGAACACAAAAATCAAAGAACCACAGAGGTGAGACAACGGTGAGGACTCGACAGCAAGAAACCACTGAAATGCTGGAGCAAAAGGAAACCAACAGTTAGACTCCGATGCATTTTTCACTTCTAAAGAACTATGAACTAAAGAACTATGAACTTCAGCCTTTAGCTGAAGAGAGAGCTATAGTAGATAAACATGTTTGTCATTCAGCCACCAAGTTTGCTGTGTGTGTTACCAAAGGCCAAGACAAGCTTCCTACGCTATACTGGTTACCAAAACATCATAAAAGACCTTACAAAGCACGGTTTATCGCAAGTTCTAGCTCTTGCACTACCACTGAACTTTCTAAATTATTAACTTCCTGTCTTACTGCTATTAAAACGCATGCGATTAAATATTGTGATAAAGTCTTTGAAAGATCAGGAAGAAATCTGTTTTGGTCTATAAAAAAATCGAATGAGGTTTTAATTGAATGGGCTTTTCACAGAGAAGATTCTCTCTATCTTGCATGTAATGTAGAAGTAAAACAAAGATCAGGAATCGATACAATTAACTTACTCCACCCATCAAAGACACCAAAGGGAAAGAAATACAAACATTAAGCGACCAGACCATAATGGAAACCTAAACAAAGGAAGGCCATAAGGACAGTTACTTTCCCACAAAATGACCATATGGCCATCCAAAATTAAAAGACACAAGTGATACACACAGTAAGTAACAAACAACAACATAAATAAATCGCCACAGAAGAACCGCCTTGGAACGGTCAGTGGAAAAATTTCTACTGGGGGGCTTAAATCGATTTTACCTGGCCTTCATTCCTCGCCCTTACCTCCGCAGCGATTTAGACAAATAATTTGTTCAGTCCGCATGAAGGCCTCCTAACTCATCAGTGCAACATCTCCGTGAACACAAATAATCAAAGAACCACAGAGGTGAGGCAACGTTAAGGACTCGACAGCAAGAAACCACTGAAATGCTGGAGCAAAAGAAAACCAACAGTTAGACTCCGATGCATTTTTCACTTCTAAAGAGCATATGAATTATGCACTTTGATCATGTCAGAAAGTGTGTGATGCCCTCACCTTTCTACTTGACATTATTTATGTTTGATTCGGTACCAAGTTATTTAGACAAATTGTGGGTATTCCGATGGGTACGAATTGCGCACCTCTTGTGGCTGATCTGTTCTTGTATTGTTATGAAAGAGACTTCATGTTGTCGCTTTCCATTGATAACCAATCTGAAATTATTGAAGCTTTTAGCTCCACTTCTAGATATTTAGATGATTTATTAAATATTGATAATACCTTTTTCGATGGTTTGATCAGTCAGATTTACCCCCCAGAACTTCAGTTAAATAAAGCAAATTCTTCTGATTCCGATGCCCAGTTTTTGGATTTACATCTGTCTATTGTAGATGGGTTTGTTTCGTGCAAAATTTATGATAAACGCGATGACTTTGATTTTGAGATTGTAAATTTTCCTTTTTTGGATGGTGATGTTCCTCGTGCGCCATCCTATGGCGTTTATATTTCGCAATTAATTCGATTTGCTAGAGTGTGTAGTCATGTAACTGATTTCAACACTCGTAATAAAGTATTAACGGCTCAATTCCTTAATCAGGGTTATCGGTACCATTAACTACGCAAAGCCTTTTCAAAATTTTAAAGACGCCATTCTGATTTAATTTCAAAATTCAATATTGGACTTAAATCTCTTCTGCAACAAGGTCTATCGGAACCCGAATTTTATGGTGACTTAGTATATAAATTCAGAAAAATATATAACCGCAATGACTTCAGCACCCAATTTCGTAAAATTATTCTTCGATATAAAAAGATTGGGTACAACATGGATGTTATACGACAGACTGCATGCATGGTAGTTAACCCAATCACGGTTGGCAACTTTGCTTCCTTCTTTAATTGCACGCCGGTGGGTCAGGCCTCAGATTCTATGACGGCTCCAACGTAAAGGCTTATTGAGAATTAGAGAGATCCAATTCTTGGTAATGTTGGTGGGTGCCTGATGCTCTGTCTCTGTTCGGGCCCATCGGAGTCTAACTGTTGGTTTTCTTTTGCTCATGCATTTCAGTGGTTTCTTGCTGTCGAGTCCTCACCGTTGTCTCACCTCTGTGGTTCTTTGATTTTTTGTGTTCACGGAGATGTTGCACTGATGAGTTAGGAGGCCTTCATGCGGACTGAACAAATTATTTGTCTAAATCGCTACGGAAGTAAGGGCGAGGATTGTGGCCACGTAAAATCGATTTAAGCCCACCCCCCCCCCCCCCCCCCCAGTGGAAATCTTTCCACTGACCGTTCCAAGGCGGTCTATTTGCGGTTTATTTATGTTGTTGTTTGTTACTTACTGTGTGTATCACTTGTGTCTTTTTATTTTGGATGGCCATATGGCCATTTTGTGGGAAAGTAACTGTCCTTATGGCCTTCCTTTGTTTAGGTTTCCATTATGGTATGGTCGCTTAATGTTTGTGTTTCTTTCCCTTTGGTGTCTTTGATGGGTGGAGTAAGTTAATTGCATCGATTCCTGATCTTTGTTTTACTTCTGCCTTGGAACGGTCAGCGAAAACGATTTCCACTGGGGGGATTAAATCGATTTTACCTGGCCATAATCCTCGCAAGAAACAACAGAAATGCTGGAGCAAAAGAAAACAAACAGTTAGACTCCATTGGACCCGACCAGAGACAGAGCATCAGGTACCAACCAACATAAGCCTTTACGTTGGAACCGTCATAGAATCTGAGGCCTTACCCAGCGGCGTGCAATTAAAGAGGGAAGCAAAGTTGCCAACCGTGATTGGGTTAACTACCATGCATGCAGTCTGTCGTATAATATCCATGTTGTACCCAATCTTTTTCATATCGAAGAATGATTTTACGAAATTGGGTGCTAAAGTCATTGCGGTTATATATTTTTCTGAATTTATATACTAAGTCACCATAAAATTCGGGTTCCGAAGCCTGGTTTCCTGTGGGGTCTTAATCTCTTTAATGGTTCAGACCTTAAGTATTTAAAATAAGTAGGCTGGTGCCTGATGCTCTGTCCCTGGTAGGGCCTAACGGTGCCAAGCTGTTGATTATCCCCACGCTTTTCGAAGAAAAAGTGGGGATATTGTAATTGTCTCCGTCGTCCGTACGTCCGTACGTCCGTCCGTCCGTCTTACCGGACAACTCCTCCCACAATTTTACAGCTAGAAACTTAAAACTTCTGGAACTGATAGGTCTTTGGTCTGAGGAGTGCATGACACTTTTGGAATTTTGACTCCTACCCCTAGGGGCCAGGCCAGGGTGTGGGGTGCCCCGGGGGTAAAAAATCAAAATTTTCAGAACCTGGTCGTGTGACATATCAAATCGAACGGCATAATGAGTAGAATACATAACAATCAAAATTTGACCCCTAGGGTCAGGTTTCAGGTCACCAGAGGTCAAAAACTTGGGTTTTCACCCCCATAACCCCCTTTTTAACGATTACCGGATAACTCCTCCTACGCCGTTTCAGATAGAAACATGAAACTTTGGGAACTGATAGGTCGTAGGTCTGAGGAGTGCATGACACTTTTGGAATTTTGATCCTACCCCTAGGGGCCAGGCCAGGGGGTGGGGTACCCCGGGGGTAAAAAACCAAAATTTTCAGAACCTGGTCGTGTGACATATCAAATCAAACAGCATAATGAGTAGAATACATAACAATCAAAATTTGACCCCCAGGGTCAGGTTTGAGGTCACCAGAGGTCAAAAACTTGGATTTTCACCCCCATAACCCCCTTTTTAACGCTTACCGGATAACTCCTCCTACGCCTTTTCAGATAGAAACATGAAACTTTGGGAACTGATAGGTCTTTGGTCTGAGGAGTGCATGACACTTTCGGAATTTTGATCCTACCCCTAGGGGCCAGGCCAGGGGGTGGGGTGCCGATGGTGGTAAAAAATCAAAGTTACAGAACCTGGTCATGTGACATATCAAATCGAACAGCATAATGAGTAGAATACATAACAATCAAAATTTGACCCCTAGGGTCAGGTTTGAGGTCACCAGAGGACAAAACTTGGATTTTCACCCCCATAACCCCCTTTTTAATGATTACCGGATAACTCCTCCTACGCCATTTCCGATAGAAACATGAAACTTTGGGAACTGATAGGTCTTTGGTCTGAGGAGTGCATGACACTTTCGGAATTTTGATCTTAAGATTGGGTGGGAGTTGCAATTGAGAACTTATTTAGTGGCGTATCTTTAAAAAGCGTGGGGATATGCGATGGCGTGCAATCGGCTGCGCGATTCTAGTTTTCTTTTAATAAAGTATTTAAATTATTTATTATTTCCGAGTCCTCATGGTTCTTTCATACCTGGATCTGTTTGATTTTTATGTTCTTTGATATCAAGTTCTTAATCGATATACGACACCCCAGTTGTTTTCACTGTCTTCGGCGGAAGTTGAAAATATAATTGTATCAAACATTCCTTCCGCTTTGTAAGCGAGATGTTAGTCTTCCTTCCTCCACATATTTTGTTGTCAAGAACCACAGTTTACTAACTTTGAAATCTGAGTACCTTTTTGGCAAGGGATTTATCCTTTTAGAATGAATCAAGGGAATAAATATGATTATGAAATAAGCCACGCCATACGAACATGTGTCTTTCGATACGTACCCTCATTGTGAACTCAAACCAGGCTGTATAACTCTTTAGGGTATAGGTTGCCCATATAGCGCGCAAAGAAGACCTTAATTTTTATCGATTAATTTCGTTCCAAAATAATCTGTTTACAGACTGTCAGTGACATTGGGCTAATCGTGCTTATTAACACTCAATAATACTAGAGACACAGTCCAGATTAGAAATATTTAAGTCGTGGAAGAATTCCAGAGCTTGACGTATTCGTCGAAATAGCGGCAAATCTCATTAACTATCTTATTGCAAGCATCAGATTTAAATGACCATTTAACGAGCATTCTGGCATAACCTGATTGACAAAAAGAAAAATAATTATCGCCCCACATGTCTTTAGAAATAGTACTTTTGAAAGCCATTTTGTGGCATTCGGTATTATGAATGCTGCTAATGTTAATAGCTTGTGCTAATAAGCGAACACCCACCCACGTTCATTGTTTTGAAGCTTCAATAAGCAAACAATTGTATACCTATGCTGGCTTAACAAGGCCATACATTGCATAATAAAACCTAATCTCGTTTTATTCTCTCTCTCTCTCTTTCTCTCGCTCTCTCTCCCTCTCTCTCTCTCTCTCTCTCTCTCTCTCTCTCTCTCTCTCTCTCTCTCTCTCTCTCTCTCTCGCTGGCCCCCGCCCATAGAGGCTTGAATAAATATATGGGCTGCATGATACTTCCACGCAGAGCTGAATCCGGCCCGTACACTAGTACTGGTAAACCGCTTAGAGTATCTAAGCCTGTCCAGGAACCGCGCAGTGGTTTCATTGGGCGACAGGGCTTGAGATGTCATTTCATCTCAATGTCGGGTAAAAGTCCCACAAAATTGGAAGCAACGTCTCCAAAATGACCTTTAACGTGTTGACGGGGACGTTGAACCTCAGATCAAACAAAACAAACAAAACTCTCTCTCTCTCTCTCTCTCTCTCTCTCTCTCTCTCTCTCTCTCTCTCTCTCTCTCTCTCTCTCTCTCTCTCTCTCTCTCTCTGTCTTTTCTCCAGTACGGCTTGAATGCAGAGTAAGCTGACAATCCAGTTAATATTAACACAATTGAACGCAATTAGCAATTAACTATATTTAAAATTTTCATGTGGACAGATAACTCGGCGGTTTAACGGTAGGAAATTTCGTTTTACGGCGACGCGTCAGTGGAGCTGTAAAACGGAATTTGCGACCGTAAAACCGACGATTTCCCTTTCCATGCATATGACAAGTTTCAATTCTAACGCACTTATTCGGCTGTTTTCTAAAAGAGTGCGTTGTTCTGCGTAAAACCAAATACCAACCAATGAAATGCGACGTGACACGATGACGTCGGGTTTCCGATATATAGTCGCAAATGTTTTACGCTATCCAATCAGACGTCGTATGGGCACTGTACTGGTTAACCGCTTACGTATAAGCCTGCCCTGGTAAAGTGTGGATAGGTAAACTGACCGGCTCAAAAGTGACCTAAAATAGTGTTGACTGGGCCGTTAAACTCCAATACAAACAAACAAACCAATCAGACGTCGCGTTAAGTACGCAAGTGCATTAGATTGGGGGATAACTGTATTCAAAATTGTCATTTGGGAGGTAAATCGGCAATTTTACTGTCGAAAATTTTGTTTTACCGTAACACGGAAATTTCGACCGTAAAACCAACGATTTACCTCCCCACATGACAATTTTCAATACAAGTACATGTTTCCCCATTCTAATGCATTTGATTTTAAAGCACTTCACTTCAGTTGTCTTGTTAAATCGTATAATTTTGCTCGATGCGGCAAGCGCTGAACCAAATCCTACCAAATGAAAAGCGATGATACATCATAACGTCAGGTTTCCGACAGTATGTAGCAGGATATACCGTGGCAAATGATTGACATTAACCAATCAAACATCGCGTTACATACACAAGTGCATTAGAATTTTGATTATTTAAAATCAGCTAAGCATTGTCCCGCATTAACTAAGAACCTGTCAGATATTGGATGCATCTAAACTGGCATGTTGAACAGATTGACTGCTGGTGATCAACGAACACTGAGAGAATTTATCCTGTTGGGCTTTTAAGTTTTTTTCCGGACTATCGTACCTTTAGGCACCTGACTATCCTACTTGTAATTGCACAACAAGGGTAGACAACTCAAGAACCAGCAAACCTTGACCGTAGTATGATTCATATAGTGTTCCTTTTCTCTGTTTTTCATTGCAACATTCACTATATAGTAAGGAATCACGAGTCAAAACTAAGGCTGACACGATTAATCGTATAATCGATTAATTGATCGATAATTCCACAAAAATGATTGTCAATACTGATTTGCTTGTAATCGATTATTTGATAAGTGCAATTTACTACCCAAAGTTGTGCCTAAAATAGCTGGATCAGTGGCAAACAGTGCATACCCTGATGAGACGCCGCATGTTGCGGCGTCTCATCTGGGTCTACACTGTTTGCTCAGGCCTGCTTGTCCAAATATACATATGGTAAAGTGCAACATATGGTAAGAGTTCTGCTCAGACAGAAAACCAGACAGGTAATATTATGACAAAAACCTTAGCGATTACTAATCGATTATCGATCGCAGTGACATGACTGATAAGTGATTATCTTTTCAGCTCCGATTAGCCAGCCCTAGTCAAAACCTTTTTTTTCAGACACATAAAGGTTGAAGTTTTACTATCTTTTGCAAACAAAAACATGTTTTCAAATAATCTCAACAGAAATGTGTCCCCCTTTTTTTCGGGAGTGTGTGTGTGTGTGGAGGGGGTGGGGGGGGAGGTGCTTATTTCTCTCTAATTAACTCAAAAAGGCAGTATGAAACATAGGTCAGAACTGTTATCGATATGAGTTCCAAAATGTGTATTAAGCTTCCATATTTTGAACATGAGTTATTCGTTAGTACTTAAGTGAATGTAAGTGCTCATATAAAAAGAGTAAGGTATTCATACTTTGTTGAACATCCCTACGCTTATTTTCTCAGCTGACCTTATTTCCTAGTCAACTCAAAAATGTTGTATATCATGGGGCATCAAAATATCGGTCCAAACTGCCATTGCTAAGCAACAAACATCTCGTAAAATTTTCATATTTTTAAAATGAACTGCAAGTTAAATAGAAGTTGAGGCAATGATCAGGAATCGATACAATTAACCCATAGCTCCTATCAGAGACACCAAAAGGAAAGAAACACAGACATGAAACAACAGACCCCTATGGAAACATCAACAGCGGAAAGCCAAACGGACAGTTACTTTCCCACAAAATGGCCAATAGGCTATCCAAAATAAAATAATATAAGCGCTACAAACACCCAAAGGCAAACCATAACAAAAATAAACCGCGACAGAAGAACCGCGTTGGAACGGTCAGCAAAAACGAATTCCACTGGGGGGGGGGGGGGGGGGGTTAAATCAAAATCCTCTCCCTTACTTCCGTCGCGATTTAGACAAAAATCAAACAACCACAGAGATGAATAAACGGTGAGGACTCGACAGTAAGAAACCACTGAAATGCCTGAGTAAAAGAAAACCAACAGTTAGACTCCGATGGGCCCAACCAGAGACAGAGTATCAGGCACCAACCAACGTTACATTGAATGAGATCGCTCTAACTCCCAGTAAGCCTTTACGTTGCAACCGTCATAGAATCTGAGGCCTGACCCACCGGCGTGCAAATAAAGAGGGAAGCAAAGTTTTCAACCGTGATTGGGTTAACTACCATGCATGCAGTCTGTCGTATAACATTTATATCGCAGAATGATTTTACGAAATCTGGTGCTGAAGTCATTGCGGTTATATATTTTTTCTGAATTTATATTCTAAGTCCCCATAAAATTCTGGTTCCGATAGACCTTGTTGCAGAAGAGATTTAAGTCCAATCGGTGTTAAACTGTTATCGGTGTTAATCAGCTACACCTAGCGAATATAATACATTTTTATTTGCAAAAAAGGGCATTCCAACAATTCCTATGCATAGGTGCGGTATAAAAAGAATCACAGACAATATCAACAATGGATCCCCAAAATTTTCGTTTTTTCGGCGGTAAAGTGTACAGTGTATTTGTCTACAGGCGTGTTTCCGTAATGGTCGTACAGGCGTAAGAATGGCCTAAACTGATTCGAGTAAACTACAGTTTTGTTATTATATGTTCAGACTATCCATCGGTTCCAGTAAATGCAAGGTGGTGCCATCAGCTTTATATAAAGTCGTGGAGCGAGGAAGTTTGTCGTTCTGCTACAGCAATACCTGTTTAATCACTCATTTCTATTCACATTTAATGTAGATCTTGAAAGGTTTTGTTTAATTTAGATGAAGAACTTGTGTTTTGTTTAGAAGCACAATAACAATAAAAAACAAACAGAAAAAGTGCCTGTCATATAAGACACATGCAGGCTTTATATCTGAGGGTCACTGATGAGGCCTAATTGGCCGAAACTAGCTAGTCTGGCCCAGAAAACATGCACACTCCATATTTTTCAGTACTGTAGTGTATTCCTTGCTTCCAAAGGATAACCCTTTTATAGAACATATTTAAGTTGATACAGCTTTATTCTTACGCTGCGCAGTTCCTTGCAAAGATTTGTTCTCTCCGCCAGGTGGCTGGCTACTCGCTGGCATCTATTAATAGCGCAAGGCTGCACACGCAGATAGCAGTAGCAGCGCACTAAATACTAGATGTACTGAGTTTTATCACTTTTGGACCGAGCTAAATACCAGGCAGGCTTCCATATGATATATATCTCATGTTTCATTTCAATGTGAGAAAAAGAGAGTTGAAAGGAAATAAAATGGTGTGTGTTTTGCAATTATATCTGCAAACTCAAAGAAATTGTTTCTGATTTAATATGGTCACCCCAGCCGTTCAAAAAGGTACAGTGGCCGTTAATAAAGATAAATACTTGACCCCTGTGACAGTTTCAACTCGAACAAGGGCATCAAAAGTAAACAACTCACAGTATCACAGGTACCAGTCCTACAGTGATGCCCTGAAAAATTCCTTCTTCCCTAGGACTATTCCCCAGTGGAATAGTCTTCCCTCTTCTGTGGTGAATGCTAAGACTGCAGAGGAGTTCAAAGCCCATACAGTGTAAGATTGAGACTCAGAGGTATGCGTTTTAGTATACCTCTGTTATTCAGATTGTAAATAGTTTTAAGGACTCATCCAGTGACTTCTCTTTTTTTTTTTTTTTTCCAGCTAAATTCTAAATTTAGCTACGCACCCAACTGAGGTAATGGCCAAATATGACCGACTCAGTATAAGAAGATAGATAAAAGTCGACTTGTATTCACTGCGAACTGTAGGTAAATACACATCATCACGAAAACACGCCTATATAGTTTTGACCCCCTTGAACCCTACTTTTATATAGAAAAACTTGGGTTTGCAGGGGTAAACATTATTTTTGTTATTTCTGCTCTAAAATATAGATTGTGGTTACTCGTTAGAACCGCCTCGATGAGGCGGTTCTAACGAGTACTCACAATCTATATTTTGAGCAGAAATAACATAAATATCGCAATTTTTCTTCTTAAAATTTAGGTTTTTTTTCGGCGGTAATATTTACACTGTATTTGTATAGGCGTGTTTTCGTAATGTGGCGGACCGTAACATGACAATGAGCAGGACAGCATGCGGATTTTTTTTCTCATTAACTTGTTAGTCTAGGGTGGCTTTATAAATAAGTAGGTTTGAAAAGTTGTGTAGTTTTTGTGGGAGCATGTGAAAGGTTACTATTGTCGCCTATGGAAAATATTAAGTGGTGAGCTCCCTATACCAGGAGTGTAACGGGGACTTTAATCAACTAGGAGAGGTCAATCTATTCCTTTGTAAACTGGCTTTTGAATAGCTACCGGTTGTCGGATAGCCCGTTTCAAATTTCAAGGGGGTCGGGGATTTTACGTTTATAAATGTTTTAGCAAACAATATATATCCTACACAAATGGTGTAACCTGCGGCGACGGAACTAGGTGTACTGTTTGCGGCTTGAAACATTTTAGGTGCTAACTGAACCCGACCTCGAGAAAATTATCATCTGGTTTGCGACGTTACCAGCACAGCCACGCATGCTAGCAATAGTCTTGAAATTTTAGAATAAGATCAACCCATTGCAGGCGGGAAACCCTAAATGGGTACCTTGGTAAACAGTTGCGGCGTCTGATCAGGGCTTGCAATGTTTGCTAACAGAATTTTCCGTCAAAATAGAATAAAAATTAAAAAAGGCATACCACCCATAATGTGACAAAATGCCTTGTTCAACATATAGCAATCGAAGAGCCCACCAGTATACAATGGGTTAAGTCGCGAACACAAAAGTGATAATCGAAATGTGCGAATGAACATGTTGGTGATCGCAAATGACAAGTTAAGGTTTTCTCAAGACGTTGACTCGTAGATTTGAATCGTTCTAGCGTCCATGTTCATGTTCGACTTGTTTGTTTGTTGATTGGTTGGTTGGTTTTGAGGGTGAACGTCCCCGTCAACACTATAAACGTTGCTTCCGACTTTGTGGGACTTTTACCCGACACTTAGATGAGTGCTTCTCAAGCCCTGCCGCCGAATAACCATAGAAATTATATGCCTGAACATTCCGACTCGCACCACTTTGTCTGGGCAGGCTTGGACCATCTAAGCGGTTTACTAGTACGTATGGGTGGCCGGTTTTCAGCTCTGCATGGAATCACCATGTAGCCCAATCTATTTCTCCAAGCCTCGATGGGTAGAGGCCCATGTTCGACTAATTAACGTGCTGTAGAAGGACCAATGACAATATTATCACGAAAACACGCCTATATCATTTTGACCCCCTTGAACCCCACTTTTATATAGTAAAACTGGGGTTTCCGTGGGTATACCTTATTTTTCTTATTTCTGCTCTAAAATATAGATTGTGGGTACTCGCCTCGATGAGGCGGTCCTAACGAGTGCCCACAATCTATATTTTGAGCAGAAATAAGAAAAATATCACAATTTTTCATCTTTAATTTTTCATTTTTTTTTTTTTTTTTTGGCGATAAAGGTGGCAATGTATTTGTATAGGTGTGTTTGCGTAATGATTTTACTTAGATTATCATAGAAGTTTTGACCGTCTTATTAAAAGTCTACAGCATCTACCATACGACCTAAATATTGTTGACGGGGACGCAAAACCCCAAACAAACAAACGAGAAAGTTTAAACCAACATTAGAATATACGAGTGAGTGTTTGAGTTTTACGTCTCACCAACAGCTACGGTCATACGGAGACAGGACCTCGGTTAAAAGACTCTTTCTGAAAATATTCAGAATATACGAGGGCTGATTGATATGTTGTAAGCCTCGTATTGAAGGAGGTACGCAGGAATGTTCGTTTTAAGTCCTACTATTCTCTGACTTTGTAGGGCCGTATACCCAAGGACTGGTCTCATCTGGTCAGTTTATATCGACGAGGTACCTTTCTAAAGTAAACAAGACAAACAGCTTTTGCAAAATGGACAAAATAGGCGAAAGAGCAGCGATTCAATATTTGCACAAAAAGATTTAACACCTACGGATATCAATAATGATATGGTAGCAACACAAGCGAAAGATGCCCCTTCATATGCTATTGTGAAAAGGTGGATGGCGGAATTTTAGCTAGGCAGACAGAGCCTTGAGGATGACCTCCGTCCTGGAAGGCCTGTCAATGTTGCTACCCCGGAAATGGTCAACAGTCCATGATATTGTTATAACTGAGGGTAGTCCATGATATTGTTATTACTGATATATAGCCGATAGAGTTGGCATTTCACAGGAAAAAGTTCATTCCATTCTGACAGAGGATCTTGCAATGAGAAAGTTTTCGGTTCGACGGATACCAAGACTTCTGATAGTTGATCAGAAGCACACCAGGCGCACATTATCGCGTGCAAATCTTAACCTTTTTAAGGAAGATCCTGCCAACTTTCTTCAGAGATCTGTCACTATGGATGAAACATGGGTCCATCATTTTACCCCAGAGGCCAACCAACAATCGAAACAATGGAAGCACCCTGGCTCATCCCTGCCGAAGAAGGAAAAGACTATTCCATCAGCTTGGAAGGTTATGGCCTCTGTTTTCTGAAATGCAGATAGTATTCTGTTAATAGATTATCTCCAAAAGGGACAACAATCAATGGCATATACTTTGCTTTACTTATGACGCAGCTTTAAATTGATTGAGCTTCCGCCTTATTCACCTGATCTCGCTCCACCAGACTTTCATTTATTTCCAAACCTGAAAACGGCTATTTCAGGCACCCACTTGCAGTCCGATGATGACGTCATATATGCAATGTATGACTTTCTGAACAGCCAAGAAAACTAGCTCTATAAAAATGTCATTGGGGCCCTTAAACACCCCTGGCAAAAGTGTATAGATACTGAAGGGGACTGGGTTGAAAAATAATACAACATGTCCGACAAAGTTCAAATCCTTCTATATGATGCTCACAACATATCAATCGCCCTCGTAGACATGAAAGGGCAGATATGATACAGGTCTATAAAATTGTAAATGGAATAGACGAAGTAGATACGGACAATCCTTAGAAGCCTCCGTGGTGTAGTGCTTATGCTACTCGCCTTGTAAACCAGGGGTCGCAGGATCAATCCCGGGCTTCTCCAGACTTTCGGATGAGTCTTTAAACCGATGTTCCGTCTCCGTATGACCTTAGCTGTTGGTGAGACGTAAAACTCAAACTCTCAACACAGGGCACAGCAGAGCTCGACTAAAGATTAGACGTAAGAGCTTTAGCAACAAGATCGTAGATACATGGGACGCGCTGCCTGAATCAGTATTAACGCCACCCTCTCTGATCATATTCAAAACCGCATAAGCAAACATTCATGCCCTGTCTGTTACATGACCGCTTAACAAATAAAACCGGACTGAGACAGCATCAATATCGAAGCTCATCACAAGGGGCAGCTGATGATGGTTACAGTAAGTTTCAGTAAGTGAATTTAGAACAGTAACACTCAGCGCAAAATTAAATAAATAGTACATACATGGTTAGTGTCTTTAATAATAAAATATAATCGGTGAGCCTTAGTTAATTTTCGGGGCGAACCGATTATATTCTATTATTTAAGACATTAAGCATGTTTTAGTTTATACCGCAATCCAAAACAATCAAGGGGTTTTGCAATAATTAAGTAAATTTAAGCAGAAAAGATAGCAGCCAGTGTGACATGTTAAACGACATTCAGTTCCATGGCGCGAACACGTAGTATAACGTGACATCAACGAGTGCAAAGTTGCTGACTTCACCGCGCCACAAAGACGTAGAAAACAACATGGACACTCGAATAAAAGTTTCTCAGCGCTTTACTTTCTGTATGAAAATCTGCAAATGAATAGTTTATTTTAGTTTTACAAATTTTCGAGTTTGAGACGCAACTGCAGTAGCTGTGCGCAGTTATTGCAACGGGCCATTCAAACCAGTAAAGGCCGAGCAGGTAAGAATTTAGCTGAAATTTCTGAAAATCTGTTTAAATAAATATCGCAATGATTTTAACATACAGTTTCGTTGTTTTCCCATGCATAAAAGGTTGCATGTTATTATTTACACGTGTAAATAAGGGACCTGAAAAGTTGATCCAGCCTATAAATGCTCACTAGACCGATTATAGCGTGCGGTTACTCGAACCCCTTTATTAGGCTACTATATATATAGAATGCCTGATTTCGGTATAAAATTCAATAAAATACAATTCAAATCCATGAGAACTCATTTTTTCCCTTGGACAAACTGAAGTTTCAAATTCGCCCCATCAGTACTCTCAGATGCGAGGTCTGATTGGATAACGTCAAAAATTTACGATGAACTTTATTCTGCAATATACACCCGACGTCATTATGCAACACCACTTTCTATTGTTTGGTATGTGCCTTTTCGCAGCCAACTGCACATGCAGTTTTGGGCAAAGATAGCAAATTTTCAGCATAACAAGTGAATAAATGCATTAGAATGCGGATTAGTGTATTTAACCCTTTCGCTGCCAAGCTAATTGCTATAGGAATTGCCAAATGTGCACGACGTCGACGTCTTCGATAAACAACTTAGATAAACAACTTATAACGTTGACGTATACCTGTTCAGACATTAACGTCAGTAAAAATTTACGCGCTTATTTACGTTCGTAATCGCGCAACTTCTGAGAGCGATATGCACAAGCGATAACACAAACGGCCGAATACGTGTTACCATTGTCAAAAATGACAGCGTTTGTTTTGGAGTTAAACGGTCCAGTCAACACTATTTAGGTCATTGTTGAGCCCGTCAGTTTTTCCAATCGACACCTTTCCTGTGCAAGCTTATCCGTAAGCGGATAACCAGTACACAGCACCTGAAACTGATATCTGCCCTTCCTGAATCAGCGGAAAGGAGAAACTGGTCGTAGGAAAAATTTCATGATCAATCAACCATTGCCGCCGGCAAATTTGTCGGTCAGTGTATCTTTTAATCACAACCTGTGTAAGCATCAAACAGACCTAAAACACATGTTCTATGACGGTTCGCTACAGCGATTTGATCACTCTTTATAACACACACGAGTGATACCCCTTCATGAATCGGCCCCGTCAATCGGGGCTGGAATAAATAAACCAGTTTGCATAATGCTTTCATACAGAGGTGGAACCGACCACACTTGAGCACTGGTAAACCGCTAAGCGGTTCTAAGCCTGCCTAGAAAACGTGATGTGCGTCGGATCCCCCCTCCCCCCACACACACACTGCATAAAAACTCTATTGCTTTCATTGTGCGACAGGGCTTGAGCTCTCAGTTCATGTAATGGCGGGTAAAAGTCCCCCCAAAATGGAAGCAATGTTTCCAAAATTACCTCAAACCATAATTAGAGCCTTCTGAAAACTAACGATCGTTTATCACTTTAATTTTAAAATAACATAGGATAGTTATTTGAAGCTCCTCGTACTTTTACTTCTCATCATCTTAACAAGTCCAAGCAATGAACACCCTTTGAAAGCCTACTTTATTTAGTGAAATGTAGAGTTTACCAGCTTAGAGATTATTTTTTTCATGACATCAAAACGTAGAGTGTGGGTTCTTGTTTCAACCGCAACGATAAAACAGTTGTAACGAGCAAACACGATCTATGTTTTCAGCAGAAATAACAAAAATATCTAAAACTGTCAGCAGAAACATGCCATTCCTAGAGCCAAGCATGTTTGCCTTATATTTTATAGGCATGTTTACCTAAAGGGTCTTCCGTAGGAATTTCTCATACCTTTGTTTGTACACTAACAACTTCAGTTGCATATGTACCGTCGTTTGAGATGTCATTTCAACTCAACCTCGGGTTAAAGTCCCACAAAATTGGAAGCAACGCCAAAATGACCTAAATAGTGTAGACGGGGACGTTAAACATCAACTCAAGCAAGAAACAAAACTGACGAATTGGCGTGAAGAAAATTTTATCAACTGACGCCACGCCTGAGAATTTAATAACAACATGTATAAAATTCGACACTAAGTATGCAAATTAGACAAGCTCCGTTACATTGCACATGTTGCAGGTATGACGTTATTATCGACGTCGCTTTAGTTGAAACCAGAACATTGACACTTTTGTATAAAAATCGATAACGAAATGGCTTTTAATGCCATATGATAGAAAGGACAGCTGTCAATTGTGTGCTGTAGTGGTTAACCGCTAATGTCTAAGTCTCCCTAGGAAAATTGTGGATAGGTGAACTGGTCGGTTGTATATGAACAAAATAGTGTTAACTGAGCCGTTCATCTACAAAACAAAACCGATCCCTCTGTTCTGTCTCAATACTACTGTCTCTCCTACTATGAACATATATGTCAATACTATCGAAAAGCCGCGAAAAGCGCTTTAAAATCTAAAAGAAAGAAAACAGAGACATTTATACGACACTACAAAATTCCAGTTTTGCAGGTTTTGCCCAAAAATGTCATTTTCTAATGTAAAAGAGCTAAACAGACTGCAGCAAATGAAAGAGAATTAAAAGTATCTCTGAGTACAAATAAGATATCCTGTTTTCAAGCCTTTGCAGTCTTAAAAAAGGAAATCTATATCTGATAAAAAATCTGCAAACTTCCAAGGAATAACAACTGTTTTGTGTTTTAAAGTATGTGTTATTAGAAAGAAGAGAGAGAGAGAGGAAAAAAAAGAGAAAAGAATCATCCACCAGGATTTGAACTTGAGAAATAAAGTAAAAATACGTAAAATATTTTTTTTTTACCTTTTTTAATTTAAAAATAAATTTATAAAACATCACAAGTAACAGCTTGCAGGTAAACTATATTCAGTTGCAAATTCCAACACTGATGCTGACGCCGACGCCGGACGCCGGGTTATTGTAACAGCTCCCCATTATTTTCATAAAGCGAACTTAAAATGTTATCTATATTCTGTTTTTACAGAAGTCTGACCTTTTTATGTATCTAGTCAGTATAGTAGCGGAAAACAAATCTGCAACGGAAGGTTCCGGGTACCCCGTTTTTTCGCCCACATCTGATGAACGATCGGCTCGATATGAGTGAAATAGTCATGAAAGGACCGTAACACCCCCCCCCCCACAAAAAAAAAAGCAAAAAAAAAAAAAAAAAAAAAATAGCAGAGAAAATCCTGAAAACATAAAAAGAGCCATAAAGTGAGAATTTCCTAATTCTTTGATTGATTGATTTGAGGTTTAACGTCCCCGTCAACATTGTAAAGGTCATTTTGGAGACGTTGTTTCCAATTTTGTGGGACTTTTACCCGACATTGAGATGAAATGACTTCTCAAGCCCTGTCGCCCAATGAAACCAATAGGGTTTATTAGCATGGACGGTCCGCCTCGCACCGCAGTTCCTGGACAGGCTTAGATCCTCTAAGCTGTTTACCAGTACTAGTGTGCGGGCCAGATTCAGCTCTGCGTGGAAGCATCATGCAGCCAATATATTTCTTCAAGCCCCTATGGGCGGTCCTAATTCTAAAGAAGAGTGATATCCCTGATGAGTGTGATAAATGCTATGAATGCTATGCTATTAGGACTGGTTGATGTTTGGAAATGTGTGTGTGTGTGGGGGGGGGGGGGGGGGGGGGGTTAGCATCAATTGAACACCACAGCGCATACACGTAAAATGCCTCTTATGTATGGGAGAACAGCGAAGGCTCAGGCAAGCATGTGTATACGCGCAGTCTCGTCAGCGCTTTCTCTATTCGCGTTGAGAATTCACGTTATGTAAACTAATCATTGTAGATATTACAATACAAAACCCTCCTGGCTGCCAGACAATTAAGCCACTTTTACGGGTGCCCGTAAAATTAAGTAGGAGTTGTATCGTGAGATATGGTAGGAGGTTGTAACTCTTATGAAATTGTCTTCAATTTACAAATAAATTATTGTAAAACTAGAGTCAGTAGATTATGCCATAAAGTGTAAAAAATAAAAATAAAAAAAAAAAAAAAAAAAAATAAAAAAAAGAAAGAAAAGTTCTCCTTGAATAGCCCGTACTTTCTAATGTGGTGCCAAACTGTATATATAATAGATTATGCGCATATACATGTATGAACCCGAAACGCCGCGAAAAACGCTACAAAATCCCCTACAAAGAAAATACGAAGACAATTATACTACGTTGCTCAAATTAACGGCACCAGACTCGCGACGTTACGCGCGACGTTACGATCGACTGACGTTACGTCCAGCACTGCTAAAGACGTAATATTACGTACGCGGGGGAAAAAACAACACAGTCATCCATACAAAATGCACTGAGGGTATGTGCCTGTTTGATCTTATCACGCACATTCAAGCATACATAGCCCAGATTTGACACTTGGAGAATGTTTTCAAAGGATTTTTCTGGTCAAAACAGAAAAGAAATGAGAATGTTGTCCCGCAGATATCTTTCTATCTTTATTCAAAGTATTGGCCCAAAATAGGCCCGCTGGCACTCAACGTAGTTAAACCTGTGGCCCAATATTGGCCCTGTGGCACCTATAGGGTTAAAATTGTCATTTTGGGAGGTAAATCGTCGGTTTTACGGACTCAGATTCCATTTTACGAATCCGCTAACGCGTCGCCGTTAAACTAAATTTCCGCCAATTTACATGTACCACCTAAAATGACAGTTTTGATTACAGCTATCCCCTAGATGAACCTGTCCAAAGCTATTAAACGGAAAATGCAATGCGTTGTATATCCTTTCGACGACCACAGAGTACTTCTGTGCAATTGCTGCTCAACACCTTTTGATCGACACTCATTCCTTCGCATTTTCAAGCATCATTTTTGATATGGCTGTTTCAGAATACTTAAATCCCACAGCTGTTCACAGCATGCATATCAGCCCTCTAAAAGAACCAGATCTAGCCAAAAAGATTAAAAAGAAATATAATTATAATGACCCCTTAAGGGGAATGGGTACACATTCAGAGGAGGCAACTCCTGTATTAGTAATTGTGTCTGCCTTAACAACAGAGGTCAACTCTTAAAGGAAAGAATTTGCTCCTTCAACTCTTAAAGGAAAGAATTTGCTCCTGGGGAGCAAATTCTTTCCTTTAAGAGTAGACCCATTTTTCCGTGGGACAGGGTTTATAGAAAAGCTAACAGGAAGTCCCGAAAGATGTCTCCCTTTGAAAAATGGCGGGAAATCTGTCAGGTGTTCCCATTGGGCCATTCCCCTTAAGTTTTAATTTTGACCTGCTGCTTTTGAGACGGCGTGCCAAACAAGTGTGGCCACAATGAGGTGGAGAAAAACGAAAAATGGTCAGTGCGTGTGTTTGAACATAGTGTGACCCCTGCGCCATGACATATGACGTCATCAGAAAGCATAGGGCATTCAGTCTACTATAATTAACGGTTGAGACAAGCCAAACTTGTCCAAGAGATCATATTCTAGGGTGAAACGATTTCAATCAAGACTATACAAAAGCTCGGGGAGTCTCTATTCGGTGTGTCATTCTATCCTCCGTCTGACAACGTGGATTTTATATGCCCCCGAAATCAACGATTCGGGGGAATATAGGTTTTGGTCTGTCTGTCTGTCCGTCTGTTGTTTGTCTGTCCGCAAAACCTTAACATTTGGCATAATCTTTTAATTCTAACTGATAGGGCTTTCATATTTCATATGCCTTCCTTGTCAAAAGACCTTTCAAGTGGTACCATAATTTTTGAACTCGTGACCTTCACGTTGACGTTTGACCTATTTTTTAAAATACAATAACATTGGCGATAACGTTTGATTGGTAAGTGTTATGGCTTTCATATGTCACATGTGCATTTCCTGTCATAAGATCATTCCAGTGTACCCTAACTTTTACCTCGTGACCTCGTGACCTTGACCTTTGATCTAATTTTTAAAGACTTTAACATTGGCCATAACTTTCGATTGGTAAGTGATAGGGCGCTTTCATATTTTGCATGTACATTTTATCCAGCAGCACCATAATTTATGACCTTATGACCTTGAACTTGACATTTGATCTACATTGTTTAAAAACTTTAACATTGGCTATAATCTTTGATTGGTTATTGACATAACTTCTGATTGGTTAGTGAAAGGGCTTTCATATTTCACATATGCATTTCATGTCACACGGCTTTTCTAGTGGTACCACTATTTCGGACATTTGACCTATATTTTAACATTTTTACTATTGTCCATAACCTTCGCTTGGTAAATGATAGGGCTTTCATATTTCACATGTACATTCCTTGTCATAAGAGCTTTCCGGTGACATCATGTTTGACCTTGTGACATTGACCTTGACATTTTATCTACTTTTTAAATATTTTAACTTTGGCCATAACTTTCGACTGGTAAGTGATAGAGCTTCATAATCACGTGTGCAATCCTTGTAACAAGACCTTTCCAGTGGAACCATAATTTTTGACCTTGTGACCTTGACGTTTGACCAACTTTTTCAAAAACAACGGTAACAGTGACCATAACTTTCGATTGGTAAGTGATTGGGCTTTCACATTTCACATGCCTTTCCAGTGGTACCATAATTTGTGACTTTGTGACCTTGACCTTCTTTTTATAAACTTCAACATCAGCCATACCTTCTGATTGGTTAGTGATAGGGCTTTCCACTGTGTCCACTGACGATCGACTGTATATAGAATCAGAAAAAAATACTTTCACACTCGAAAAGAATTTCTAAGAAATGGCGAGTCAAATTACAGTAATTTTGGATCGTTCTCCTATACAAGTAGCTGGAGTGGATTGAAGATAATTTGCTGAAATCACCTTGATAGTCAAATTAGCTGACAGTTCTGCGATAAAATTAAGGGTCACTTGCTAGTCTACACTGCAATTATTGCGTGATTATTGCGTGACCATTTTGAATAAACGTTGAAAAAAGTAGAAACAAAACACCACTTTCACAAATCCGTATAATGAACCATCACGAAAACACGACCCCCTTTTAATATACCATCACGAAAACACGCCTATACAAATACACAATAACCTTAATCGCCGAAAAAATAAAACTTTTAAGATGAAAAATTGTGATATTTTGTGATATTTTTTCTTATTTCTGCTCTAATATATAGATTGTGGGAACTCGATAGAACCGCCTCGATGATATTTTTTCTTATTTCTGCTCAAAATATAGATTGTTGGTGCTCGTTAGAACCGCCTCATCGAGGCAGTTCTAACGAGTACCCACAATCTATATTTTAGAGCAGAAATAAGAAAAATATCACAAAAATATCACAATTTTTCATCTTAAATTTCTATTGAAATCATGTAAACCCCAGTTCTACTATATAAACGTGGGGTTCAAGGGGGTCAGAATTATATTGGCATGTTTTCGTGATGCCCCTTAAGCCTCATTTTAATATTAAAATTGCGGGTTAGTGTGGTGTACATTATTATTCTCAAAAAGCATAGATTGTGGATACTCGTTAGAACCGCCTCGAGACCTTTTATTTATTTATTTAGTTAGTATTTTTGGTTTCTTGATGGTCTTAACCTAATCGTTAAAATTTTTCTAGCATATGGTTGGAATTTAGCCTTTCTTTCTTGTTTTAAGATTTTGCTCTTCTTATTTTCAAATGATGATGATTTCGTGTTTAACGATGCGTCAACCCTCTTTGACGCGTCGTTAAACACGAAATCATCATCATTTGGAAAAAAAAGAGCAATGGTGATGGTATATTAAAAGGGGGTCGTGTTTTCGTGATGGTTCATCATTCGGATTTTCAAATAAAAACGTTGCAAATAATAAACAGCTTTTCGACCAGCCCATCCTAATTTACCCACAATTTATACTTTGACCTTAAGTAAGGAAACAAAACAAATTAAGAAATATATCAGCTTCAGCTGTGATTTATTGAGTAATAATCACAGTATGCAAGTCAGTTCTAAAGTATGCCAAATCACAAGCGCGTAGCGCGAGTGACTTGTCTACTTACAACTGACCCACAAACTGTGATTTATTACTCAACAAATCACACATTAGAGTGAGTGAGTTTTAGTTTAACGTCCCACCAAAAGCTAAGGTCATACGGAGACGGGACCTCGGTTTAAAGACTCATCCGAAAGTCTGGAGAAGCCCGGGATCGAATCACACATTAGAACTAACATATATAATTTGGACTTTCGTCCAGTGTGGACCACTTTTTTATCTTGTTCATGTCACTTCTTAGTATGATTAGACTCTTTGTTTGAAGATGACAATTCATTTTTTGGTCGATCGTTTATCAATAGACCCAAAGGTCGATTGTTAATCAATCGAACCAAAGGTATAAAGGACAAAACCTCTATTAGTGCTGGAGTCCACGTGACTATCACTGATTTGTAGGAATCCGCCCAGATTATTTATAGAATTTTATCGCAGTGAGGTCAGCGTGTTTACGTGAAAAGGTTAACTGTAAAATCTGGGCTGGAATCATGGGTTTGGCTAGGCAAACAGTGTATACCCAGATCAGACGCCGCAGAACGCGGCGTCTGATCAGGGTCTTCACTGTTTGCTTAGAGTATATGAATTTAAGGGTCAGGCGCCGAAAAACGCAGCGTCTGATCATGGTCTACACGGTTTGCTTTCAGTATAGGAGTTTAAGGGTTAAACGAAACAGTCCACGCTCAGGCCTATTTTTCCTAACTACACCCAGAGACAATCGACCCACCAGTACTCTCAGTGCTTTGATTTTATTCTGCTTTATCAATCAATGATAGCGAAGGTAATATCAATCATTACCTGCCAGTACTTAAAAACTGGGCTAAACAATGGTTAGTGTGTGTGTGAATTCGGGTTTAACGTCGCTTTCAACAATTTTTCAGTCATATCACGACGGTGTCTGGTTGCGACAGGGAGCTCAATGCTCACGTTTATAGTGCTGCCTCACTGAAGTATCATGTCCCAGACACATTACATGATACCACACCCAGTCACATTATCCTGACACTGGATCGACCAGTCCTAGCTCTACCCCGTAAATCTGAGTGCCAAGCGAGGAGCAGCTAGTACCATTTTTAACGACTTTGGTATGTCGCGGCCCGGGATCGAACCCGAGACCTCCCGTTCCCCGGAGCGGACACTCTACAAACTGAGCTATCGGGGCCGGTTAAACAATGGTTAGTAACCTTCAATCCCTCAAAGACAGAAGCTGCTGTGGTCACACTCAACCCGTATGAAAATAATCCTAATTTACTCTTCGATGGAAATCCGATTAGTTTTGTATCACGCCATAAACATTTAGGATTAACCTTAAGCTGTAATGGCCAGTGGAAGAAACATATACAGCTTATAACCACCAACGTAGCTAAAGTAATCGGAATTATGCGTTAACTAAATATATCTCACATGTTCCACCTAATAAAGTATATTATAATATTCCTGGTTGTTCTGCACAGGACTGCCAGCCACTATAAAGGCTCCCATTTCGAAAACACGCCTATACAAATACATTGCCATTTTTATGGCCAAAAATTAGAAATTTTAAGATGAAAATTTGTTATATTTTTATAATTTCTGCTCAAAACATAGATTGCTGGGACTCGATAGAACCGCCTCGACGAGGCGGTTCTATCGAGTACCCACAATCTATGTTTTTGAGCAGAAATAAGAAAAATAATGTATAATCCCTACAACCCCAGTTTTACTATATAAAAGTGGGGTATGAGGGGGTCAAAATTATAAAGGCGTGTTCTCGGAATGAAAATGAACCTGCACGAATTGTGATCAGTCTCTTTGGAAAACTTGTACACAGAAAGCGGTTGGATACCACCAGCGGAAAGAAAAATACAACAAAAACATGTGTTTATAAGTAACGCTGTGATGCTACTGTCCCATCATACATTTCATATTTGAGCCCCGCCAAGCGAATTTGTGTCTTCGGGTATTCCGTCATGACAAATTTTAACTGCGCATGCCCAGCCATTCAGAGGGGCCAGGGATATGGCTTTCTGTCTGAAGGTTCCTTTTGATTCACTACTTGTGTGAGCGAGCAGCGAAGGTTCAGGTGAGACTGCGCGGATGCGCAGGCTCGCCTGATCCTTCGCTGCTCGCATAGAATCGCTTGACGGGACCCATTTAATATCCCCCTCTGTCAGAGAATCTCAGAAAAAATAATAATATTTCGGTCCCCTTTACCCGTACAGAAATTTCACATAAATCGTGTATTCCTTCGTCAATAGCACTCTTATCAAACTCAAATAACATTAGCTGTAGACTAATTTAAACTACATTTAAACACCACATTAAATTGCCGGCCTCGGTAGCTCAGTCGGATGGGCGTCTGACTGGTGATCAGGAGGACGTGGGTTCGAAACCTCCCGGAGTCGGCAACATTCTTTCGTGGAGATTGATCATGAAATCTTTTCTACGGTCTTTCTCTCGATTCCGCTGATTCAAGTTTCTGAAGAAAGAATGTGCACTGTACTGGTTAACCGCTTACGTATAAGCCTGCCCAGGAAAAGTGTGGATAAGTAAACTGACCGGCGCAAAAATGACCTAAATAGTGTTGACTGGGCCGTTGAACCCCAATACAAACAATCACCACATTAAATGATCAATTTTTCCTGTTCATTAAGTTCCGTCATACTATTACTTTGCTGACAGACGACGGCCCCCGCCCATAGGGGCTTGAAGAAATATATGGGCTGCATGAAGCTTCCACGCAGAGCTGAATCCGGCCCGCACACTAGTAATGGTAAACCGCTTAGAGGATCTAAGTCTGTCCAGGAACCGCGGTGCGAGGCGGACCGTCCATGCATCACGAAAACACGCCTATATGATTCTGACCCCCTCGAACCCCACTTTTATATAGAAAAACAGGGGTTTACAGGGGTAAACATTATTTGTGTTATTTCTGCTCTAAAATATAGATTGTGGGTACTCGTTAGAACCACCTCATCGAGGCGGTTCTAACGAGTACGAGTACCCACAATCTATATTTTGAGCAGAAATAACAAAAATATCACAATTTTTTATCTAAATGTTTCGTTTTTCGGCGGTAAAATTTACATTGAATTTGTATAGGCGAGTTTTCGTAATGCTAATAAACCCTATTGGTTTCACTGGGTGACAGGGCTTGAGATGTCATTTCATCTCAATGTCGGGTAAAAGTCCCACAAAATTGGAAGCAACGTCTCCAAAATGACCTTTACATTGTTGACGGGGACGTTAAACCTCAAATTAAACAAACAAAACAAAAAATCAAACAAACAAAAACTTTGCTGACAGATGCCTTTCAGTATTAAACGCTACAATACGCAACAGATGCAGCAACCTTAATAACGATCTTTATCTGAACCATCTCATTCCAAGTCCCACATGCAATTGTGGAGACATTCGCGAAGATGCAGAGCACTACTTCTTTAAAAACCATACATACAAAAGAGAACGTATAACTTTATGTCAGTCAACCCGAATTCATCGCAAAAAACACGTCCATATAATTTTGACCCCCTGGAACCCCACTTTTATATAGTAAAACTGCGGTATACAGGGGTAAACCTTATTTTTCTTATTTCTGCTCTAAAATATAGATTGTGTGGTACGCGTTAGAACCGCCTTGATGTGGCGGCCGCCTCGATGAGGCGGTTCTAATGGGTACCCACGATCTGTATTTTGAGCAGAAATAAGAAAAATATCACAATTTTTCATCTTAAAATTTTCGGTGTTTGAAGGTAAAGTTTACAATGTATTTGTATAGGCGGGTTTTCGTATATTTACATCCTCTGAACCTTAATAAGTTACTGTATGGTGATGAATATCTAGTTGATAGTGATAATACCGTACTTTTTGAAGCAGTTCAGAGATGTACGGTATCAATTCATAACAAACCTATTTAACATGCCGGGCCGTCAACATTCTTTCGTGGAGATTGATCAGGATTTTTTTCTACGGTCATTATCTGCCTTCCGCTGATTCAAGAAGGTCAGTTGTCAGTTTCTGGCGAAAAAATGTGCACTGTACTGGTTAACCACTTACGTATAATTCTGTCCAGGAAAAGTGTTTATCTCCAATATAAACAAACATATCTAACATATCGCCAAAATGTTTATGGTTGCTTAATCCTGCCAGAAACCTCGATGACAAAACTTTATTTATTTATTTATTTTTCAAAATGCATGTAGTTTTTCTAGTCATTTTATGTGATTTATTTGTATCAGTTGTGACCATAGTAACTAATGTCTATAGAGAACTTGCGCCCAACCCCATTGCTCAACAAGACCTCCGCAAGCGGGCCATTGTGCGCCCGTGGCAATTAGTAAGATGGAGCATATATACATACTTAGTGTTGTACAAGTTGGGGTTTGTGGAACGTAACCAAGGAACAATATGTGCTCCATATATTCTTTCCTGGCACTATTAATCTCCCTCAATGGCTCAAACTACCTGTCTCCAACAAATTTTCATGGTCATTAATATTTGGTGGACCATAACCTCAAAATAATATAGGCATAACTCTGGCAATAAGTAATGGACTGTAACCTGGAAAAAATATGCGCTGCTCCACATCATAGTCCAACTATACATAACGTTTCAGCTCCATAAGATGTAAAATGTGGGAGGCATTATCCGGAAACAAAATATGTTTAGAAAAATATGTGAAAAAAGAATAACTCTGGTAATATCTGGCGGACTGTAACCTATAATAAATATGCACTGTTCCACATCATGTAAGGTTTCAGCTTCATCAGATGTAAAATGTAAGATGAGTTATCCGGAAACGGAATGTTTAGAAAAATCTGTTAAAGAGATATAACTCTGGTAATATTTGGCAGACCGTAACCTCAAAAAATATGCACTGTTCCATATCATGATCTCACTGTATGGAAAGTTTCAACATCATCGGATCTAAGAAGTATGAGGAGTTATCCGGAAAAAAAAATGTTTACATAATTTTTCAAAGGGGCATAACGCTATTACTATAAGGTGGACCATAACCTCGAAACAATATGCGCTGCCCCACAGCATGGTCTAATTATATATGAAGTTTCAGCTAAATCAGATGTAAATTGTAGGAGAAGTCATCCAGAAACGAAAAGTTTGCAACAAAAATCAAAGGGGCATAACTCTATTATTATTTGGTGGACCATAACCTCGAAATAATATGCGCTGCCGCACATCATGGTCTAACTATGGATGAAGATTCAGCTTGATCGGTTGTAAACTGTAGGAGGAACTATCCGAAAACGAAAAGTTTACAAAAAAATTCAAGGGGCATAACTCTATTATTATTTGGTGGCCCGTAACCTCAATACAATATGCGCTGCCCCTAATCATGGTCTAACTATGTTTGAAGTTTCAGCTTGATCGGATGTAAACTGAAGGAGGAGTTATCCGGAAACGAAAAGTTTCAAAATAAAATAAAAGGGGCATAACTCTATTATTATTTGATGGACCGTTACCTCGAAACAATATGCGCTGCCAACATCATGGTCTGAGTATGTATGCAGTTCCAGCTTGATCGGTAGTAAACTGTAGGAGGAGCTATCCGGAAAGGAAAAGTTTATAGTCGGACGGACGGACGGACGGACGGACGCCAGGGGCATGACAAAACACGACCGTTTTTCAAACGGGCGTATAAAAACACAGATTATGGGTACACGTTAGAACCGCCTCACCGAGGTGGTTCTAAAGAGTTCCCAAAGTCTATGGTTTGAGCAGAAATAAGAACAAATGTCAGATTTTTTTTTTAAAATCTTCATTTTTAGTGGTAAAAGTTACAATATTTTGAATAAGCGTGTTTTTCGTAATGAGTAGTAAAATGAAATCAATCAATCAATGCAATAATACGAATGATTTAAAACAATAAACCCTAAATATCGCCTAAGGACACTGATGAGCCTGTATATCTCCTAGTCTTCAATGACTGGCCTCTTCATCTTCATCATCGCGTTCGTTGTCCTAGTTGCCCCTCCTATTTTCACAATCAACGCATCCGCATACATCCGTACAGAACAGACTAGCGCCCCCGCCCATCGGGGCTTGAAGAAATAGATGGGCTGCATGATGCTTCCACGCAGAGCTGAAACCGACCCGCACACGAGTACTGGTAAACCGCTTAGAGGATCTAAGCCTGTCCAGGCAAAGCGGTGCGAGTCGGCCCGTCCATGCCTATAATAAACCCTATTGGTTTCATTTGGCGACAGGGCTTGAGATGTCATTTCATCTCATTGTCGGGTAAAACGGTCCCACAAAATTGGAAGCAACGTCTCCAAAATGACCTAAACAGTGTTGACAGGGACGTTAAACCTCAAATCAAGAAAAACAAACAGAACAGACTGGCTTTTTGACATTTGCAGCGACGTCCACTGCAGCCTGTCTTACATTTACAGCTTACCATTTCCATTAGCGCTTTGGGGCTGGATCTTGTTTCATCCAATGAATGGTCAGTTCCCTTTCTTTCAGGACCCATCCCATGCCATCTGGGCTTGGTATATCGCAATCGCCTCTTAATGCATTTATACCAAGCGCGGCCTGATTTTACTCTGTCCGTATGGTGTTGTCGGTGGCAGACTGCACGGCTGCGAGGTCTTGCTGCCGAAAAGTTTGTTGTGAACGCTGTGAACGTCACAACCAGGGCAGCCATACAAAGAACAAACGAACTCTTCGCATGCATCGTATAGTTGTTCAGTTGGTGTGAAATGTTTTCCAACGAGTTTCATGCAATTACACTATACAATATCTTTCTGCACAATTCCAAAAACAAGTTTCATGTGAAAGCATATAATAATAGTTCGTCTGTCATTACTGACACTGACCAATCTTAATCATATTTGAGAAATGTTACTGTTTGTGTGTTCTAAACCGAATCAAGCTCTGAACTGTCTGTTGCAGATAGAGCAACACAGGCTAGATGAAGACAGCTCTGTTGGTGATGCCTTAGCTCTGGCTTTGTGCTGTGCGCGTTTCTGCTCAGCCTCGCCACTTTGCTCTGCCCTGTGCAATTTGTTCCCACGACTCTGTTGGAATGTTGAAGTCCCTGAGAGAGGCTTTGAGGGTGTCAGGGGGCTGCTTCTGACCGCCTTGGGGACGATTGCCCATTTCTAGTTCTCCATAGATAATTTTCTTTGGCAAAACGTTCCTCAGGCCGATTCTGGTAACATGGCCTGTCCATCTTAACTGCTAATTTCAGAAGAGTGTGTACACTTTGTGCATCCCTTCCATGTTCAGGACTTCCTTGTCTGGAGTTCTATCGTGCCATTTAATCTTTAAGAGTTTTCTAAAGCAGCTTGTATCGAAGTGATTCAGCCTTTTGGCATGGCGTTGGTAAACTGAAAGCATGTACTCAGTCACTTTTCGCCCCAAGCTCTCGACCTATTGCAGTGACATTCAAAAACCTGTCTGTTGTTTTGAACCATGTCCGTTGTTTTGAACCCTGTCTGTTGTTTTAAACCCCGTTGAACCCTGTCCGTTGTTTTGAACCATGTCCGTTGTTTTTAACCAGTCAGAAACAACACATTGCGGGTATCTTAAGGGGACAATGCACATGCCAATACTGTTATGTCTGTATCTGGAGACTTTATTCCAACATAACGAAAACACGCCTATTCAAAAATATTGAAAATTTTACCATCAAAAACTGAAAATTTTCAGATAAAAAAAATCTGATTTTTTTTTCATATTTATGCTCAAAACATACTTGTAGATTGTGGGTACTCGTTAGAACCGCCTCGATGAGGAGGTTCTAACGGGTACCAACAATCTGTATTTAGAAATAAGAAAAATAATGTTTAACCCTGTAAACCCCAGTTTTACTATATAAAAGTGGGGTTTAAGGGAGTAAAAATTACATAGGTGTGTTTTCGTGATGGTTTGCACTGCCATGAAGCGCAGTGTGCTTAGCATGTAAAAGAATCCGTGCATGAGCGTTGATAAGTCAGGAAAAGCATCCAAATTCAAATGGTCACCTGAAGCAGTTAAGCGATGACACTGATTACCATGTGTTACAAAGAACATTACATTTTGCAACATTTGACTGTTACACTCCTGCTTCCATTATTGAATGTTTGTTTGATTTGAAGTTTAACGTCTCCGTCAACACAGTAAAGGTCATTTTGGAGACGTTGCTTCCAACTTTGTGGGACTTTTACCCGAAATTGAGATGAAATGACATCTCAAGCCCTGTCGCCCAATGAAACCAATACGGTTTATTAGCATGGACGGTCCGCCTCGCATCGCGGATCCTTGACAGGCTTAGATCCTCTAAGCGGTTTACCAGTACTAGTGTGCGTGCCGGATGCAGCTCTGCGTGGAAACATCATGTTGCCCATATATTTCTTCAAGCCCCTATGGGCGGGGGCCTTGTCATCTGAAGCAGTTAAGCGTTGACACTGATTGCATTGCGTTACAAAGAACATTACATTCTGCAACGGTTAACTGTTACACGCCTGCTTCCATTATTGTATGTTGTTTGATTTGAAGTTTAACGTCCTCGTCAACACAGTAAAGGCCTTTTTTGGAGACGTTGCTTCCAATTTTGTGGGACTTTTACCCGACATTGAGATGAAATGACTTCTCAAGCCCTGTCACCCAATGAAACCAATAGGTTTTATAAGCATGGACACTCGCACCGCTTTGCATTGGCAGGCCTAGATCCTCTAAGGGGTTTACCAGTACTCGTGTGCGGGTCGGATTCAGCTCTGCGTGGAAGCATCGTGCAGCCCATCTATTTTTTCAGGCCCCGACGGGCGGGGGCCGTTCGAACTAAACTAGCGTTGTTTTTTTCTCTCTAAGTGTCAAGTACATTTCCTCTGTGTCGGGCATTTCTGATCAGCAGGTTGAATGCTGACCTTCAACACTCACGCCTGATTTCGTTTTGAATGCTCAGCATTCTTGATAGATATTTGAGGGTACTGACGTTCCATTGATTTTATAGTTGTAAGTAGTCAGAGCACATACACTGCTAGTGCAGAGGAAGCCAATCGATGATGTGCACTTTCAAATCACATAGGCGCAATGAACAGCCTTGAAAATGCAATTTTATATAGAGAAAAGTGAAGCTTCTGTCGTGGTTTATTTTTGTTATGGCTTGTCTTTCAGTGTGTGTGTACCGCATACAGTTGAACTTCGATGGCTCGAACACCGATGGCTCGTTTACCATGGCTGAGTCGAACCCGTTCTTGAGTCCCTAGCGAATTCCTCTACATAAGAAATAGTGGGGGATAATTAAGGAGATTTTTTTCTTTTATCTTGCAAATGTATGCTGTGTGTACTCATTAGAATCGCCTCGATGAGGCGATTCTAATGAGTACACACAGCATACATATTCATTATAGAACACCGAAAGGATGTTTAAAAGTACCACGTTATGCCTCCTAGCAGTAACCTCAGTGGCTCGAACTACCCCTGTCTCGAACAGATTTTCGAGGTCCCAAAGGTGTTCGAGCCATTGAAGTTCGACTGTATATTATTTTACTTGGCCATTTTGTGGGAAAGTAACTGTCCCTTTGGCTTTCCGCTAGTGATGTTTCCATAAGTGTCTAGTTGTTTAATGTTTGTGTTTCTTTCCCTCGGTGTCTCTGGTGGGAGCTGTGGGTTAATTGTATCGATTCCTGATCATTGCCTTCACTTCTATTTTACATGGGAAACTATACTGTAGCTCACGGATAAAATGGAAAATAATTGCCTTTGCGCTGTCCAATCAAAAGCCTACCTTTGCAGAGTAACACGTAATCAATAGCTCTTTCTTCCTCATATCATTGGGTAAGAAGGTAAAAATGAGGTATCGGTACACTTGGCATATTTCCACCATTTTTTGTCGATTGTTTGTAAATCGACCCAAAGTTACTAAGCACAAAACTCTATAGTACTGAAGTCAACATGACTATCACTGATTTGTATGCAGTCCGGGGCATTGTTATCTATAGGAATGGCCGCGATATTCCTGACGTTTTGACGTCAGAGTGCTGAGTGAAAGAATGCTTGTTATTTATTCATTTATTTAGGTTTTGGTTTTGCTTGATTGTTTAAATTGAGGTTAAACGTCCCCGTCAGCACTATCTAGTGCAGTTTGTAGACGTTACTTCCAATTTTGTGTGACTTTTACCCGACACTGAGATGATATTACATCTAAAGCCCTACCGCCCAATAAAACCAAAAGGCTTATATGCATTGGGCGGTCTTTCCTTGGGCAATTTTGCCCTCATGCCTAACCTATCTATTGAAACAAGGTATGAAAACCTTGGTTGTCTCGGTCTATTAGAAATGGGATAGGCTGGTTACTTGTTGACTTGACCTCGTATTTTTTTTTTACTTTAAACTTAAGTTGTGAGTGCTTGTTAGAACCGCCTCCATTTTTTAAATGGCATAGTTGACAAGATCGGAATAGGCGTTATATCTTTGGGCGTTGTTTTCTGATTACTTCCGTTTATGGCAAGTGTCAGTTAGCAATAATAAATATCGGATTCCGAAAATGGCAAACCGACTGTTGGTATATCTTTTTTTTTTTTCGCACTTTCCAGTCATGTATAAACACCGGCTTTTTTGCCTGTGAAAGTCAAATGGTGTTTGTCTTTTTACGTAATAAATTAACTGCGACTTGTGGTACACGTGTAGTTTTCAATTAAAGTGCATGTACCGCCCGAGTTGTGTCACTTTCTATTTGGTGGCTTGCGGTACACCTGCTGTTTTGACTTTGTGTACGTATCTCCTTGTTTCACTTTCTATTTCCCGGCTTGGTGCACGTGCTATTTCGACTCTGCACATGTCTATTTGTGTCACTTTCTCTTTGCTGACCTGTGATGTACGTGCTGCTTCGACTTTATGCACAAGTCTCATTGTGTCACTTCCTCTTTGCTGACCTGTGGTGTACGTGGTGCTTCGGTTTTATGCACAAGTCTCCTTGTGTCACCTTCTCTTTGTTGACCTATGGTGCACCTGCGGCTGAGACTGTATGCACAAGGATCCATGTGTCACTTTCTCTTTGCTGACCTGTGGTGTACGTGGTGCTTCGACTTTATTCACAAGTCTCTTTGTGTCACTTTCTCTTTGCTGACCTGTGGTGCACCTGCTGCTTCGACTTTATGCACAAGTCTCCTTGTGTAACTTTCTCTTTGCTGACCTGTGGTGCACCTGCTGCTTCGACTTTGTGCACATGTCTCCTTGTGTCACTTTCTCTTTGCTGACCTGTGGTGCACGTGCTTCTTCGATTTTGTGCACATGTCTCTTTGTGTCACTTTCTCTTTGCTGACCTGTGGTGCACGTGCTGCTTCGGTTTTGTGCACGTGTCTCCTTATGTCACTTTCTCATTGCTGACCTGTGGTGCACGTGCTGCTTCGATTTTGTGCACGTGTCTCCTTATGTCACTTTCTCATCGGTAACTTATGGTGCATGCGCTGTTTCGACTTTGTGTACGTGTCTCCTTGTGTCACTTTCTTTTAAGTAACTTATGGTGAACACGCTGTTTCGATTTTATGTACGTGTCTCCATGTTTTAATTACTCTTTTGTGACTTGTTTCGACTTTGTGTATGGTGTCTCCTTGTGTCACTTCCTCTTTCGTGAATCATTGTGCATGTGCTGTTTCTCCTTGTGTTGCTTTCTCTTTAGCGACTTGTGGTACATATGCTGTTTTCACTTTAAATACATGACGCCATTTGCTACTTCCGTTTATGGATGATATGTGGTATATGTGCTCGTTGGCTGTTTCATGGAGGTTATTTTTTGTCAAGCAAAGACTTGCACCATTCAACTAGCCATGTATGCAGCCCAGTAAAAAGGCTGTGACCAGCAAACTTGTCACAGCCTTTTTACTGGGCTGCATACATGGCTGTTTACCCTAACTTAGTGCGGAGAAGAAGTGCTGGAGTCTGATTAAGCAGACAAGTTTGCGTCTTCTCTTTTTGCCCATATCCAAAGACACAGCTTCTCCTGACGCCGTAAATATACAGTATACTATCTAAAATGGATGTGAGGGATCGATAGAGACCCATCCCCCACCGGATCACTGTCCGCCATCACCCTTGAACATCATCATAAGCAACTACACATGTGTGTATTCAATACAATATTGATTTTCTAGTTATGGTAATTCCCGTGTATATTCGGGGTGATTCGTGGTAATACTTTTTAACATAAACATCGATTTCGGTGCCTGTGAGAAAGCCTAAAGTATCTAATGATGAATGACCTAAGGGTCATAGTAGAAAGGGGTCCTGCGTCACTCATAGACCAGTGCAGCATTCAACTCATTACGAAAACATGCCTATACAAATACTTTGTAACCTTTATCGCCAAAAAAAAATGAAAATTTTAAGATGAAAAATTGTGATATTTTTCTTATTTCTGCTCAAATCTATATTTTAGAGCAGACATAAGAAAAATAAGGTTTACCCCTTTAAACCCCAGCTTTACTATGTAAAAGTGGGGTTCAAGGGGGGTAAAATTATATAGGTATGTTTTCGTGATGTTCTGCAAATTTCTCTGTTGAAAAGGACAAACAAACCAAACATGTGGAATACTTCTTTCGACAATAGAAAATAACAATTTCAGTATATGTTAAAGAACAAACAAAAATACACACAAGAAAATCCACAAAAAAACAATAGATATAAATTTGACGCGTTTAGAATAGTGCCAAGTACAGTTCGCAGCTTGTCCTGGCAGATATCATTTTTCGTTAGATATCACTGACGTGTGTAAATGCCAAAACCATTCTTATTTAATTCCTAATGTCATTGTATACTTTCGTTAAGTCTAATTCAAGAGATTGTGCGGGTGGTACGTCACCATGGCGTCCAACTGATATTGGCTTACAGTTGGACAAGGCTTGCTGTCCTTGCAGCAGGTAATGGAAGAGTGAGAGGGGGGGAGGTCCTTATTTTTCTTCACTTTCATTCATTTTTTTCTCTTTCTCCCCTGTCGCTTCTCTTTCTTCTCCTCTACTATTTCTTCTATCGGCCTCACCCATCGTGGCTTGAAAAATAGATCGGCCCGCATGCCTGTTTCCACGCAGAGCTGAAACCGACCACACATGAGTACTGGTAAACCGCTTAGAAGGTCTAGGCCAGTCCAGGCAAAGTGCTTCGAGTCCGACCGTCCCTGCATAAAAGCCCTATTGATTTGTTTGGATGGTAGAGCTTGAGATGTCATTTCATCTCAGGGTCGGGTAGAAGTTCCACAAAATATGAAGCAATGCCTAAAAAGTGACCAAAATAGTGTTGACGGGGACGTAAAATCCCATTTCAGACAAACAAATTCAAGGGGTGGTCAAAATGTGCATAGAACTAGGTATGTATAGCTGCAGACCCTGCCTCTGTTGCTGCCTTCACGTCATCATCACCATGATATCTGGTTCCACGTAGGATGTGGGTGCTCGTTGAAACCGTCCTAATAGGTACCCATTACATGCGTTTTGGAGTTAAGGGGAATTGGAACATCTTCAGCGGAGGCTAGGTAACTCCTGCAAAAGTTTTTTTGTCTCCCATGTCAACAGGGGTCAACTCTTAAAGAAAAGAATTTGCTCCTGAGGAGAAAATTCTTTCCTTTAGGAGTAGACCCATTTTTCAGTGGGACAGGTCTTAAAGAAAAGCGTACAGGAAGTCCCAAAAGGTGTCTCCCTTTGAAAAATGGCGGAAAAATCTGTCAGGTGTTCCCATGCCCCTTAAAATAAGAAAACTAATGAATATCCCAGGTAAACCAGTTTTCTCGTAATAAATTTGGGCTTACAGGGTTTTCATTGCCCGGAGTTGCTAACGTGATGGCATGAAAGAAATCAACCAGCGTATGACAAAACTTACTCTCAGTGGACATAAATGAGTTTCCAAAACTGTTTGACGTCGTGATGTGCGTAAGTCTGTGACTACATTTCCAGATCAAATTGCTTAAAAATAAATGATCCGATGTATGTTATGTTTACTAGGTGATGTTGTTTATTCATTACCAATAACAACTATAGCAATTATTCTTAGAAATCTCACCATGCATAGCTCTGGTGTATTCTTCATTTAGAGTACCGTGGTTTTAAAACTGGATTAAAAAATCTGCACTGGCTAACAGATTTCTTCTTATTCTGAATGATTAAGATTTTCCTTTTAAGTCTATATTATTTTGGTTACCCTGATGTCTTTTTAGTAGGATGGACAGCTGAGAAACCAAATGTGTTTAAATTTTCCCAATCGAATTAATACATTATTAGGAGTGGGTGGGGTAATTTTACCCCCGACATTAAAATAGTTGCTATGGAAACATTAAGTATGCCGCATAGTTTCTATCTAAATTACGGGCACACTCTCCAATGTTCTAGTAACAATCATTGAAAAGAAGTATCTTTCTTTGCTGTAGGAAATGTAGCTAACAATAGTGAATAAACGTCTAGATGGGCGTTAGTCTTTATGGGGGTACCCGTATAGTTTGACATATTTATTTGACACTGTTATACAAAAGACGAAGTCTTTTGTAAAAATATAGTCCAAAATGGTGCTTTAAGTTAACAATACTATTTACAAAATTGTACAACATATTTTATGTTGTTGTATGGAGCGCAAAGAGTGCACGGCTGTTCAAATAAACCCATTTTTCCTGTATCTCCTTGCTGCTGCAGTCCCCAAAGATATATTCAAAACAACAGCGATTGCTAGAAACTATGATTAAATATCTCTCAAATCAGATATATCACAAAGTCCGTTTTGTGTCTGTTTCCTTGGTGTCTATCACCAAAAATGTTTGCTTTTCGGTGATTTTGACGAATTTAAGTTACATCCGAAAGTAGGTCATATTTCCCATAATGTATTGTCTGTAGGTAAAAGTATACACAATCAGATTGTTTATCAGTATGTTGCCAATATTTCAACCAATTTATATTTAAAAAGATCAGAAATTGATAATTTTATAACTCTTTTAGTACACCTACCCTGATTTTTCAAAAGGAAGGTGCTAATCTGTATGCTGTCTGGTGTTGTCATGGCAACTGATGACATCATCATTTTACTAAGTGCTGATTTAAACCTATACCCCAATTAGTGATATCGGCCAATTACCATTTGAGTACAATTTGTAATTAGGTAGGAAATTGCAATTATTTCAGACCATATTTTTCTCCAATTTCTTGTCAGCCATTTTGGGAACTCATTTATGGCCACTGAGTGTACATTGTTCGACCACCAGTGACTCAGATTAAACCGCGCACTGCGTATGACAAAGCTTACATTGTGACTTGTTCGACCACCCAAGACTCAGACGGCGCAAATGCGCAGTCTAGTCAGTCTTAACCTTCGGCGAGACGATTATAACAAGTGACCCTTGGTTGTTGTGAGTTAAACGACGCGTCAACCCTTGTGGGTCATTTTGTGTCGCCTCCCAGAGAAAGTGTGAAAAGAGATAGAAGAGAGAGTGGAGGAGATAAAAGAGAATGGCAGTGAAGAAAAAGGAAAATGAATGGAAGTGTAAGAGATAGAAGAAAAAGCAACGTTCCCCAGTGAAGAAAGAGGAAAATGAATGGAAGTGTAAGAGACAGAAGTAATAACAACGTTCCCCAATGAAGAAAGGGGAAAATGAATACAAGTGTAAGAGACAGAAAAAATATCAACGTTCCCCAATGAAGAAAGGGGAAAATGAATGGAAATGTAAATGACAGATGAAATAACAACGTTCCCCAATGAAGAAAGGGGAAAGTGAATGGAAATGTAAGAGACAGAAGAAATAACAACGTTCCCCAATGAAGAAAGGGGAAATGCATGGAAATGTAAGAGACAGAAGAAATAACAACGTTCCCCAATGTACAAAGGGGAAAATGAATGGAAATGTAAAAGACAGAAGAAATAACAACGTTCCCCAATTGTGATAGGGGAAAATTAATGGAAGTGTAAGAGACAGAAGAAATAACAATGTTCCCCAATGAAGAAAGGGGAAAGTGAATGGAAATGTAAGAGACAGAAGAAATAACAACGTTCCCCAGTGAAGAAAGGGGAAAATGAATGGAAATGTAAGAGACATAAGAAATAACAACGTTCCCCAATGCAGAAAGGGGAAATGAATGGAAATGTAAAAGACAGAAGAAATAACAACGTTCCCCTGTGAATAAAGGGGAAAATGAATGGAAATGTAAGAGACGGAAGAAATAACAACGTTCCCCAATGAAGAAAGGGGAAAAAGAATGGAAATGTAAGAGACAGAAGAGATAACAACGTTCCCCAATGAAGAAAGGGGAAAATGAATGGAAATGTAAGAGACAGAAGAAATAACAACGTTCCCAAGTGCGAAGGGGAAAATGAATGGAAATGTAAGAGACTCAAGAAATAACAACGTTCCCAAGTGACGAAGGGGAAAATGAATGGAAATGTTAGAGACTGAAGAAATAACAACGTTCCCCAATGAAGAAAGGGGAAAATGAATGGAAGTGTAAGAGACAGAAGAAATAACAACGTTCCCAAGTGACGAAGGGGAAAATGAATGGAAATGTAAGAGACTGAAGAAATAACAACGTTCCCAAGTGACGAAGGGGAAAATGAATGGAATTGTAAGAGACTGAAGAAATAACAACGTTCCCCAATGAAGAAAGGGGAAAATGAATGGAAGTGTAAGAGACAGAAGAAATAACAATGTTCCCCAATGAAGATAGGGGAGAATGAATGGAAGTGTAAGAGACAGAAGAAATAACAACATTTCCAAGCGAAGAAAGGGGAAAATGAATGGAAATGTAAGAGGCAGAAGAAATAACAACGTTCCCCAATGAAGAAAGGGGAAAATGAATGGAAATGTAAGAGACAGAAGAAATAACAACATTCCCAAGTGAAGAAAGGGGAAAATGAAAGGAAATGATGTAAGAGGCAGAAGAAATAACAACGTTCCCCAATGAAGAAAGGGGAAAATGAATGGAAGTGTAAGAGACAGAAGAAATAACAACGTTCCCCAATTGAGATAGGGGAAAATTAATGGAAGTGTAAGAGACAGAAGAAATAACAATGTTCCCCAGTGACGAAAGGGGAAAATGAATGGAAATGTAAGAGGCAGAAGAAATAACAACGTTCTCCAATGAAGAAAGGGGAAAATGAATGGAAGTGTAAGAGACAGAAGAAATAACAACGTTCCCCAGTGAAGAAAGGGGAAATGAATGGAAGTGTAAGAGACAGAAGAAATAACAACGTTCCCGAGTGACGAAGGGGAAAATGAATGGAAATGTAAGAGACTGAAGAAATAACAACGTTCCCAAGTGACGAAGGGGAAAATGAATGGAAATGTAAGAGACTGAAGAAATAACAACATTCCCCAATGAAGAAAGGGGAAAATGAATGGAAGTGTAAGAGACAGAAGAAATAACAATGTTCCCCAATGAAGATAGGGGAAAATGAATGGAAGTGTAAGAGACAGAAGAAATAACAACGTTCCCCAATGAAGAAAGGGGAAAATGAATGGAAATGTAAGAGGCAGAAGAAATAACAACGTTCCCCAATGAAGAAAGAGGAAAATGAATGGAAGTGTAAGAGACAGAAGAAATAACAACGTTCCCCAATTGGGATAGGGGAAAATGAATGGAAGTGTAAGAGACAGAAGAAATAACAATGTTCCCCAGTGAAGAAAGGGGGAAATGAATGGAAATGTAAGAGGCAGAAGAAATAACAACGTTCTCCAATGAAGAAAGGGGAAAATGAATGGAAGTGTAAGAGACAGAAGAAATAACAACGTTCCCCAGTGAAGAAAGGGGAAATGAATGGAAGTGTAAGAGACAGAAGAAATAACAACGTTCCCCAGTGCAGAAAGAGGCAAATGAATAGAAGTGTAAGAGACAGAAGAAATAACAACACTCCCCCTCTACCCTTACCTGCTGCAAGGGCAACAGGCCTTGCCCAACTGTAAGTCAATATCAGTTGGACGCCCCAGAGACGCAAGATATACGCCACTTTTGCCTCATCCAACCACCTCGAACAAGTGACCACAACCTTCGTTTCTTGGAGAAGTTAAAGGAAACAGATTCCATAATTTATCATACGACGTCGCGTCTGAAAGTGTAATAACGCCATGTAATACTTTCAATAATCCACTAGTGGATTAAATATGCAAATTAGCTAGATACGTCCCGTAACGTTACATGTACGTCGTCCTTAACGACGTCGCGTTTACTAATGGCGGAATATTGACATTTTTGTAAACAATCGTGAATAAAATACGTTTTAAATGTCATATGATAAATAGAATCTTGCATTTGTGCTCATGTGTCATTGAATTCATTAAACTCGTTGAGGAAAAGGGATAAAATGCTCGGCAAAGCCTCGTATTTTGTCCCTTCTCCTCAACTCGTTTAATAAATTCAATAATACATGAACACTCATGTAAGATCCTCTATGTAAAATTTTCAATAATCCACTTTTGGAGTAAATATGCAAATTAGCTAGAGACGTCCCATAACGTTACATGTACGTCGTCCTTAACGACGTCGCATTTACTAATGGCGGAATATTGACATTTTTGTAAACAATCGTGAATAAAATACGTTTTAAATGTCATATGATAAATAGAATATTGCATTCGTGCTCATGTGTTTTTGAATTCATCATAGTTAAACTTGTTGAGGAAAAGGGATAAAATGCTCGGCAAAGCCTCGCATTTTATCCATTTTCCTCAACTCGTTTAATAAATTCAATACTACATGAACACTCATGTAAGATCCTCTATTTAATCCACTAGTGGATTATCGAATTTATTACATGGCGTTATTACGTTCTCAGACGCGACGTCATAATTGTGACGCGCCATGAGATTTTGTGCCCAAATGGGGCATTACGTCATTCCGAGAAAACGTGAAGAAATCGCGACGTCATAGTTGACGTAGTTAATTTATGACGCACCTGTTGCTAATAATACTTTAATCAAGAGCCTTTTATTTTGTAAATTATAAAGTTTGCATAAGATTTAAAAGACATTTCTTCTTTTCATACTTGCATGATACGAGTGCGAGAATATGACGAGCCGTTGTAGATATATAATTATAAATCGTCCATATCTTTACAGCGTCCAGTAGCGCAGTCGGCAGAGCACCTCGCCTCCGAGAATAAGATCGCTGGTTCTAGTTCGGGTCTGGTCCCTTTTTTTCAGCTTTCCATTTTTTTTTTTTTTTTTTAATATGAATTTTGTACGATTGTTACGAGAACACCATATACATGGTCACAAAAAGTGCGAAAATAGTATTTCTCTGATAATTGTTTGTTTGTTTGTATTGAAGTTTAACGGCACAGTCTACACTAACAAGGTAATTTTGAGCCGGTCAGTTCATCCATCCACACTTTTCCTGGGTAGGCTAATACGTAAGCTGGTTACTAGTACAGTGCGCATTCTTTTGTCAGAATCTGACAACTGCCCTTCTTGAATAAGCGGAAGGAAGAGAATGACCGTAGAAAAGATTTCAAGATCAATCTCCACGCAAGAATGTTGCTGAACCCGGCAGGTGTCGAACCCGCATTCTCCTGATCAACTCTGATAGGCTAATTAATTTGCACTTGCTCACGGTTCGGTTTTAATAGTTCCCTTGATTCGGAAGGTTTTATACAAAGGGTCCATGATGGCAACAACAGCAGATCTCCAAAATACATTTTTGCATTACAGGACTCATGCAGCCTTTCAAATCTAATTCGCCTCCTTTATATCAAATAATTTGTTAACTGAATAACACACGAGCATTCCCCTCCTTTTCAGCCAGTTCTGTCCAGGTTTAATTCCTGATCAGCATACAATAGGCTAGCGGTATAATGACCATCAATCCAAGCACCATGTAAGACCACATTATGTCAAAATCAGCACCTTCAAGAATGCCTACGGATAAGATTATGAGAGCCTTTGGTGTAATCAAATAATAAATAATGTGTTGATTTCTTAAAGGAAAGAATTTGCTCCTGAGGTGCGGAAATGTCGTGTCCTTTGGCAAGGCACTTTAAGAAATGTTACTAGGCACCTATCACTGCGAACATCATATATATGTACACGTATATGCACCACTTTCAATTCAAGGGTTGCACAAACAGTTACTTTGAATTCAATACTCCCATAAGTTGGATGTATTGAGAATTGTAGGCTGGAAGAATGAAGACTCCAGGCTAACAGATTGTAAAATCGAGATTTAGTCTTACACGTATGTAATAAACAGTAAATATGGTACTGAGTTCGAGTCCGGCTCCGGTCACATGTGAGACACCAAGCTCTGCAACGGAAGGTCAGTTTTTTTTCTCCGGGTACTCCAGTTTTCGCCCACCATTGATTGACGATCGGTTCGATATGTGAAATAATCTTGAAAAGACCGTAAAATCACGCCCCCCCCCCCATCCCCCCCCCCCCAAAAAAAAAAAATAATAAATGAATAAAATAATGGTACTGCCTATGTTACCATTTACCTTACGATTTAGAAAAAAACACGTAGCATTTAATTTACAAGTACTGAAATGTTCAGTTGTTTCAGCTTAGCACTGAAGTACATACATGTTTCTCCAAGCCCCGATGGGCGAGGGAAAACAACACTAGTTTAAGTATATGAATCAGTCCAATAACTGCAAGTCAAATATAATTTAAAGTCATTTGAATTATCATCCCTTTTAATGATTATATAGGAAATAAATGTTTTGACTCTATATGCATGTGGTGTTTCTTTCTATTGCTGGAACTGCGAATACAGGTGCAACGGTATTAGTGTACTGGTCATGTTTGGTGATGTTGTTTATAAGCACTTTAATTTTGTTTGCATACAGTATTACTGTAATTGCGGTTTGACCTGCGACAAATATTGCAATATAATTTTACTCCGAATATGAGATGGCAGTTTTATTGTTCAGAGAAAAAAATAAAGTTATAAATTTAAATAATGGCTGGCGGTATTCACTTTTACTAGGAATTGTCTCTGACCCTGGTAGAGCCCAGATATTTATTGTAGCCGTGCCACCCTCTCTTGGCCTCCCGGTTTATCTCGACAAGTGGTGCCCTTACAATATTCAGCAACATCTACATGTATGGAATGGAATAACTGACTTGATTTTATGGCAAGGTTATACCTCATTATATTTAATTGATAGGCCCATGTGGGATAATGTCCCCTTAACTGTCTCACAAAAGGACATTATTCTTTCTTTCTTTTTTTCGAAATTTTGGAATAGCTTTCTTATCTGTGCTACATAGCAAGATTGTATCATGCATGATAGAAATACCTCACTGAGGCGGTTCTTCCAAGTATCCATAATTATGTTGGTTAAAATAACAGATAGCCTTATAACCCCCAATTCTCTGTATAAAGCTTTGGTTTGTTTGTTGGTGTTTGTGTTATACGACCTTGTCAACACTATTTATGTCATTTTGGAAACATTGTTACCAGTTTTATGGGACTTTTACCCGGCATTGAGAAGAAAAGACATATCAAGCCCCCTGCATAAACAAACTGCTAGGGTTTATATGCAGAACATAACTGCTTTGCCTGGGCAAAATAAGACCTTCTTAGCGTTTTACAAACTTGTGCTCATGTTACGTCATGAAGTCACAATGTAGCCAGTCTATTTCTCCTGGCCCTGATGGGAGGTGGCGTTATGTAAAGTTTGTTTTGCAAGGATGTCCATGACAAGGAGACATGCTATTAGCTTTAAATTTGTACAATTTGCACACATACAATTTCACACATACTCACATACTCACACAAGGATGTAAATGTCATCTTTACTTCATTCTGCGATTAAAGATCCCAAATCATGATAATACTAGTAATATGTCGGTGGGTGGGTTAGTCTGACAAAATACTTATGGATTACATGTATGCCACTGTTTAATGCAGATTAGTGGTTTATTTACAATACAAAATTTTCTATAACTGCAATGATGTACAGACAATTTTGTCGAACAAGTAAAGGATTGTGCGTAAATTTCAATAACAATAATACTAATGATAAGTATAACTAGAGCTGTCAGAGGATCTGACTATAGCCCCGCTTCAGCGCTGTCAGAGAAGAAAGTTATTTAAGCTGCAGAGAAAACAGTTATGAACAAGAAATAACTGTTGAAAATTTTACATTATCTGGAAAAACTCTATGAGTTGTGAGCCCTTGTCCCTCATTTCAATGAGCATGATACATTACCAGAATGTCCATGTTTATGATAAATTTCATCTTCCATTTTTCAATGTTCAAAGGGTAATAACTCCTAAAGTAGGCAAATCAGAGTCAGGGTTCCTGCGCTCTGCACATTGTCTCATGGTGCTTTACACTTGTGTGAAGTGTCATGAAAATATCTCAAATGGTTTGTGAGTTATGGAGCCGACACAGTCAAAATTGCCTTTTTAAATGTTCAAAGGGCAATAACTCCTAAAGTAGGCAAACCAGAGTTATGGTTCCTGCACTCTGCACATCATCTCAAGGTGCTTTTCATTTATTTGAAGTTTCATGAAAATATCAGAAACGGTTATGGAGCGGACATAGTTAAAATTGCCATTTTTTAATATTCAAAAGCCTATAACTGAAAAAGTAGACAATCCAGAGTTTGGGTTCCTGCGCTCTGCACACGTAATATGGTGCTTTACATTTGTGTGAAGTTTCATAAAATTATCTCAAACGGTTTTTGAGTTATCGAGCAAAGACGGCTAAAATTGATATTTTTCAATATTCAAAGGGAAATAACTCAAAAATTAGGCAATCCAGAGTTATGGTTCCTGCACTCTGCACACCATCTCATGGTGTTTCATGTTTGTGTGAAGTTTCATGAAAATATGTGAATGGGTTTTAAAGTTATGGAGCGGACACGAAAATTGTTAACAGACACAGACAGACACACAGACAGACACACAGAAAATACGAAAACCAGAGTTATGGTTCTTGCGCTCTGCACATTGTCTCATAGTGCTTAACATTTGTGTGAAGTTTCATGAAATTATCTCAAACGGTTTTCGAGTTATGAAGCGGACACTGTTAAAATTGCCATTTTTCAATGTTCAAAGGGCAATAACTCCAAAAATAAGCAATGCAGAGTTATGGTGTCTGCGCTCTGCACATCGTCTCATAGTGCTTAACATTTGTGTGAAGTTTCCTAAAAATATCTCAAACGGTTTTCGAGTTATGAAGCGGACACAATTAAAATTGCCATTTTTCAATGTTCAAAGGGCAATAACTCCAAAAGTAGGCAATCCACAGTTATAATTCCTTCGCTCTGCACATTGTCTTATGCTGTTTAACATTTGTGTGAAGTTTCATGAAAATATGTTAAGCAGATACAAAGTTATGGAGCCAACACAAATTAACGGAATCACGGAATTACGGAATTTCGGAATTACGGAAAATGTTCAAAGGGCAATAACTCCAAAAGTAGGCAATCCACAGTTATAATTCCTACGCTCTGCACATTGTCTTATGGTGTTTAACATTTGTGTGAAGTTTCATGAAAATATGTTAAGCAGATACAAAGTTATGGAGCCAACACAAATTAACGGAATCACGGAATGACAGAAGGACATGGCAAATCCAATATAGCCCCACTTTTTCAAAGCGGGGCTATAATAATAAAACACAGAAGTTCTGTGTTTTTTATTATTATTCATTTTCATATGGAATTCATATTTTTATTAGCCATCGTGAAATCATTCATTTCACTATGACCTTGAATGTAGCAATCGTGTGTAAAAAAGTCTGCTCTCATAAGCCAGACTTTGCAGTTAATCCAATCCTTGGCTATTTAGATGTACGTAGCATTCAAACAAATTGATGTTGGTGACATACACACATAAAATGTAAGTAGGTGGGCTACTCTGTATCCCAGCAAAGCTGATCTCTCTGGCAATAGTTGAAATGATTATTGTTATTTTTTTATCTTTAATTGGATTTAGTAATGCACTTTTTCATCACTTTGATTTAGATTTAATGAGAAAATATATGTCCAGCTCTACAAGAGTATTGTGTTCGATAAATTTAAGGATTTTAAATTTGTTGCCATGGCAACATAATTCTTCCCCCCAAATATGTAACGAATGATTGCTACTGGATGAATAAATAAATGTGTGAATGTATGATCTGCTGATATTTTGTTTTCTCTGAATGCTTAATAAGGCTTTAAAGTCAAGAATCACTAGCACATACATGTCTAAAATGACTGAACATGCAATCTTCGCATATTCATGGCCAGTCTATAAAGACCAATATCTCGTATACCACGCAACGTTTTCATCTGAAATTTCACATATGCACTTCCGTATTATAAAGCTATCAGAAAATGACAAAACCCCATTTTCGGTCATGGACCCCATTTGGACCCAAAATCTCATGGCTGATCATATTATGATAAAACAGCAAAATCATCAGAGAACAAATAGGAAATTTTTACATTGTCAAAAGACAAATTTCAGAGAGCTTCACCTTGCCTCGGAATATTGAAATTGAAATGAATCCTGCTGAAAATTATGTCAGACTATTTTATCCCTTAATAACTCCAAGAAACAAATGTTTGAAAATCGAACAAGCCCATTTACCAGCAGATAAAAACACATTGAATTTCAAGGAAACGACCGACCCGGGACGGCAATTTGCCCGAGGCTCTCACCGAGACTTAAGGCATACAACGTGTACGCAATGCTGTATCGACGTCAGGTTGCATTTACGTAGATTCGACCTGGCACACTCATGACTCACTGTTGAGCTAGGATTGTTCCATGCCGATTTATTTGTTACTGTTAGATTCGTGGTGACTGATCATGAAATCTTTTCTGCTGCTCTTCTATCCTTTCCGCTTATTCAAGAGATGCTGTTCTCTGTTTCCGGCGAAAGAACATACACTGTATTGGTTGACCCCTGATGTATAAGCATGCCCAGGCTATAGTGCGGTAAGACAAATTGACCGGTTCGATATGAGCTAAATAGTGGTGACTGGGCTGGTAACTCCAAACAAGTGTTGTTTGAGTTTATGAAGCTGTATGTACGTAGTTTTTTTTTTTTTTTGTGTGTGTGTGTGTGTGTGTGTGTGTTTTTTTTGTTAATGTTTTCTCTGTGTCTTTATATCACGAGGTCTTTCCTAACGGGCACGTGAATTCTAAGCATCGTCGCACCAACGTCGATGCCACGGCGTAGCCCCGCTGGTTCTCTTCATGGCTGTTTTTGTTCGTTGCTTCCTAGGTAGCTTTTATTATTTTATTTGTTATCTTTATTGTTTTTTGTTGTTGTTGTTGTTGTTGTTGTTGTTACCATATCTAAAACGGGGGTGGTCTTGCGTCACTGGAACGTCTTACAGTTGGGCAAGGCCAGCTGTCCTTGCAAGGCCTGCTGTCTCTTCTATCTCTTTTCTCCCATTCATCCATCCATCCATCCAACACCAATCATACCTAAAGCCCTTTGATGTCAAGTCTAAATCTGGTGACACAAACAACCAGCGGTGACTAAATATTGACAGCTTTGTGACTTCTATTGTGTGAAATAATTATTCACCGCCCGTATTTATACAATGATTAAAGCTCAAGAGACAGATGCAAGTTAACTTCGTTATATTTATCAGCAAATACAGGCTCTGATACACGAATGATATAGAACTTTTTTTCTTGCACACCAGATAAGGAAATCCCACTGGCACTTGAGCCTCAAACCTTGAATGAATTGATCAAATACACCACATGTATATCTTTGAACCTCAAAATTTATGAAGACATCGAAGAATATCAATTTTCTACTGATAGCTCCCGTTTAACTATGTATAAATATAGACATGGTCTTGAACTCTTAATTGGGTCATCTCGATTCGACGCATTTTTTCCTGACTCAAACAAATTATTTTCCTTCAACCTGACTATCGTTCAATAGTGACGTGCTTACTCAGTCTAGGGATATATGCCACAACTTTGAGAAACTCACTTTTGCAGGAGAAAATTTGGCATTATTTGCCTTTTGCACAGACAGACATTCTTCGACTCGATAGCTACTTCCGGTTTCTATTACTTTCGTTTTCGTGTTTTGCTAAAAGCGATCTGATTGGACGGTGTTTTCTTGCGTCATTTTCCCGGCAAGTGTCAGGCATTTGCAGTCCAATCAGATTGCTGGTTTAGCAAAACAATCCTAGACAGCGGAAGTGGCTGACGGGTCGAAGAATGTTTGTTTGTGCGAAAAGTAAGTAAATAATGTCCAATTTTCTCCTGTAAAGGCGATTTTTTTAAAGTCGTGGCCTATAGCTCTAGATGCAGTAAGCACTCCACTACTGAAGGATAGCCGGGTTGAAGGAAAATAATTTGTTTCAGTAGGAAAAAATGCGTCGGAGCGAGGTGACCCAGTTTAGAGTTCGAGACCATGTCCATATTTATTCATAGTTAAACGGGAGCTATAAGTAGAAAATTTATATCTGCCGATGTTTACATAAATTTTGAGGTTCATTGATATAAATGCAGGCGGTGTATCTGATCAATATATTCAAGGTTTGAGGCTCAAGTGCCAGTCGGAAATCCATAGTTTTAGCTTGGAAAAGAAATTCTGTTCTAACCCTGGTGTTCTTACCCAGAATCGAATATTCTCGCGTGTTTGATAAATGCACTGGTTGAATACGACCTCATATGTGCCGTCGTTAAGGCTGACATCACAGCACGTTACGTGACGTCACCAAAACATTCCTGTAGTGTCATCACAATATGGCGGACGTCGGTAACCGAAGTGACTCCAGTATTAAAAATCCGCGCTAAGAAATGGAAGGTATGCATGAAAAAGAATCCTCTATGGATGTGAGGGGTGGACAGAAAAATCCGTCCCTCGGGATCACTGTCCGGCATCACTCGGCAAGCCTCGTGATGCCGGACAGTGACCCTCGGGGCGGATTTTTCCATCCACCCCTCACATTTATATAAGATTCTTATTATCATACGACGCCGCGTCTAAGAGTACAATAACGCCATGTAATCGGCAATCTACTAGTGGATGAAATATGCAAATTAGACATAAACACCCCGTAACGTCACGACGTCGCGTTTAGTAATGGTGGAATTTTAAATTTAATAAAAACCGTTAATAAAATGTGTTTTAAATGTCATATGATAAACAGAATCTTGCAATCGTGCCCATTTATTGTAAAATTTAAACCCATTGAGGAAAAGACATAAAGTGCTCTGCGAAGCCTCGCAGTTTAACCCTTTTCCTCAACTCGCTTAATAAATTCAATAGGACATGAACACTTATGTAAGATCCTTTATATAACAAGGAAAGGCCACCAGCAGTTGGTGATAGTTTTTGTTGTCATATGTACCACATTCATTACGAAAAAACGCCTATACAAATATACTGTAAGTAATCTCTAAATAGTCAGATCCTTTGAAAGCAAAGAATACACCAAATAAACGAAAATAGCAGACTCGGTTTTATTGGGTCTGTTCATGACCAGTACTGAAATGTGCAACACCGGCCATGTCCTCTGGCGCCTGCTTAAGCAGAACTCTATTTTCAAAACGATTAAAAATGAACTAATGATCCCAAAGGACCAGAAAATATAACCTGCACTAAGATGATGTACGGGGGCCGTTTTACGGCCGCCACACGGCACAACACCGGCTGCAGTGAAGATAAATACGTTCTGAATAGTTAGATCCTTTGAAAGCAAAGAATACATCACATAAACGAAAATAGCAGACTCGGTTTTATTGACTCTGTTCATGACCAGTACTGAAATGTGCAACACCGGCCACGCCCTCTAGCGCCGGCTTAAGAAGAACTCTATTTTCAAAATGATTCAAAATGAACTCAATGATCCCAAAGAACCAGAAAATATAATCTGCACCATGATAGTGTACGGGGAGACGTTTCACGGCCGCCACACGTCCTTACCGCCGACAAAACGAAAATCTTAAGATGAAAAAGTGTGATATTTTCTTCTTTCTGCTAAAATTTAGTGTAGAAATAAGGAAAATAAGGTTTACCCCTGAAAAGCGTCACATAGCCGGTACATTGACCAACATGTACTGATCAGTGGCACAGAATGCGGCGCCTGATTTCTGTTTTCTCTTTTTGCTCAATGTACAGAACTTGTTTTAAATCTCACAGCGAAAAAAATCTGTATCTGTATGGTTTAAACGGTAGAACCAACCCTGGTTCATTAACCCTGGTATATTTGTTAACGGGGACGTTAAACCTCAAATCAAACAAATAACTCTGACATAACATATATTTGTAATTAGACCTCTTCATAGCGCCGATGTTGGTCAGTAAAGGGTTATTTACCTTATTTGCACGAATAAACGTTTAAAGTTTATTGGTCGCTGATTATCACAGAGTAAACCCTCCCTGGAATTCGTGTAAACGCTTCCCGGTAGACCGGTGCTGAGCTATCTGTACTGTTTGCTGATACCTTATTTGCACGAATAAACGTTTAAAGTTTATTGGTCGCTGATTATCACAGAGTAAACCCTCCCTGGAATTCGTGTAAACGCTTCCCGGTAGACCGGTGCTGAGCTATCTGTACTGTTTGCTGACATATCGATGACTTAGACAGAAATACACTCAATATCAAAGCTAGCAAAGTCCCGTTCAGAATTGCATGGGTGGATGGGTATACTTAGGAAAAAGATCAGCTCCAGCTGTGATTTGTTGAGTAATAAATCACAGTTTGGAGGTCAGTTACGCGCGTGATTTGTCTTCTTACAACTGACCGACAAATTGTGATTTATTACTCAATAAACCTCAGGTAGAGCTGATCTATTTCGATTCTAACATGCTGAAAATCGACAATGATGTTGTTGTTTCCTTCAAATTCTCACAACCTTTCGTCATGGTTAAAAGAAAGTCCGAAAAATACATGTATTTATGTCCTTTTGTATCGTTTTCGTTGCAAGAAAATGACGTTACACCATCTAACGTCCAGGAATCTACGAGTGACGTTAACCATTTGCAGCTTTTAATGGCCCTTCCGCTCCATGATTTGTTGCATAATAAAACACAGTGCCTTCCCATTGCCTATATAGCGCTGTGTGTGGCCCAACCCCTTGCATTATATACATGTAGTTGCGATAAAAAGGAGTATAATTTCGAGATAAATGTAGGTCATGAGCCAGATATATGCACAGTTTTAGGCGAGGGCGTAAGATTATAGTTCCGGGTAAACACTTTCTTTTCAGAACCAATTTATTAGCATGTAAAATTTTATTTGATCAAGTATTTTGATTTTTTAGTACCATGGAAATTTGTTCGAGACAGTGGTAGTTCGAGCCACTGACAGTTATTATTAATGCCATACCATGAGACCCAATGCAATGGAGATAAGTGTGGGATATCTTTTCGGTGTTCTATGTTGTGTGTACTCATTAGGCGATTCTAATGAGAACACACAATATACATTTGCAAGAACTTTCCCTACATTGTCCCTATATCGTATTTGGAGAAATTCCCTGCGGATCCAAAAACGGATTCGACTCATTCTTGGTAAACCAGTCATCGGTGTTCGAACCAATGAAGTTATACTGTATCTATACAGTCGAACTTCAATAACTCGAATACCTCTTAGACCACGAAAACTGGTACTACTGAGGGTTAATCACAGTATGCCGAAAGGCATAATGTGGATTACTGAATCATACATATTTTTAACCCATTTTATACTGGTGGACTCTGGCCCCGCCCATAGGGGCTTAGAGATTTATATATGGGCTGCATGATGCTTCCACGCAGAGCTGAATCCGGCCCACACACTAGTACCAGTAAACCGCTTAGAGGATCTAAGCCTGTCCAGGAACCGCGGTGCGAGGCGGACCGCCCATGTTAATAAACCCTATTGGTCTCATTGGGCGACAGGGCTTGAGAAGTCATTTCATCTCAATGTCGGGTAAAAGTCCCACAAAATTGGAAGCAACGTCTCCAAAATGACCTTTTACAGTGTTGACGGGGACGTTAAACCTCAAATCAAACAAAATACTGGTGGACTCTTCCATTGCTATATGTTTGACAAGAACATTTGTAATATAAGGGGTGTAAGGCCTATTATTTTCGTGTTTACTCTATTTTTGACTGAACATTCTGTTATCAAAAAGTGCAGGCCCTGATCAGACGCTGCGTTCAGCGGCGTCTGATCTTGGCCTGCACTGTTTGCCAATGTAGCCATCCCTTTGGGAGTTTCCCGCATGCACTGGGTTAAAAGCATAATGTTTGTACCCATTAGAATCGCGACAATAATCGCCTCATTGAGGCGTTTCTAATTAGTACACACACGGATAAACTCAAAGAACTCTTATTCATTAGGTCTCTCAACGCTGTGGTTTGAGCTTCGCTAGGGTCACTAATAAATACGCCAAGTTCTGCAACGGAAGGTCAGGTGGTTTCTCTCCGGGTACCTCGGTTTTTGCCCGCCTCTTATTAACGATCGACTTAAAATGCCAAAGTGTTGAGAAAACATTAACTACTTACTTTGAAAATATAACTAACACTGTCGTATTTCCAACGGTCCCCGCAACAAGGCTGACGATCATTATTGCCCCTATTACCGCCTTCTGGGTGGCGGTCAGGGGCTCGAACATTTCCCAGTGGTCTAGCAGCAGTGGCGACTCTTCAGCTCGGGTCTTGTTCATACTGATCCAGTCGTAAAATCATGAATTCACTGAGTCTTGCTGTCACGTAAATGTATAACAATTTCACGCAAGCATTCTTGTTTCCCCTTCAAGAAACACATCTTTATTTAAATACTCACTTTTCAAACAGTTTTTGCTCCCTTTTAGATCTCCAGAAATTAAACTATAACATAAAAAGCCACTCTAATTGCCTTTTAACCCATTTTGTACCAGAAACCCCCTAAATGGGTAGTTGGCAAATAGTACAGGCCTAGATCAGACGCCGCAGAACGCGGCGTCTGATCAGGGCCTCCACTGTTTGCAAAAAAAAGAACAAAAATCAGCCGTTATCCAAATAAATTTTGATGAAAAACCAACCTTGCACCGCTAAATTTTGAAATATATAAGGAGGAAGATTCCGTTTGGTACAAAAAGGGTTAATTTTTGAGTTGCGACTGAAGCACTTCATTCAGTCCTTTCCGAATCCAAACATAGTTTTATATTATCCCAACGTTTATTTACTTTGTATGCGGCCCCCACCCATCGGAGCTTGAAGAAATAGATGGGCTGCATGATGCTTCCACGCAGAGCTGAATCCGACCCGCACACGAGTACTGGTAAACCGCTTAGAGGGTCTAAGCCTGCCCAGGCTGAGCGGTGCGTATGAGTCGGACCGTCCATGCTTATAAACCTTTTTGGTTTCATTGGGCGACAGGGCTTGAGACGTCATTTCATCTCAGTGTCGGGTAAAAGTCCTACAAAATTGGAAGCAACGTCTCCAAAATGACCTATACAGTGTTGATGGGGACGTTAAACCTCAAATCAAACAAAACAAAATTTACTTTGTATGACCATTTTCAAGAAATTCCTTCTATCTCTGTGCTCTGTTATACAATCCTCCGCTATTTATGTCAACACCTTACCAGCCTTGGTCATTCTAACAGAATGATTGGAGCCGGCTGAGCCGCGCCATGACAAAATGCAGTTATTACCTTTCTGCGTCTGCGATATAAATGGTTTCTTGCTGGAAAATATACGGTATACTGAAACCTAGATCGAACAGCGAATGATTTGATAAGGCTGCGCATGCGCGCAGTCAGATCGGGGCTTTCGATGGTAGCTAGCGGCTACTTCAGCGATCTGTCGACCATTCGTTTGGCTTTGCTACAGTCTTAGGAATCATCGGGAGATGCCGACAGAATCATGTAGTCGCATAGGCTGGTTTTACTTCCTGCTGGTCGAAGGCGCAATTTAAGCTGTCAGGAAAGACTAGAGACCTATTGATCAAACTAATATTGTTGATAATGCTGTGACTGAGAACGAGTCCGCGAAATGAACACTCCTCTAATCCCCACTTTATATGGAGAAAACTCGGGTTTATGGGGGAATACATTATTTTTCTTATTTCTGCTCCGGCAGCCCCCGCCCATAGGGGCTTGAAGAAATATATGGAATGCATGATGCTTCCAAGCAGAGCTGAATTCGGCCCGCACACTAGTACTGGTTAACCGCTTAGAGGATCTAAGCTTGTCCAGGAACCGCGGTGCGAGGCGGACCGTCCATGCTAATAAACCCTATTGGTTTCATTGGGCGACAGGGCTTGAGATGTCATTTCATCTCAATATCGGGTAAAAGTCCCACAAAATTGGAAGCAACGTCTCCAAAATAACATTTACAGTGTTGACGGGGACGTTAAACCTCAAATCAAACAAAACAATCGTAAGGAAAAAACGAGCACAGGAAAAACAAACGCTCAGCCAAGAGCTACATGTATACGGTGGCGCCTTGATTTTGTAGATTCGGATTCAACAGTGTAAGGTCATATCGAACCGGCCACACTTTTGTTGGGCAGTTAAGCGATTAACCTGCACCGCCAGAAACCCACAACTGCCCTTCTTGAATCAGCGAAAGAGAGATAATGGTCAGAAAAAATATCTCATCATTAAACTACATAAAAGAATCTTGCCACACCCTGCTGGAATTGAAATCGCGCACGTAACTGGGCCAAGCCACCGGGACAGATTTGTTTGTTTGTTTGTAATGGAGTTTAACGGCCCAGTTAACACTATTTGGGTCATTTTTGAGCCGGTAAGTTTACCTATCCACACTTTTCCTGGGCAGCGGTTAACCAGTACAGTGCACATTTTGTTCGCCAGAAGCTGACAACCGTGTCAAAAACACCCCGGCCCAAGATTTTGCTGTGGACTGTGAAACCCTCAGAAATGGGCAGAATTTGAGGACTATGAAAAGCATTTTCATTCCTCATGTTCTGAATTGGATAAAAACCAATTGCTTGAGCTTGAAATTGGAGTTTGACTTTGGTATTGCAAAAATTGTAAAGCCAACTGTGGCCTATGCAGAAGCGGTGTTCAGAATGAACATAAGGCAGTTCAGTGTGACAAATGTGAAATGTGGATTCACACAGATTGTGCATTCCTTTCAGATGCTGAGTATGGCAAATTGGCAATACCAGTTGTTCATGGATATGCCCGAAATACGAGGTTTTCAATTTTTCTGACTCGTTCTCCAACAAACCTATAGAACTGGAAAAGAGAAACTTTGAACTGCTGTCAAAGGAATAGTTAAACTCAAACTACTGACACAAGAAAGTCGAATTTTGTAAAAGGTTAGAAGATTTGCAGTATAAACATCAATGGCATAAAATACTTGTACTTTTAGCTTTCCTTGACACTCACCAACCACATGTCGTGGCTGTTCAGGAAACAAAGATTGACAGTTCAGGTATGACTTCAGAGCTTTTCCCTAAAACATGTGAGCACAGTGTCCATAGAAAAGATAGAAACTCTCAAGGCGGCGGGGTGATGTTGCTCGTTCACATAGATATTTCTAATATGCCATTCATGGAACTGGAAAACGACTCAGAATCCGTTTGGGTTAAGGTTTTTGCAAAACAAAATCTCAATTTAAAGCCAGTTGGTATCGACCACAAAATGACACGGTCGAAAACTCCCAGTTATTAAAGGTGCATTATTGAGCTATCCGGAAAAAATGCTTCCAAAAATAAAATACATTTTGCAGGTATTTTTCTTTAAAACAATACAAATGAATGCATTTTATGCAAAAATGCGAACAATTATGATGACAGGTAAACGAGTTTGAGAGGGATTCCCTAACTAGGTTTCGCACACTAGTTAGATCTATTTTTAGTTTGTGACAAAAATAGAATCCCCATATATGACGTTATGCGACGTTCATTTTTGGCCTTGTTTGCTTAGGCCATGCTTGAATCGGAAAAAATATGACGCTGAATACCATGCCATAAGTAACGACACTCAGAGACGATACTGCCGCCATGTATGTGTAAAGTGACAGATTTATTTTTAGAACAGAAATTCCGAACACATGTTCAGAGCGAAGGGTAAACACGAATGAAAACGACCATTTTCACAAAGTTCTGAAGCTGTATTTGGCTCCAAAAGTGTACACATGACAAAGGAGTATGCATTGAAGATAAAAACCAGAAAAAAAATTTTGAGACCCGGAAGCTCAATAATGCACCTTTAAAAGACCAGCTTGATCGCATTTAGTCTCAGAATAAGTGTAAAAAACTTCCCGCAGTACTGTTCTAGGTGACTTTAACTTCAGAGACATCGTTTGGTCCGTCAGGCCCAGCAAACAAGGCATGATGCTGAGTCCGTCCGAAGGACAAGTATTGGTTGACATTATGAATGATCATGGCTTAGAAAAAATTGTTAACTTCCTACTCGTGATAAGACACTTTGGATCTGATTCTTACGACTTTACCAGAGCAATTTGAAGATATTCAGTCTCCAGACAAACTAAGTGATCATGATATTGTTTCCGGATTTTAATATATCTTGATACCACCTACAAAGAAACATCTTAGGAAGGTTTACTTACATCAGAAAGGTGACTATGAAATTATGAGGAAGGGTTCCCTAAAATTTTCAAAGGGGAAATACTTTATTGGTCATTCAGATGCTGGGTCTGTCCAGGAGAACTTTGATTCGATAAACTCTTTCATTCAAGCTTCAAAATCACATTCCCTGCAAAACTAGCAGGTCTATATCTTTGATTCCTTACATCACATTGGCGATAAGAAGAAAATTTAATAAATTTCACTCTTCTTTAAATATTTCGGCACTAGGCCTTCATTAGTAATACGAATTTTCACTAGAAACTACATTTTTAAGCCGCCATTACAATTTTCCGGAAGTAAATAAAGCAAACTGGACGTCCGGTTTGCTTTGTTTACTTCCGGAAAATTGTAATGGCGGCTTAACTATGTAGTTTCTAGTGAATTCGTATTACTGTTGAAGGCCTAGTGCCGAAATATTTAATTTAAAGAAGAGGGAAATTTATTAATTTGTCTATTTTTCTTCCCTCTCCCACAAAATATTGCTAAGAAGAAAGATTCGGAGAAGGAAAAAGATTCATGCGAAGGCATAAAAATTGGGTAGTGGTAAACTCCGGGCAAAATTTGAAAACTTGAGGCGAGAAATAACATTAAAAATCATTATGATTTGTATGTGAATAACTTGGTTGGTGATGTAAAGGCAAATCCACGAGACCTCTACAGGTATATCAATAGCCAGAAGAAATACAGGTAAGGTATCCCATCCTTTATTAATGGAGAGGGAATGTGGTTGCTGAATCAGACTCTGAAAGGGCAGCGGAACTAGTTGGTCAATTCATTGATGCGTTTAATAAAACTGAGTTCAAGGAGGTTCCACTGACTGGAAGATCGGCTCCTTTCATGAATAATATCGTTGTGTGATCAAGTTACTTAAAGGCTTGAACCCGTCTAAAGCTTTAGGACCTGATGAGCTTATCTTATAGAGTCCTAAAGGAACTAGCAAATGAGTTAGCCCCAGTTTTTGCACATGTGTTCCAACAATCTCTTGATACGGCAAAATCCCCAAAGAATGGCTTCTAGCGAACATTTGCCCACTCTTCAAAAAAGGAGATAGGGCTCTTGCTCGTAATTATCGCCCGACGTCCCTGATCTGTGTTCTGTGTAAACTGTTTGAACATATAGTCTGCTCAAACATCAGGGCCCACTTGGAGAAACATAACATTTTGTCAAACAAACAACATGCATTTAGGAAAAGGCATAGTTGTGAAACTCAGGTGAGCACTGTTATTAATGACTGGGTACAAATCTTGCACAAAGGGGGTCAGGTAGACACATTTATTCTGGACTTCGAGAGTGCTTTTGACACCCCACCTCATGATCTACTTAAATCCGAATTATTTGGTTATGGAATTGGGGATGGGGGACCCTCAAATGGATAGATTCCTTTCTTTGCTTCAACAACGTGTTGTTGTTAATGGTGAAACTTCAGTACGGGCGCCAGTTTTGTCTGGGGTCCCACAGGGGATTGTTCTTGGTTCATTGTTATTCTCCCTGTACATTAATGATATTTCCACTGAAAATGACTCAGAATTCTAACACAGCGCGCCTATATAGGCAATGGAAAACAACTGTGTTTTATTCTACAACAAATCACGGCTAGGAAGAGCGTGACAAGTGACGTCATTAAAAGCTGCCAATTGATGACGTCACTAGTCGATTTCCTTGACGTTAGACGGTGTAACGTCATTTTCTCGCATCGAAAACGTTAGAAAAGGATGTAAATGCATGTGTTTCAGTCGTTAATTTTAGCGGGATTTCTTCTAACAATGGCGAAAAGTTGTGAGATTTTGAAGGAAACAACAACATTATTGCCGATTTTCAGCGTGTTAGAATCGAAATAGATCAGCTCTAGTCTGTGATTTATTGAGTAATAAATCACAGTTTGTCGGTCAGTTGTAAGTAGACAAATCACGCGCGCTACGCGCTCGTGATTTGTCTACTTTACAACTGACCTCTAAACTGTGATTTATTACTCAACAAATCACAGTTAGAGCTGATCTATTTCTTAAATAAGACTGTTCGCAGACGATTTTGTTTGCTATCGGGAAATCAGAGATAAAGAGGACTCAATGAAACTTCAGAATGTTATAGACAGATTGGGATGTTGGGCACGAAAAAGGGACATGAGATTCTAGCCCGTTAAATGCAATATTATGCAGATAACTAGGAAGGGAACCAATAAAATTGAGGCTTCTTACCGCTTCGAGGGAACGGTCCTCGAGAATTTGAATTCCCATTACAATCACACACGATTCGAGATGGAATGCACACATTAGCAACATTTTTCCTAAGGCGAATAGAACGCTTGGTTTCCTGAGGCGAAATCTTCATCAGTGCCCTCAGGGTATGACGGAGGCAGCATATAGGGGACACGTTCTCCGAATCTTGGAATATGAACCGAAGTGGAGTGGTCCTTAATGAAAGAAATTGAATAAAGTTCAGAATAGAGCTGCTAGATTTGTAACAAGCAATCATGCCCTGAAAATGGGAGCATGACTGGAATACTAGGAATATTAAGATGGGAGTCTCTCAAAAAGAGAGGAGAGACAGTAGGGTTATACTTTAATACAAAGTCGTGACTTTAATACAAAGGCCTAGGTATTGCAACAGGTGACATTTTTCCTCCAGCTAGGCACTATAGAAATCATCATTCATTGGCATTTCAGACCCCTACTGCATGAACCAACATCTATAAAAAACTCTTCTTCCCTCAAACCATTAAAGATTGGAATGCCTTCCCGATTCTATCATAGTGCGATAGTGTAGCTAAGTTTATCTCTTTGGTTAGAGCTAGGGACCCACTTCCCATATCACAGGTCCTGGTGTATGAATGTCATTTGACGTGTCACCAGTAACAATTCTGATTCTCTCTGATATTGCTGAATGCTGTCTAAATTCTTAACGGATGCTGACGATTCGGTTCATATTGTTTTAATCGTGATCGAACTAGACTGGTCACGGCTTAGAAATTAGAAAGCGAGTTATTCTCGAAAACCGCCGTTTCCCAATCTAGAGTCTGTCATTTAGCGAATTTTAACCCTCCATATGCCTAGCGGCTATTTTTGGGACATATGCAAACAGTGCAGACCCAGATCAGATCAGATCTGATCTGGGTCTACAATGTGTGCTGAAAGTACACGCATTTTTGCAAAACATACCGCAAAAAAGACAAACCTGACACCCCTTTAATTGGAAATGGACCACTCCAAACTTATTAGGTGGGAGATTCGATTGTTATATATGGGTATGGGTTAATCGAGTCTGAGGCAAATCAAGGTCAACTAGTGGCATTATTTCAACAAATCTGGTAGTAATAGGCTAGTCATTTTAGACCAAAAAGACCCTTAACTTCAAACAAATTCCTTCAGAAAGGTTTTCACTGTTTTCAAAATCAGTGAGGTGTCCTGACTTACAGGAAAAAAAATCCCAAAAAATATTTCCTGGCGAAATCGATTTTTTTGGGGTGAAATGTTCAAAATTTGAATAAAAATCGCCAAAACAGGAATTAAATCATAAAATTTTTCATGAAATAATACCAAATTGATTTAAATAGCCAGACATTGATAAACTGTTGTCAAGTAGCAATAGAAAAATTTTCAGTGTCATACATTTACAGAAAATTGTCTTTTTTGTGGTAAAAACTTTGAAAAATTGACTAAAATGCGGAAAACGGGAAAAATCTTTTAGAAAGTTAGTGATGAGGATTCTTAAAAATGTCTTGTTGTAAAAAGTGACATATGGGTCTAAGTTAACGACAGGAAAAAATGAAATTTTTAAATGTATAAAAAGTGTCATTTTGAGGGGTTCAAAAATGCAACTTTTTGCATAAAGACACACTGAAAGTCCATTATTTCGGGGCATTTAGAAACTTCATTACAAAAATAAATAGTATTACATGGAACTTATATGACCTGATGTGCACTCTCTAGTCACTACTGTCAAGTAGCTATCAAAGATCTTTCAACATCGAATCTGCACAGAAACTGGTCTTTTTAATATGTTCTATAAAAGGGTTATCCTTTGGAAGCAAGGAATACACCACAGAAGTGAAAAACATGGAGTGTACATGCCTCTGGGCCAGACTAGCTAGTTTCGGCCAATTAGGCCCCACAAGCGACCCCAAGATACTCTCAAAATCCCACAGCGGAACCAACGATCCCAAAGGACAAGAAAACATAACCTACACTATGATGTAGAAAGGTAGAAATCTGAAATTATGACAAAAAGTGTGGAAAACAAGATATTTTTTTAAAGTAAGTGGTGAGGATTCTTCAAAATGTTTTGATGTAGAAATGTACATATGGGTATCAGTTAATTACAGAATAAAAAAAAACTTGATATTTAGATTTTATAAAGTTCTGTTTTTTAGACTATGAAAATGCTCAGTTTAACCAGCAAGAGGCTCATTTAAACATTTAAATATGTAAGCTGTGTACCCCATGGTCTCAGGGCAAAAGATTTTTCGAAGTTCTTTCAGTTACATGTTTAAGTCTGTGGAAGCTATTGAGCCTAGGGATGTGGCCAATTCGGACCCCAAGGACATGGCTGGCAGGATTTATGTTGGTGACCACCTTACCTTGCTGCATACTAAATATCAATTCTTTGGGCCTTATAGTTTCAGAGAAGAAGAGTTTTGAGGTTTTTCCTGTTAAGTCTGTAGAAGTCAAGGAGCCCTGGGGCATAGCCCATTAAGACTCTAGGCACAGGATTTGCAGGATTTATGTAGGTGACTACATGCTTACATCTAAGGTCTCTGCCTTATGGTTTCCGGGAAGATTTTTGAAGTTTTTTTCCAATTTTAAGTCATTGGCAGCTAATGAGCCCAGGGTGTGGCCATTTTGGACCCCAGTAATGACGGGAATTTATGTGGGTAAACACTAAGTCTTGATATTGCTACATATTAAAAATCTAAGCTCTTTTGGTTTCATAGAAGAAGATTTTTGAAGTTTTTATTTTTCATTATAAGTCTATGGGAGCTAATGAGCCCTGAGGGTGTGGCCAACTTTGACTTTAGGGGCATGGTTAGCAACATTAATCTAGGTGGCCACTTGACATTGCTTCATACTATATATCTAAGCTCTGCGCTCTGTAGGATCAAAGACGAAGATTTTTCAATCCATCATGAGTCTATGGGAGCTAATGAGCCCTCGAGCTGGGCCACCTTGGAAACAAATGTCATGATTTGCAGGATTTATGTAGGTAACCAGTTGGCATATCTGCATACTAAATATCTTTACTCTGGGCCCTGTGGTTTCGGAGAAGATTTTTGAGGTTAAGCTTTTTAAAAAAAGGCTATGGGAGCTAAGGAGCCCTGGGACATAGCCAGATTGGACTCCAGAGGCATGGTTGGCAGGATTTATGTAGGAGACCACTTGATATTGCTACATGCTAAATATTTAAGCTCTGGGCTATCTGGTTTTAGAGGAGAACATTTTTTGAAGTTTTTTTTTTAATGAGTCTGTGGAAGCTGATAAGCCCCGGTCTTGGCCAATTTTGCCCTGAGGGACATGGTTAGCAGGATTCATGTAGGTGACTATTTGATATTGCTACATACTAAATATCTAAGCCCTGTGCTTCATGGTTTCAGCGAAGATGTTTTAAGCTTCCGTTATATGTCTATGGGAGGTAAGGGGCCCCAGTGTGGCCAATTTGGACCCCAAGGGTATGATTGGCAGGATTTATAATGTAGGTAACTACTTGAAGTTACCACATGCTAAATGTCTAAGCTCTTGGCCCTGTGGTTTCACAGAAGAACATTTTTGAAGTTTTTCCAATTGTAATTCTATGGGAGCTAAAGAGCCCTGTGCTGTAGCTTATTTGGAGCCTGGGAGCATGATTGGCAGAATTTATGTATGTGACCTTGTGACATTGCTACATATTAAATATCTAAGGTCTGGGCCCTAAAGTTTCAGAAGTTTTTTTTTTTAAGTTTTTCCCCATTGCAAGTCTTTGGGAGCTATATGTTACCATGGCAACCAGAGTTCCCATCCGATCAGCCTGAAAACCTAATGTAGCCTTTCCCCCTACCTGATGATACATGATACTCCTCATGAAATTTGATCAAGATCGGCTGCGGGTATTAGAGACATATTTATTTAAAATTGTTTACGGATGGATACACACACTGACGGACGGACGAGAGACAAAACATGATCACAAAAGCTCACTTTGTCACTACGTGACAGGTGAGTAAAACACTAAAAATTCATTAATGTTTAGCTCAACAGAGCCGAACGTTCATAGGGAGCTTATAGGATAGGCAGTTGTCCATTGTCGTCATCGTCATCGTCGTTCGTGTGGCATCAACACTTTTAAACGACATCTCTTCTAAGTAGAAGTAAAACAAAGATCAGGAATTGATACAATTAACTTACTCCACCCATAAAAGACACCAAAGGGAAAGAAATACAAACATTAAGCGACAAGACCATAATGGAAACCTAAACAAAGGAAGGCCACAAGGACAGTTACTTTCCCACAAAATGGCCATATGGCCATCCAAAATAAAAAGACAAAAGTGATACACACAGTAAGTAACGAACAGCAACATAAATAAATCGCCACAGAAGAGCCGCCTTGGAACGGTCAGTGGAAGATTTCCACTGGGGGGCTTAAATCGATTTTACGTGGCCACAATCCTCGCCCTTACTTCCGTCGCGATTTAGACAAATAATTTGTTCAGTCCGCATGAAGGCCTCCTAACTCATCAGTGCAACATCTCCGTGAACACAAAAATCAAAGAACCACAGAGGTGAGACAAAGGTGAGGACTCGACAGCAAGAAACCACTGAAATGCTGGAGCAAAAGAAAACCAACAGTTAGACTCCGATGAGCCCGACCAGAGACAGAGCATCAGGCACCAACCAACATTACCTTGAATTAGATCTCTCTAATTCTCAATAAGCCTTTACGTTGGAGCCGTCATAGAATCTGAGGCCTGACCCACCGGCGTGCAATTAAAGAGGGAAGCAAAGTTGCCAACCGTGATTGGGTTAACTACCATGCATGCAGTCTGTCGTATAATATCCATGTTGTACCCAATCTTTTTATATCGAAGAATGATTTTACGAAATTGGGTGCTGAAGTCATTGCGGTTAAATATTTTTCTGAATTTATATACTAAGTCACCATAAAATTCGGGTTCCGATAGACCTTGTTGCAGAAGAGATTTAAGTCCAATATTGAATTTTGAAATTAAATCAGAATGGCGTCTATAAAATTTTGAAAAGGCTTTGCGTAGTTTATGGTACCGATAACCCTGATTAAGGAGTTTAGCCGTTAATAATTTATTACGAGTGTTGAAGTCAGTTACATGACTACACACTCTAGCAAATCGAATTAATTGCGAAATATAATCGCCATAGGATGGCGCACGAGGAACATCACCATCCAAAAAAGGAAAATTTACAATCTCAAAATCAAAGTCATCGCGTTTATCATAAATTTTGCACGAAACAAATCCATCTACAATAGATAGATGTAAATCCAAAAATGGGGCCTCGGTATCAGAAGAATTTGCTTTATTTAACTGAAGTTCTGGGGGGTAAATCTGACTGATCAAACCATCAAAATAGGTATTATCAATATTTAATAAATCATCTAAATATCTAGAAGTGGAGCTAAAAGCTTCAATAATTTCAGATTGGTTATCAATGGAAAGCGACAAAATGAAGTCTCTTTCATAACAATACAAGAACAGATCAGCCACAAGAGGTGCGCAATTAGTACCCATCGGAATACCCACAATTTGTCTAAATAACTTAGTACCGAATCTAATATAAATATTGTCAAGTAGAAAGGTGAGGGCATCACACACTTTCTGACATGACCAAAGTGTATAATTCTTATGCTCTTTACAAGTGAAAAATGCATTTCTGACATTACATGCAAGATAGAGAGAATCTTCTCTATGAAAAGCCCATTCAATTAAATCATTAAGCTTTTCTTTTATAAGATTATGAGGAAGTGTAGTGTAAAGAGTGGAAAAATCGTAAGTAGAAAGACTAGAAGCACGAAAATGTCTGGATTTCAATTTATTTAAAACCTCATTCGAATTTTTTATAGACCAAAACAGATTTCTTCCTGATCTTTCAAAGACTTTATCACAATATTTAATTACATGCGTTTTAATAGCAGTAAGACAGGAAGTTAATAATTTAGAAAGTTCAGTAGTAGTGCAAGAGCTAGAATTTGCAATAAACCGTGCTTTGTAAGGTCTTTTATGAAGTTTTGGTAACCAGTATAGCGTAGGAAGCTTGTCTTGGCCTTCGTTAACACCCACAGCAAACTTGGTGGCTGAAAGACAAACATGTTTATCTACTATAGCCCTCTCTTCAGCTAAAGGCTGAAGTTCATAGGCCTTAGTACCACCAAGCTCCTGCTTAAGCGTGTTAACATAGTGGAGCCGTCACACAACGACGACGTTGTTAGCGGCCTTGTCTGCAGGGGCCAGAACAAACTTCTTATGAAATTCTTGAATACCTAGTTTAAGATGACGTAAAGACGTCTTGGGCTTAGGAGGTAATAAGTTAGTATTTTGAGAATAGAAAGAAATGCGTTTATTCACTAGTTTTAAAATGCTAAGTTTCCAGTCCTTAAGGGCTTTATGCTCAACATACTCTCGCTTACACCATCGATTACCGAATTCATTCAAGGAAGCAGCGATTTCATCTCTACATTTACTGAAATCAATTTTAGAAGGAAACCGATATTTCGGTCCTTTAGAAATTATATTCCTTATCCTATAATCATGAATAATTTTCAAATTGCCAGTAATTACATGACCAGCAGCAGGATAGCAATACTTTGAGTTTTTACAATCACATGAATCAGGAGTATTAGTATCAATATCAAGATCTGAAACAAGTTTATTGAAATTAAAAATGATAGATCTAACAGGTTTGTTATATTTATAGCAAATTATAGGTGTTTCAGTATTTTGAAAATAAGCAGGAATGGAAGAAAGCACCGATCTCTCACGGAAGATACTGGGCAAATCTATAAAATCCATACCCTTATTAATGAAGGATATTTTGAAGAAATGGCGTTTATGATTAATTTCAGAATCAATGTAAGGACGGAGAGCATGCTGAGTATAGCCTCTAGTTAAGAGAGCCGCATCATATAACTGATGAGAACTATCGTAGAATTTATTCGCCTCGGTGTCCAGAAGACGTAAAACAGAAACGGGTAATGAACTTAAAAATGAAAGCATAGAGTGGCGTCCATGATTTAATAATATAATTGACAGTCACTTCAGTCTAGTATTGTTTAGTTTAAACGCACGTGATTTACGTTTAAAGTTACCATTTTTCCTGGTGCCGTGAGATCTAGTTCTGCGTTTTCGACATTCCAGGAGTGAGAAAATATCAAAGTCTGGCATTCTGGAAATATTACCCTCATGATAAATGTTGTCATTAAATCCCAGTGGAAAGGGGTCTGTAAAAATTTAATCCATTTCAGTTCAGCTTCATGTCTTTTGATTATTTTGAATCTAGATGTAGAATTTGCATCGTAATAAAGTTTTTCCACTGGTTGTATAACAATGTTATTTACAGAATGACCTGTACGTCGAAAGTGACGGTACAAGAAAGTGTCAGTTTTCTTAGGCTTACTCATTCTACGATAATGCTCGTTCAATCTAGTTTTAAGCATGCGGTTAGTTTGACCGACGTACTGCATATTACAGTTTGCAGCACGTCAAGTAATTAGATAAATTAAATCTGTAGACTGTCATGTCAAATCAGACATGTTAACTACAGAGAAGCGTCTACCGTTTACAGATGAAGTAACGGTAGACGCAGTGCTTAAATGCGAACAACATCTGCACCTCTTGGCATTGCACTTAGAAATACTAGGATACATTCCACTTCTTTTCCACGGATTAGTATATTTTCGAAGGATGGGCGATTTGAGAGGAGATAGTCTTATACGAAGACTACTCCCAAAAACATTGGTATTGCCTGCTCCTTTGAGATTAACTGAAGTTACAGAAGACAAATTTAAGGGTCTAACCAATACCGAAGGCAACATAGTATTAAAGTTCTTAATAGAATGGGGAATCCGTACAGAAGAAGCAGAGTGTAACTTAAGGGGTGATATTGATATTTTAAATGTATTTGTGATACTCATTTGGGTTATTAAGGTTGTGATACCGTCAAAACTAAAGCGATGTTCATACCGGTTATTAAATAAATAAATACAACAGCATATAAAATTACTGAAGAAGATTCCTTCGAATAGAAGGAAGGTACAACAAAAGCCCACAAAACATCCTAGTCTACTTAAAGTACAGGGATGTCAAACAAGCAGTTGTTATACAACGAGGAACGAACATCGGTTTAATAATGACCTTCAACAGGTATCTAAAGGATGTCAATTGATGGAACAGTGAAAAGCAATTGCATAAGCAATCCCTGAGGATTGGAAAAATAAGAGCATTAAATGCATGTACGGGGAGACCTTTTACAGCCGCCACACGGCACAAACAAAACAGCCCTGATATGCAAAGTAGAAGTAAAACAAAGATCAGGAATTGATACAATTAACTTACTCCACCCATAAAAGACACCAAAGGGAAAGAAATACAAACATTAAGCGACAAGACCATAATGGAAACCTAAACAAAGGAAGGCCACAAGGACAGTTACTTTCCCACAAAATGGCCATATGGCCATCCAAAATAAAAAGACAAAAGTGATACACACAGTAAGTAACGAACAGCAACATAAATAAATCGCCACAGAAGAGCCGCCTTGGAACGGTCAGTGGAAGATTTCCACTGGGGGGCTTAAATCGATTTTACGTGGCCACAAAGCCGATTGGGCCCTAATTTCATCTGTAGCATCCGTGGGCTGGGGAATTGATGGTTGTGTTTTTTTTTTTTTTGTTGTTGTTGTTTTTTTTTTTTGTGTTTTTTATATATAAAAATTGGCTCATTAGTTCGGTTGAGATGGCAACTTATTGCAAGTTTCCATAGACTTATATTTTGGAGATTAAAAATGGCATTTACTGTCAAGCCTTTTGGGATATTTTGACATTTGTTTTATAGACATGTTCCTGTAGTAAACTTCTTTCAGCCATATGCTTTTATGCCAACCCCAGGGTGTGTCGGGGCATTGACCCGCCCCCTTCATTTCATGCATATATCTTACAACCAGTTAGATACATGTTCATCCCAAAACATATACATTCTTGTTTCTTTTTTACACGCATATACAATGACACCGAGCTGGGGGTACTGTGGGTGTGCTGGGGCAATGTCTCACTCCTTCACTTCACAAAAGGCCAAATATGTGAGAAACTGTTCAGAAACCCAGTGACATAATTCATTTCATGCATATATCTTACAACCAGTTAGATACATGTTCATCCCAAAACATATACATTCTTGTTTCTTTTTTACACGCATATACAATCACACCGAGCTGGGGGTACTGTGGGTGTGCTGGGGCAATGTCTCACTCCTTCACTTCACAAAAGGCCAAATATGTGAGAAACTGTTCAGAAACCCAGTGACATAAACATGAGGGGGTCATGCTCCACCCCTCCACTTCATAAAAAGCTGTATATCTCAGATACCATTTAGATCCCCTCCCCATAACCATATATTTCTTGTTCATTATGGTTAGACTTACACCAACACGGGGGTCTTTTTGTGCTTGGGCCACGTCCCACTCTCATACAAGATGGCCATGATGGCCCTGGATCGCTCACCTGATCTATAGTGTAACAAGTGGGCCCTGGGGAGGGCCATTTTTGACCCCCAGGGCTATAATTTGCAGAATCTTGGCAGATGTCTACAAGGTGAAGCTTCATTCCAAATATCAAAGCCCTTAGCCTTCTGATTTCAGACAAGAAAATTTTAAAATGTTTTCCTTATATAAGTCTATATAAAAACCACTGGGCTCCGGGGCAAGGCCATTTTTGGCCTCAGGGCTATAATTTTAACAATCTTGGTAGAGGTCCACAAGACGAAGCTTTATACCAAATATATCAAACACATTGGTCTTCTGGTTTCAGACAAGAAGATTTTCAAAGGTTTTTCCTACAGAAGTCTATGTAAAACAAAGCTTCATACCAAATATCAAAGACCTGGGCCTTGAAGTTTTTTCAATAAAAAAATATAGTGTTGCCTCCTGTGACCTTGATGTGCAACGGACCGGAACCATTTGAACAACCTGGGAGACCTTATAATCGGTCAATTAAAATCATGTTAAATGCCCGCCTGAGCTCTAGCGAGCATAGTGGCCCATGGGTCTTTTGTTCTTTTGACAGAATGGATATACCTAACAAAAAATCTCAGCATGATGTAAAGCTAGCTGATGTTCATAAAGTTCTATTTTTTTATACTATGAAAATTCTCAGTTTTACCAAAAACACTTAGAATCCATTATTTTCTTTTGGCAAATTGGATTTTGCATAACAAAAAAATCTTAGTACGATGGTTATATAAATAAACATCCACATAATGCAATAGGGCCTATGTTTCTACATGCCCCGAATAATGGATTTCAGTGTGTTTTTTTTATGTAAAAATTTGCATTTTTCGTACCCCACGAAATGAAACTTTTTATATATTTAAAAAATTTATTTTTTTCCTGTAGTTAACTTAGACCCATATGTCATTTTTTACAACAAAACATTTTCAAGAATCCTAACCACTAACTTTTTAAAAAATTATTCCCGTTTTCCGTGTTTTTTGTCATTTTTCCACATTTTTACCCCAAAATAGACAATTTTTCATAATTGTATGAAGCTGAAATTTTTTCTTTTGCTACTTGACAGCAGTAAATCAAGGTCTGGCTATTTAAATCAATTTGGTGTGATTTCTTAAAAATTTTATTAATTAATTCCTGTTTGGGGCGATTTTAATTCAAATTTCAAACATTTCACCCGAAAAGAATCATTTTTGCCAGGGAATATTTTGGGGGATTTTTTTCCTGTAAGTCAGGACACCTCACTGATTTTGAAAATAGTGAAAACCCTTCTGAAGGAATTTGTTTGAGGTTCAATACTATTTTGACTGGCCTATAACCATTCACCTAATACTATAGCTCGAAAAAATTGACCCGAGACTGGTGAACTCTATTAACAGTATTTCACACCGACTGAATGCATGTATCTCCCGAAAATGGCGATATTGTTATTCAATACACAGAGGTCGGCAAATGGGTCTCAATTCACGAGATGCCGAAAATTCACGAGAAGTTTACCAAAGCCGACGTATTAGGCGATAACATTGACTAATTTATTCCTTGCATAAAGGTCAGTCTCATGTCAAATTGCTCGAACTATACATAAAACGTTTCGAAAAATGGTCCAGCACCTCCGGAGAAGAAGATCTTTTACAAGTTTGCACCATATTTGGGCATGGGGGCTATCTTGATAATGTGACCGAGACCATTCAATCACGATTTCATACCCCAATGCAGGAAGTTGCATATGAACTTTAACTGAAAATGGCCCGTGTGTGTAATAGAAAAGGACTTTGAAATGTTGATGGACCTGGAATCCAAATGACCTTGGGTCAAGGTCTTCCGATCACCTTGGCCTTTGGTACCCATAGACATAGAATTTATACCTATCCTTATGTCAAGGACCGAAATATTTTTTGAAAACGCCTTGTTCTAAGAAACCACAGTTGACTTTGCAGTAAAATAAGCCAAGGTCAGCCTAGGGTTATCATTTGAACTAGCTTGGTAGTACTCAGTCAGCTTATGCTGCATACCAAGTTTCAGGGCAGTCGACCCAGTGATTCTAGAGAAGAAGAATTTTATTTATTTATTTATTTATTTCATATTTGGGCATGGCGTCCATCTTGGTCATGTGACCTAGACTATTACATCAAGATTTTGTTCCCTCATTGTCAGAAGGTTGCATGTGGAATTTAATTGAAATTCTAATGCACTTGCGCATGTAACGAGACGTCTGATTGGATAACGTCAAGAATTTGCGACAGTATATTCTACGATATACTGTCGGAAATCCGACGTCAACATGTAACGTCGTTTTTCATTGGTTGTCATTTGGTTTTACGCAGCTCACTGTGTTTGCCGTTTTGGGCAAAATGGGCATTTTTCTAGCAAAAAATAGAATGGGGATAACTGTATTGGAAATTGTCATTTGGAGAGGTAAATCGACGGTTTTACGGTCGCAAATTACGTGCTCCGCTAACGCGTCGCCGTAAAACGAAATTTCCGACCGTAAAACCGCCGATTTACCTACCCAAATGACAATTTTCAGTACAGTTATCCCTATTTGACCTGCTAGCTGATTTAGAGAAAATGTTCATTGAAATGCATTCAAAGCGACCTTGGGCCAAGGTCGCCGATTGACCTTGAAGTTTAGCATTCATAGACATACAGTTTTACCTACTGTCAAGTCAAAGACCACCCGACGCTACCTACCAAGTTTCAAGACAATCGGCCTGGAGAAGAAGATGGTTTAAGGTTTTCAACATATTTGTAGCATCTTGGTCATGTGACCTGGACCAGTCGAGCAATACCATGTTTAAACTCATAGTTATATTTAAATGAATGGGGAAATGTGACATCGGGCCTTATTTCACTTATGCGTATTCATACCCTTGGCTCGAAATAAGTGAAGTCATCTTGAAAAGGCAGTAAATCTAAAACAAAAATCTCGTCAGTGAAATTTCACTCAACTGGATACGCATACTGATAACATTGAGTTGGTTCTAGCTGATAAATCCTACTTCAAACTCTTAAGTCCGTTCTTCATTCTAGAGGAAATGTCTAATGAGAAACAAAATGAAATCCGATGACGCCAAATAATTATTGAATAAATGGACATTATTACCTTGGAAACATAATCGTCAGCTTTTAGAGGCTTATTAGAAACGAACCCAGAACGCCAATATACGAGCGAGACAAAAGAAAGCCTAATTTACATTGTAACTAGGAAACACTCATATCAGCCTGCGCAGCTGAAAAGCGAAACACCTGATCTCAATCTCCTTAGGTGACACAGTTGTAAGGGGAATGAGAACATCTGACAAAATTTTTTCCGCTATTTTTCATAGGGAGACAACTTTCGGGAATCCCTGTTCGCTTTTCATTTAGCCCTGTGCCACTGAAAAAGGGGTCTACTCTTAAAGGAAATAATTTGCTTCTTTCCTTTAAAATAAACGAGCGAGACATCAATAGAAAGCCCAATTTACATTGTAACTAGGAATCATTTAGATCAGCCTGCGCAGCTGAATAGCGAAACAGCTGATCTCAGGTCTCCTTGGGTGGCACAATTTTAAGGGGAATGGGAGCACCCGACAATTTTTTCCGCTATTTTTCATACGGGGACAACTTTCGGGAATCCCTGTTCGTTTTTCATTTAGCCCTGTCCCACTGAAAAAGGGGTCTACTCTTAAAGGAAAGAATTTGCTCCTCAGGAACATTTTTTTCCTTTCAGAAGTGTTCCCTATTGACATGGGAGACAAAAATATTTTTGCAGGAGTTGCGTCCCCTGAAAGTGTATCCATTTCCCTTAAGTGTTTTTACAGTTTTATTGTACAGTTTTGCAATAAAAAAAACTCAGGTGGACCAGAATCGCTCACCTGGATTAGGCTGACCATATGTCACATTGTGCCATGCTGGCCACCTTGGCTATTAGTAATCCTGAATCTGTATGTTCCCTTGAAATTGATGACGCCACAAAAGGGTCTGAACTGCACAGTCCCACTTAGGATTCAGGAGGAAATGATGTTGGTACAGTGTGGATGGTTAATTCTTGCATACCAGGCAAGGAAATCCGTGATTTTACCCTGGGATAGAAATTTAGTGTTCTGAGCCTGGTATTCCGACCCAAAATCGAATATAATCGCGTGCTTGATAAATGCACTGGTTGATTACGACCGTCGTTAAGGTTGACGTCACAGCAAGTCACTAACTATTCATGCAGTGTCAACACAATATGGCGGACGTTGGTAACCGAAGTGACTACAGCATTAAAAATCCGCGCTAAAAATGGAAGGTATGCAAGAAAAAGAATCCAATATGGGTGTGAGGGGTGGATAGAAAAATCCGTCCCTCGGGATCACTGTCGGGCATCACTCGGCAAGCCTCGTGATGCCGGACAGTGTCCCTCGGGACGGATTTTTCCATCCACCCCTCACACCCATATAAGATTATTATATTCTTGCACACCAGACAAGGAAATCCATAATTTTAGCTTGGGATAGAAATTCTTTTCTAACCCTGGTGTGCCTATCAAGAATCGAATATTCCCGCGTGTTTGATAAATGCACTGGTTGAATACGACCTCATATGCGCCATCGTTGGGGTTGACGTCACAACACGTTACGTGACGTCACTGAGCATCACTGTAGTGTCATGACAATATGGCGGACGTCGGCAACCGAAGTGACTGCAGTATTAAAAGTCCACGCTCAGAAATGGAAGGCATGCAAGAAAAAATTCCAACATGGGTGTGAGGGGTGGATAGAAAAATCCGTCCCTCGGGATCAGTCGGGCATCACTCGGCAAGCCTCGTGATGCCGGACAGTGACCCTCAGAACGGGTGGGGTGGATAGAAAAATCCGTCCCTCTGGATCACTGTCGGCATCACGAGGCAAGCCTCGTGATGCCGACAAGCCTCGTGATGCCGGACAGTGACCCTCGGGACGGATTTTTTACATCCACCCCTCACACCCATGTAAGATTCTTATAGTGTATAGGATACTGTAACAGGGACTTTTGCCCCATCTTCAATTCTTGGATATTCGAACGGACAGCTTTTAGCAACTGTGAATATCCATGTCGCTTTGATGCTCCTCATTAAGTTTCAGCCTTACACTTTGGGAGGTGTCCTTTGAAGAATTTCAAGTTGGACACCATAACCACCATCTTGGATATCGAAGCGCAAAGATTTTAGCAATTATGAAATTCCATGTTGCCCAATTGCCTCTCACAATGTTTTGGCTTAATCTCACTTATCATTATGGAGCAGATGCGTTTGAAGGTTTTCAAGATGGCCACCATGGCAGCCATCTTGAATATCGGAACAAAACAATTTTAGCATTTCTGAATCACCATGTCAACCTGATTCCTTCCATTAAATTCAATCCAGCTTCTGACCTACAGTTTGGGAGGAGATATCATTTAAAGAATTTGTCCTCTGTTCCAACAAGTTTGATTGGGATCGGATCGAACATAGAGTTGCTATCACCCGAACAACATTTTCAATAGTGTATGTCTATGGGAGACTACTGGGCAAGTATCTCTTGTGTGAATAATCCGGTCTGCCCATAATTCTAACACAGCGCGCCTATATAGGTACTGGAAAATAACTGTTTTATTCTACAACAAATCACGGCAAAGAAGAACGTGACGAGTGACGTCATTAAAAACTGCCAATTTATAATAATAATAATAATGATCGACCTTATTATAGAGGGTAACACATTTAGTACTAGTACTAATCTTCCATGTGGCCCTCTTTTCCTGGGAAGAAACCAGTACTGAGCAATGTGGATAAAGTCTCTTACTCAAGGAAACAACACATGACGCGTGTGAGGCTCGAACCCGGTACCTCTCGATCTCGAAGCCGATGCTTTACCACTGCACCACTGCGCTCCACTAGGAAACACTCATATTAATGACGTCACTAGTCGATTTCCTTGGCGTTAGACGATGTAACGTCATATTCTCGCATCGAAAGCGTTAGAAAAGGATATAAATGCCTGTGTTTCAGTCGATAATTTTAGCGGAATTTCTTCTAACAATGACGAAAAGTTGTGAGATTTTAAAGGAAACAACAGCATTATTGCCGATTTTCAGCCTGTAAGAATCGATAAAGATCAGCTCTAGTTTGTGATTTGTTGAGTAATAAATCACAGTTTGTCAGTCAGTTGTAAGTAGACAATCACGCGCGCTGCGCGATCGTGATTTGATCTACTTCATAACTGACCTCCAAACTGTGATTTAGTACTCAACAAATCACAGTTAGAGCTGAGCTATTTCTTAATTCGAACACGTCCAAGATTTAATGGCTGTCCTCCTTACCTACAAGCTGAATGAGCATCTGATCAAAAGTAAAGTCGCCGCAGCTTGGTTTGAAGAATTTGTCCTCACTACCTACAAATTTGATGGGAATCCGATACAAAAATAAAGTCGCTATCGCAATAGTATGTTTATTGCAGAAGTAACTCTCATGTAAATAATACGATCTATCCCTAATTCGAACGTGTCCATTGAATGGCTGTCCTCTTTACCTACAAGCTAAACAAGTAAAGCTATTACAAAAAGCTAGAAAGCTATGTCTGCGCTTTGCACCTATCAAATGTGAATGTCTAGAGTTGTATCCAATAAATGTGCGTTCTACAATTGGCCGTCTTTGTCAGTATTCTAATTGTGAGTCTGTACACAGGATCCTGCCGGCTGCAGTATAATGTCTGAAATGTCCAAGTTGCAAATGCTGTAATTTTGTCAAAAAACACTTTTCATCTTCAAAAAGGCACATGTGCAACTTCAATATACCTGTAACATCTTATCAAATGGAATACAGAAGTTAAGTAGACTTTAAAGAAACCTAATTAAAGATTAACCAATCCCCCCCCCCCCCCCACACACACACACACAAAATAAAATAAATAAATGCTAACGGCGAGGCAAGATTTTTTTTCTTAGCTCATCGGAGCCGAAGGCTCCTGAGAAGCTTATAGGATAGTCAGTGGTCCGTCGTGGTCGAGAGTTTGTCATTAGCCTGTAAAAACATGATATCAATAACGGGCTTGTACAAATGAGATAACAATTCTGTGCCAGAGCTCTGCCGTGGCCTCTTTTTGTGTGAAAGCTTATTCTTGATATGGGCCGCTTTTTGGGTCGATTGTTTACGATCAACCCAAATTTACTAAATGGCAAAACGGAATTCCTGCAGTTGTTCACGAGCCCATCATTGATTTGGAAAAACCAATATTAATAGAACTTGAAACGTTGCGCTATTTTTATCGATGCAACATATAGGTCAGAGCAGAGAGTCTTGGCAGGAATCGTGTGAACACCGAATACACAGATCCGACGCCGCGGAATTTGGCTTCTGCTCAACAGGTTGCACAGGGACTACACTGTTTGCTTAAATAGTGGCATTTGAGGGTTAAAACAGATAGTAATATTAGAATGCCAGGTTGCTCACGTAATGAAAGAAAAACAATACACGCTGTCACGAGACGTCTTCATAAAACAGTTACATAATTGTATGCAAAGTCGAGTTAAAGTAGACTTTTCGCACTTCTGTTTAGAACCTTGAAATGTTTAAGAGCAAAAAATGAGCAGCCCAGTCTTTATTGGTGGTACCGTTATTAGGCATACAGCGTAGACCCAGATCGGATAGACACTACATTCCTTCTGATCATGGTCGGCACTATTTGCCATATGTATATAGCAACAGTTTTGAACATGAGTCAGGCCCGTACGCAGACTCTGAAAAGGGGCGGGTTGAGGGTGTGAATTTCGGGTGAAAAACTGCATGAATCTGAGATAATTTCCAAACTGGCGAGGGGCTCCGTTTGCACCCTCCCAACTGTGTGCGAGCCTGCATCATCAGGTAAAATTAACTTTTTTGTTTGAGCATATGGCTGAAGGGGCTCTGTTACAGATCAATGTTATTCAGTGGTTGGATTGAGCAAGAAGAAAAGAGAGAGGATTAACAACGACACACATTGTGGATGCTGATCAGAAGCCATCGATGGATCTACACTGTTTGCAGCTGGATAAAATGGTAAACATGTAATATTTTGTTTTGCATAATCAATGAACTACTCTAAATTCAGAAAGATGAATCAATATACGCGTATATAGAACTGGAACAATTAAACACATTAGCAAATGAAAAGTACATGTAAATAATTTGACGGAAAATGCTACCATATTTTTTTTTAGACAAAAAAAAAAACTGACTGAACACTTTTCTTATAATGAATAATTTTAACGGGTGCCCACCGTCTATGTTATAAAGCAGAGAATCCTTTGCTTGCTATTGTCTGCGTGACTGTCACTGACCATCTGACCTTGAACAAAATCCAAGTACTAGTTGTTTATAGCATTCCTAAGACGTCAGAGCGAAGCGTAAGAAGGAAATTCTGGGCTGTGCTCGTTTGTGCGCGGCCGGTTTCAGCTCTGCGTGGAAGCATCATGCAGCCCATCTATTATTCAAGCTCCGATGGGCGGGGCGGTTGGACTGCGCTCGTGCACTTTGGCATTGGCAAACAGAATCTACATAATCAGACGCCACATAACGCGATATCTGATCAGATCTACTGTGCTTGCTTAAATTTAAATGAACAGTTCTATTCTTGTACAAATGAGATAGCAATTCTTTGCCAGAGCTCTGTCGTGGCCTCTTTATTGTGTGAAAGATTATACTTGTTATTGGCCGTTTTTTCTTCTGTGAAAGTTTATACTCGTTACATAAATCTAAAGGTCAACTTGCATTGTGGGTAACAAATGGCTGTACTTCCGTGTTAAACCCTTCGTCTATAATGCCTACGCCCATGGCCGTAGACAATGAGTATCTGATAACAAAATAAGTCGCTATCGTCGGACAACATTTTGCCCATTATATGTTAATGGGAAACTAAAGGGCATCTCATGTAAATAGTCCGACCTGCCGCAAAACTGAACTACGAGGCCCTCAAGGATGTGAATAATTCGAACTTTTCCATGATTTTAGACATGTCCTCATTAACTGCAAGTTTGATGAAGTTTCTATCAAAAATGAATTCACTATCGAACAACATTTTCCCCATTACATGTCTATAGAAGAGAAAAGGGCAAGTAACTCTCATGTAAATAGTCTGATATGCCCTAAATTCGAACTCGTCTAAGATTGTATTACAGTCCTCTTTGCCTGCAAATCGCTATCACATGGACATCTTTTTTTCCAAAGTCTATTAGACCCTGAATGGTGGGTAACTCTCATGTCAAAATAGGCGAAACTTGGCACAAATTAAACATGTCCGAGCTTTAAAGGTCAAGTGAAATGAAAATTCCACTTTTTGTGTTATCATATTTATTTTAAAGATCTTAAACCACTGACCAACGTGTTGAAAACCGCATAAAAATTCCATTTAGTTCAGAAGTTATGACTGTTTAAAGTCAGCCATCACTTATTTTATGCCAGAAAAGTTTTTGTTACTATAAACCGATTTCTATCCCACAATGCCTCATTCTGTGATGTCACATGAGGTTTAAAACTTTACTTAAAAAAACATCTTTACAATTATACAAACAGAATTGATGTAAGTCATATCTGGGTACAGGATAATAAAGCACTTATATACTCACCGGAAATAGAAACTATACACTCATTTTTATATTGTCACTCGCAAAACATTTAAATGAAATTTGACTTCCAGTTATATAAACAATCATCAGTGGCATGCCTGATTTATCGAATAAAATCTTTAATGATAGCTACGATTTAACAGGTAAAGCCACATATTTAAGGCAAGGGTCAAAATCTTGGTGTTCTGTTTCCATTGAGTCAAACATTTTGAATCGCGAATGTGATGCATTTTTACCGATTATTACTCATCATCTAACGTTAGGAATATTGTTTACAAAATGAAAAATTTCACAATTGTTGAAATGTTGTCGACCTTTAAATATTGTACCAAACCACCGGAAGTGTTCGAAAAGAATGGCATTTCTGATTGCGGTTTTTATTTTAATCAATAATTAAGACACATCTGAAGATGCTAATGAATTGAAGGCATCTTGGGCCGAGTTTTGGCTTATAACATTATTTTGAAAATTTCGCTCAAAAAAGCAGTTTTTGAGATTTCAATAAAATGATTGTTTCTCGATATTTTTTAGATGTTATGTTATTTTTTAAGCCTTGCTTTTAACTTATTACCTATACGCAAAAATGTTGAAGTCAAAATTCGATAAAAATATTTTGTGAAAATTGCACTTTTTTACATTTTCACCAAAAACTTTTACTTTGAACACCAGATTTTCTTTAAATTGTTACATGATTCATGTCCATAGTTAGTCGAATCCTTAATCAGTATTTTTTAACTGAAATATCCACTTGCTATAACAGGCGAGACAATTTAAAAGTGTATAGTTTCTATTTCCGGTCAGTATATTTACAATAAATAAATGTTGTCAAATGCAAAATTAACTACATATGATATAACCGTTTAAATTAAGATTTAAAAAAAAGTTTAAACAATTTAGAACTATATCATGAAATGAAAACATGTCATGAAATGAGGAAAATTATTTTATTCCTTATTAGAACAAGCCAAAAAAAGGAACCACAAGAAAAAATGTCCACTTTACCCAGAAAATTTTGAATCTAAAAAACAAAAATCATCATAATCATCACATTTTAAGTTTACATTTACAACAGATATAGAGGATCTTACATGAGTGCTCATGTATTATTGAATTTATTAAACGAGTTGAGGAAAAGGGATAAAATGCGAGGCTTTGCCGCATTTTATCCATTTTCCTCGACGAGTTTAATAAATTCAATAATACATGAGCACGAATGCTAGATTCTATTTATCATATGACATTTATAACGCATTTTATTTACATTTGTTTACAAAAATATCAATATTCCGCCATCAATAAACACGACGTCGTTAAGGACGTCGTACATGTAACGTTATGGAACGTATCTGCCTAATTTGCATATTTAATCCACTAGTGGATTATCGAAAATATTACATGAGTTAATTACACTCTCAGACGCGACGTCATATGATAAATTCTTACGTACAATTATTAAAAATAATATCATTTTTATTATGATTTAAAAGTTTTTAAAATATTCAACTATTTTAAATGTTTCAAAAGGCTCATATGACGTCATAAACTCGTCCATGAATATTAATGAGCAATGCAAAACCTTTTGGAGAGTTGATGACATAAGTCCATTTACAAAACGTTGTATCTTTGGAACGGTTTGGAATTTTTCAGTGCTGATCTGCCCGCAAAACAATCAGGTTCAATAGTTGATGCATGTCCTCATTATCTGTAAATCTGATGAAGATTCCATCAAAAATGAAATCCTCATTATCCAGACAACATTTTCCTAAGTCTATGAGGCATGTAAGGGAGAGTAACTCTCATACGAATAGTCGAAACTCGAACTTGTCCGAGATTTTATGCCTGCAAGTTTGAAGGTTCTACCAAAAATGAAGTCATTGTCAATCGGACAACATGTGGCCCATAAAGGGCAAGTAACCCGTAAGAGAATAGCCCGATCAGATCATCAGCCACAAATTCGAACTTGCCCAACATTTTGTAGCTGTCCTCATTTCCTACAAGTTTGATGAGAATCTGATTAAAAGTAAAGTGACAATCGCTTGGGCAGCATTTTTCCCAATTATATGTCTGTATGAAACTAAAGGGCAAGTAACTCTCCTCTGAATAATCCCCAAACTGCAAGTTGTCCAAGATTGTATGGCTGTCCTCATTACCTACACGTTTACTGAGGATCTGATTAAAAATAAAGTCACTATCGCCCTCAAGGGCGAGTAACTCTCATGCTAATAGTCGAAACTTGGTCAAAATCATACTTGTCCGAGATTTTATAAAAGTTTGAAGAAGATCAAAAATAAAATCACTGTCTATTGGGCAACATCTTACTCATTATAAGTCTACGAGAGACTACAATGCAAAACAATTGCAAGTGAATGACACGGTCTGTCCCAATTTCAAACTTGACCTCAAGCTTAATGATGATCTGTTCATAAATAAAGTCGTTATTGCCCTTTAAACCGAGGTCCCGTCTCTGCAGGTATGACTTTAGCTGTTGGTTAGACGAACACTCACTCACTCACTAAAGGAAAGGAAATCACACGGGAATAATCCGATCTGCCCCAAATTCGAATTTGTCCAAGATTTTATGGTTGTCCTCATTACCTTGAGTTTACTGAGGATCTGATTAAAACTGGTGTCGCAATCGCCCAGGCAATATTTTACCCAGTCTATGCCTTAGGGAGACCAAAGGACAAGTAATTCTTACGTGAATAATCCTACCTACTTGTCCACGATGTTATGGCTGCCCTCATTACCTGCAAGTCTGGTGAAGATCTCATCAACAAGAGGGCAATGATTGCCCGGATCGCTCACCTCTCCATATTGTACGAATGAAATGGTAGGTCATCTATGGCGGAGTAGAGGGTTGAGCAATTTTGATTGACGGTGACCGAAGACACAGTTCCGTGAAATATATTTAAAATCAGCCTGGTTGTTTAGAAGTCATTTTTTAGGTTTGTTTCTCTTCAGCTCTGGTGGCCATTATGTTCAATGAAGCAAAACATTTTGACCACTTTTGTTAGAGGATTACCCATGGAACATTCCTGTAATATTGTTTCCTTTTAGAGTAAGAACTCTTTAAGTTCTTGCGACCAGCTTGTTCAGCAGAGTACAAAATTTGAACAATTATGACAGCTGGTCACCCAAAAGCTTTCAATCAGAGCAGAATATTTTAAGCAATTATGGTAGAGGGTCAACCCAGGAACATGCCAAAGAAATTATTTCAAATACATCCAATGGTTAAAGAGGAGAAGTCAAAAGATTTTTTGTCTATTTTAGGTCTGGTGGTAATCTTGTTCATCGAAGCATAAGGGTTTGACCAATTATGGTAAATGTTCACAAAAGAACCATTCCTGTGAATTATTTCAAAATGCATCCACTGGTTTAGGTGGAGAAATTTTTAGCTCTCGTGGCCATCTTATTGACCAGAGCAAAACGCTTTGAGCAATTTTGGTAGAGGGTCACCCCAGGCACATTCCTGTAAAATTAATTTAAAATCCATTCACTGGTTAAGCAGAAATCATTTAAAGGTTGTTTTTTTCTATTTTAAGCTCTGGTGGCCACCTTATTCATCCGAGCGGAACGGGTTGAGATATTGTGGTAGAGGGCCATCAAAGGAACGTCCTTGTGAACTAATTTTAACATCCATCCATTGGTTACAGAGAAGAAGTCATTTATAGCTTTTCTATTTTTAGCTCTGGCAGTCATCTTGTTCATCCGAGCAGAACAGTTAAAGCAATTTCGGTAGAGGGACACCACTTATTGTAATGATATATTGTACCAAGTTTGACTAAAATTACTAAATTCGTTGATGAGATAAAGTGTAGACAAGCCATTTTTGGTCCACCGTTGGCTGTTTTGGTGGGCCTGTGACCTTGAAAAAACAGTCAAAGTCACAATAAAAATCTAATCAAATCTGCGGTTAGTTGTAATGGTATATTGTACCAAGTTGGACTTAAATTAATCAATTCGTTAACTTGAGGCCCAAGTGGGGCAGAATCGCTCACACGGATGAGTCATATCATATATTACATTGTGTCTTGGTAGCCATTTTGGCTATCATATCACATTGCCTTCAGCAATTCTGAATCTGCTTGTTTGTTTTTCGGTTGATTTGTGGTTTAACGTCCCTGTCAACGCTGTATATGTCATTTTGCAGGCTTCCAATATTGTGGGACTTTTACCCGGCATTGAGATGAAATGACATCTCAAGCCCTGTCGCCCAATGAATACAATAGGGTTTATAAGCACAAACGGTCAAACTCGCACCACATTGCCTGGGCAGGCTTAGATCCACAAAGCGGGTAACCAGTACGCATGTGCGGTCAGTTTCATCTCTGCGTGGAAGCATCGTGCAGCCCATCTATTTCTTCGAATATGCATGTTATATTGATGCCTGAACAGCTTAGTCTGATTTTGGGATTCAGGAAGAGATGATGTTGATGCAGATTGGAAGTGAATAGTTTGGCAGAACAGAGCTATCGTTTGAACCTGCCTTTGGCATCTTCTGTTATTAAAAATGAGGACCAAGTAGGCCCTGAATCTCTCACCTGATTTCAAAGATGTTAAATAGCTTCGGAAAGGTTTTGCGGCCTCTTGTTTATCAGAGCAGAACAAGTTTACGTGTTCATCAGAGCAGAAAAATTATATCTAATTCGGTAGAGGGTGACATAAGCAACATTCCTGTGAAGTTTAAATCAAATTGGCCGAAGGGTTTAGGCATATAAATCATATTGTTGACCTATTTCAATTTTTAGCTCTAGTGGCCATTTTTCATACGAGCCAAAGGATTTTAGCTACTTTGGTAGAGGGTCACCTAAGTAACATTCATATGAAGTTTCATTGAAACTGGCCCACGTTGTTTAGGTGGAGTTGGCATCTAAATCAAATTGTTGATGATTTTCTATTTTTAGCTCCGGTGGCCATTTGTTTCATCCAGGCAAAATAATTTTAGCTAATTAGATTGAGGGTCACATAAGCAAAATTCCTATGAATTTGAATGAAATTGGCCCAGGTATAGGAGAAGTTGCTATTAAAATATTTTTTTTTTTTATTTTTAGCTCTGGTGGCCATTTTGTTTATCAGGGCGAAAAATTTTAGCTATTTTGGTTGAGGGTCACCTAAGCAACATTCCTATGAAGACTGACTCAAATTGGCCCAATGATTGAAGAGGAGTTGGCATATAAAGCGAATTGTTTTCATTTTCTATCTTGTGCTCTGGCGGCCACTTTTGTCATCAGATCTGAACTGTTTCAGCTAGGTGTTGGGTCGTCAAAGCAACATTCCCATGAAAAATAGAAGTGGAGGCAATGATCAGGAATCGATACAATAAACCCACAGCTCCCTTCAGAGACACCAAAGAGAAAGAAACACAAACATGAAACAACAGATCCCAATGGAAACATCAACAGCGGAAAGCCAAGTTACTTTCTCACAAAATGGCCAATAGGCTATCCAAAATAAAATAATATAAGCGACACAAACACCCAAAGACAAACCATAACAAAAGTAAACCGCGACAGAAGAACCGCCTTGGAACGGTCAGTGGGAACGACTTCCACTGGGGGGCTTAAATCGATTTTACGTGGACACAATCCTCGCCCTTACTTCCGTTGCGTTTACTACACATTATTTGTTCGGTCAAAAGAAGGCCTCATGAAGTTTGAATTAAATTAGCCCAATGGTTTAGTAGACGTTTCTATTTAAAGATCTTTCTATTTTTAGCTCTGGTGGCCATTTTTCCCATCGTAGTGGAACCGTTTTAGCTATTTTGGTAGCGGGTTACCTCAGCCACATTCCTATGAAGATTGACTACAATTAGCCCATGGGTATACGAGAGTTGTTTAAAGATTTTTTTCTATTTTTAGCTCTGGTGGCCATCTTGTTCAGCAGATTGGAACGGTTTAACTATTTTGGAAGAAGGCCGCCTAAGCAACATTCTTATGAAGTTTGATTGAAATTGGCCGAAGGGTTTAGACGGAGTTGGCATTCCAAGCAAAATGTTGATTTTTTCTATTTTTAGATCAGGAGTCCAATTTTGCTCATCGGAGCGGAACCGTTTTAGCCATCTTGGTAGAGGATCACCTTAGGAACATTCCTATGAAGTTTGAATGAAACTGACCCAAGGATTCAGGAGAAGCTGTCATTTAAAGATTTTTTTTTTAATATTAGCTCTAGCAGCGTTTTTTTTTCATCGGAGCGAAACCGTATTATATATTGGCAAAGGGTCACCTGGGCAACATTCCTATGAGGTTTGACTGAAATTGGCCCAAGGGTATATGATGAGTTGTCGTTTATAGATTTTCTATTTTTAGCTCTATTGACTATCTTGTTCATCAGAGCGGAACGATTTTAGCTATTTTGATAGACACCCATGCATCATTCCTATGGAGTTTGATAGAAATTGGTCCAATTGTTTAAGAGTTAGCATTTAAAGCAAATTTTTTATGTTTTTTTTTTTCTATTTTAGCTCTGGTGACCCTTTTGTTCATCGGAGCGGAACCTTTTTTGCTACTTTGGTAGGGGGTCACCTACGCAACAGTACTATGAAGTTTGAACGAAATTGGAATAAGGGTTAAGGAGGAGTTTAAAGATTGTTCTAAATGTTAAGGAGTTTAAAGATTTTTAGCTCTGGCGACCATCTTGTTCATCGGAACGGAACAGTTTTAGCTATTCTGGCAGAGGGTCACCTAAGCAACATTCCTATGAAGTTTGAATGAAATTGGCCCAGGGGTTAAGGAAGAGTTGGCATGTAAAGCAAATTATTGTTTTTCTATTTTTAGCTCTGGTGGCAATTTTGTTCATCAGAGCGGAATCGGTTTAGCTATTTTGGAAGAGGGTCACCTAAGCAACATTCCTTTGAAGTTTGAATGAAATTAGCCTAATGATATAGGAGAAGGTGCTGGTAAAAGATTTTGTCTATTTTTAGCTCTGGTGGCCATCTTGTTCATTGGAGCGGAACGATTTTAACAATTTTGGAAGAGGGTCATCAAAGCATTATTCCTGTGAAGTTTGAATGAAATTGGGCCGAGGGTTTAGGAGGAGTTAGCATTTAAGGCAAAGAGTTGACGCCGCACGACACACGGCGGACATTGACCGATCACAGTAGCTCACCATGAGCACTTCTAGTCAACCAATCATGTGAATACAAGTGTAACACAAAGATAACAAACCGTATCTTCTTGTGGACTAAGCGAGTCTGACATATACTGACAGCATCTGAGCCATCTGGGAAATCAGAATGCAATAATATCTCCAGATGTCGCCCACTAATTTCAGCTCAATGCAACAGATCATTCGGTAGAAGATTTGGTTTGCCAATATGGCAGCCATCTGGGATATCAGAACAGATTGGTACAAAGAAGTTTGAATATCCAAGTCACCCCAATGCCTTCCATCAAGTTTCGGCTTAATTCAACTTGACGTGGTTTGAAGATTTTCAAGCTGGCCAACATGGAAACCTTTTAGATAGCAGAACAGAATTTGTCCATGTTGCCATTATGCCTCCAATCAAGCTTCACCTCCATCCGACCTTTGGTTCGGGAGATGTCGTTTGAAGAATTTCAATGGCCACCAGGCAACTTGTATACATGTATCTGTTTAGCTTATCCAAATTTCCATGTCATCCCTATGACTCCCGTCAAGTTTCAGCTTCTCTGGTTCGGTAGGTTCTTTTAGAATTGGGCCCCGTCAAGCGATTTTGGTACTTATCGCCTATGCGAGCAGCGATGGTTCAGGCGAGCCTGCGCATCCGCGCAGTCTCGCCAGAACCTTCGCTGCTCGCTCATACAAGCAGTGAATCAAGAGGAACCTTCAGACAGAAAGCCATATCCCTGGCCCCTCTGAATGGCTGGGCATGCGCAGTTAAAATTTGTCATGACGGAATGCTCGAAGACACAATTTCGCTTGGCGGGGCTCAGATAATAGGACATAATTTCTTCATGTGGCCATTATGCCTCCAATCAAGTTTCACCTTCATCCGAACTTTGGTTCGAGAGATGTCGTTTGAAGAATTTCAATGGCCACCAGCCATCTTGTATATCTGCTTAGCTTATCCGAATTTCCATGTCATCCCTATGACTCCCGTCAAGTTTCAGCTTCTCTGGTTCGGTAGGTTCTTTTAGAATTGGGCCCCGTCAAGCGATTTTGGTACTTATCGCCTATGCGAGCAGCGAAGGTTCAGGCGAGCCTGCGCATCCGCGCAGTCTCGCCAGAACCTTCGCTGCTCGCTCATACAAGCAGTGAATCAAGAGGAACCTTCAAACAGAAAGCCATATCCCTGGCCCCTCTGAATGACTGGGCATGCGCAGTTAAAATTTGTCATGACGGAATGCTCGAAGACACAAATTCGCTTGGCGGGGCTCAGATAATAGGACATAATTTCTCCATGTGGCCATTATGCCTCCAATCAAGTTTCACCTCCATCAGAACTTTGGTTCGGGAGATGTCGTTTGAAGAATTTCAATGGCCACCAGCTATCTTGTATATCTGTTTAGCTTATACGAATTTCCATGTCATCCCTATGACTCCCGTCAAGTTTCAGCTTCTCTGGTTCGGTAGGTTCTTTTAGATAATAGGACATAATTTCTCCGTGTTGCTAAGGGCAACACGGAGAAATTATGTCCTATTATCTAAAAGGAAATTATGTCCTATTATCTAAAAAGAAATTGTGTCCTATTATATAAAAGGAAATTATGTCCTATTATCTAAAAGGATCCTCCAATCAAGTTTCAGCTCCATCCGACATTTGGTTCGGGAGATATCGTTTGAAGAATTTACAGATGGCGTCCCTGCACAGCCATCAGAACAATTTTAGCAAATTTGAATCTGCAGGTTGTCCCAATACCTCACATCAAGTTTTTCAGCTTAATCCCACCCTTGGTTCGGGAAGAGATTTCATCTGATGAATTTCAGGATGGCTGCCACAGAAGAATTTTAGCAAATCTGAATTGTCATTTCGCCCAAATACCTTCCATGAAGTTTCATCTTGACCCAGCCTATGGTTCATAAGATGTCGTTTGAAACATTTCAAGATGGTCACAATCATGGCGGTCATCCTGGATACCGAAATGGAATGTTTTAACAATTTTGAATCTCCATGTCACACCTCCCATCAAGTTTCAGCTTGATCAGACCTCTGGTTTGAGAGATGTCGTTTGTAGAATTTCAAGATGGCTGAATATTGGAACGGAACAATGTTGGCAAATCTGAATTGTCATGTCACCCCAAAGCCTCCACCAAGTTCCAGCTCGATTCGACCTTTAGTTCCGGAGGATATGTCGTTTGAAGAATTTGAAGATGGCCGATCTGGTGGTCATCTTGGAAATCTGAACAGATCCATCTTAGCAAATCTGAATCTCCATGTCACCGCAATGGCTCCCATCAAATTCCAGCTCGATTCGACCTTTGGTTCGGGAGGAGATGTCATTTGAAGAATTTAGAGATGGCCGTCATGGCGGCAATCTTTGAAATCCGAATGGAACCATTTTTATCCCCACGCTTTTCGAAGAAAAAGTGGGGATATTGTAATTGTCTCCGTCGTCCGTACGTACGTCCGTCCGTCCGTCTTACCGGACAACTCCTCCCACACATTTACAGCTAGAAACTTAAAACTTTGGGAACTGATAGGTCTTTGGTCTGAGGAGTGCATGGCACTTTCGGAATTTTGATCCTACCCCTAGGGGCCAGGCCAGGGGGTGGGGTGCCCCGGGGGTAAAAAATCAAAGTTTTCAGAACCTGGTCGTGTGACATATGAAACCGAACGGCATAATGAGTAGAATACATAGCAATCAAAATTTGACCCCTAGGGTCAGGTTTGAGGTCACCAGAGGTCAAAAACTTGGATTTTCACTCCCATAACCCCCTTTTTAACGATTACCGGATAACTCCTCCTACGCCGTTTCAGATAGAAACATGAAACTTTGGGAACTGATAGGTCTTTGGTCTAAGGAGTGCATGACACTTTCGGAATTTTGATCCTACCCCTAGGGGCCAGGTCAGGGGGTGGGGTGCCCCGGGGGTAAAAAATCAAAGTTTCCAGAACCTGGTCGTGTGACATATCAAATCGAACGGCATAATGAGTAGAATACATAACAATCAAAGTTTGACCCCCAGGGTCAGGTTTGAGGTCACCAGAGGTCAAAAACTTGGATTTTCACCCCGACAACCCTCTTTTTAGCGATTAACGGATAACTCAGACAAAAACAAGAAACGTTGGGACCTGATAGGTCTTTGGTCTGAGGAGTGCATGACACTTTCGGAATTTTGATCTTAAGATTGGGTGGAATTTGCAATCGAGAACTTATATAGTGGCGTATCTTTAAAAAAGCATGGGGATATGCGATGGCGTGCCATGGACTGCGCGATTCTAGTAGTAAATGTGAATCACCATGTCACCCTGATGCATCACATCCAGTTTCAGCAGTTCAAACGACATCTCCACCCGAACCGAACGTCGAAGTGATCGACGTTCGGTTCGGGTGGAGATTGCGTTTGAAGAATTTCAAGATCTTGGATATCAGAACGAAATCTTTGGATTGGTATGCAACACTGAATCAAGTATCAACTGAATTTGTCTTAGAGTCTATAAACTTTGTCATAAAACTTTAACCAAATGTAAAATTTCTAAGTATGTGACCTTGACCTCAATGTCAATCTGGGGGTGGGGGTGGGGGTGGTGGTGGGGGGGGGGGGGTGGACATGCATCAATGAAATCTTTAGACCAGTATGTAACTGACTTCAGTATAAGTATCAACTTAATCTATCAAAGGGTTCAGAAGATAAATCTCTTAGAAACTTTAACGCAAAACTTTAACCAAATGTAAAATTTCCAAGTCTGTGACCTTGACCTCAAAATATACCTAAGTGTCAAACTGTTCAAATTTTTTGCCCCCTAAATGTCGTTTCGTTGGTGCGGACAGACGGACGGACGAAAGGCAAGACGAAAACTATATTGCCCCACAGCATTCTTCGTATGCCGGGGGTATAATGAAGGTGTAACTGGTTAAAAGACATATGGACCAATTTTTTTTTACAGTTTTGACTATGGAGACCATCTTTTTCATTGGAGCAACATTAGAGGAACATTTCTGTGAAATAATTTTGAAAAGGAGCCATTGGCCTAAATGTTGATTAAGATATCTGCAGAATAATTCTAGCAATTATTCTAGCAATTTGGAATATCCTTTGAAAGGTTATAAGGAACATTTCTATGAAATTATTTTGAAGTTGGTCCATTTGCCTAGGAGGAGATGTCCATTAAAGGTTCTTTGTTTAGCTCTGATGGCCTTTTTGTTCAGCAGATCTACACGAGAACGATTTTAGAAACTGTGGTAAATGGTCATAAGAGAAACATTTCAGTGAACGTATTTTGAATTTGGGGCATTTGCCCAAGAGGAAATATCGTTTAAAGGTATTTTTCTATTTTTAGCTTTGGCAGCAATTTTGTTCAATGCAGTGGACCGATTTAAGCAATATTGGCAGAGGGTCACCCAAAGAACATACCTGTAAATTTGTTTTGAAATCGGGCCAGACGGCTAGGAGATGTCACTTAAAGGTTTTTTTTTCTTTTTTAGCTCTGGTGACCATTTTGTTTAGCCTAGCAATTTTGGTAGATGGTCACCCAAGGAACATTTCTGTGAAATTATTTGCCTACGAGATGTCGTTTAAAGGTTTTTCTAGTTTTAGCACTGGCAGCCATTTTGTTCAGTGCAGCAGAACCATTTTATCAATTTTGGTAGAGTATCATTTCTGTGAAATTATTTTGAAATTGAGACTGTGGGCTAGGAGGAGATGTCTTTTAAAGTTTTTTTTTGTATGTTTGGCTCTGTTGGCCTTTTTGTCTAACCAATGTAAAATCGATTTAAGCCCCCCCCCCCCCAGTGGAATTCTGTCCACTGACCGTTCCAAGGGGCGGTTCTTCTGTGGCGGTACATTTATGTTGTTGTTTGTTACTACTCACTGTGTGTATCACTTGTGTTTGGTATTTTGGATGGCCATTTGGCCATTTTGTGGGAAAGTAACTGTCCTTATGGCCATCCTTTGTTTAGGTTTCCATTATGGTCTGGTCGCTTCATGTCTGTGTTTCTTTCCCTTTGGTGTCTTAGATGGGTGGAGTAAGTTATTTGTATCGATTCCTGATCTTTGTTTTACTTCTACTTTGCATGATGCAACCTAAATGAAAGTCATATTTTACCAGAGATAGTCAGAATCCGTCTGATATGCTCACGGGATGATTCGCCATTTATATTTGGCAATTGTGAATCCTTTTGAGGGACACACCTTCCCGACATCTGATTTCGATCGATGGTTTCAACTTGTACCGAAAATACCATTCCGAAACGCAATACATGACCCGCGGAAGACTAGTTTTGTATTTATTTTAGAAAATCGTTAAATATTAAACGTCGATACGACTTAGATTTATTTATGTTGTTGTTTGTTACTTACTGTGTGTATCACTTGTGTCTTTTGGTTTTGGATGGCCATAAGGCCATTTTGTGGGAAAGTAACTGTCCATATGGCCTTCCTTTGTTTAGGTTTCCATTATGGTCTGGTCGCTTGGTGTTTGTATTTCTTTCCCTTTGGTGTCTTTTATGGATGGAGTAAGTTAATTGTATCAATTCCTGATCTTTGTTTTACTTCTACTTAGAAACACCTAATATTAAAATTCTTTGGGTTGAGATATGTCTTTCGAATTGCAAGCCATTTCTTTTGTGTACGGCCTACCGACCACCTAGTGCATGTTCCGAGTGGATTGACTTATTTGAAAATGAACTCTCGTTTGCTACTTCAACTGATGGGTGACTTTAAAATGGACCTCCAATTATGTTCAAATAGCAAATGGCTTAACTTGATTCAGCTTTTTGACCTCACCCAACTTGTTAAAGAACTTACTCGCGTTACGAAAAGTTCTTCTTCCAGCATCGACCACGCTTAGTCTTCTGACTTGCAGTATGTTTCCTCTAGCTTTCTTTGCCGGATCATTACAGGGTCATTGATGAGGCTTTAATAGCCGAAACTACGTAGTTTGACCCATTATCTTTCTTATGAATGTGTTCATTGCTCTTAAAGGAACTCATTTTTGATTTTAATTTGCCTTCACTGCAGCTGGTGTTGTGCCGTGTGGCGGCCGTAAAACGTCTCCCCGTACATCAACCATAGTGCAGTTTATATTTTACTTTTGGTCATTTGAGATCAGCGTGAATATTCTGAGAAATCAGAAATAAACTATTGGTTTAGACTCATATTCTAGACAGGCTTTTAATTATTTGGACCCCATTTTGATTTATATCAGTCTTTGAATCGACTGCCTATTCGAAATTCGCAAAATTGCAGTATGTTTCCTCTGGCTTTCTTTGCCGGATCATTACAGGGTCATTGATGAGGCTTTATTAGCCGAAACTACGTAGTATGACCCATTTTCTTTCTTATGAATGTTTCCATTGCTCTTAAAGGAACTCATTTTTGATTTTAATTGGCAAATATAACTGAGTGTTTTGTGCCATCGCACGCAATCCCTTTTTGTTTCACAAAATCGTCAATTCTGAACTTCCTGAAAACCGTACAGATAATGTCGTCCTATCGATGTTTTAAGACTTTTAATGAACCTTGAATGATCTCTCCTACGACATATCAATCATACTTACACAATAACACGGAAACAATCGCGGCCCCGTCCATCGGGGTTTGAAGAAATAAGGGGGTTGCATGATGCTTCAACACAGAGCTGAACTCCACCGCACTCGTTTACTGCTAAACCGCTTAAAGGCTCTAAGCCTGCACAGGCAAAGCTTTGCGAATCGGACCGCCAATGCTTATAAACACTTTTTGGTTTCATTGGGCGGCAGGGCTTGAGATATCATTTCATCTCAATGTCGCGTAAAAGTCCAACAAAACTGGAAGAAATGTCTCCAAAATGACCGATGCAGTGTTGACGGAGACGTTAAACCTCAAATCAAACAAGCAAACGGAAACAAACAAAGATAACTTTACAGAGCTTCAAGCTCCTATCGTGAAGCTATTAGATAAGCACGCACCCATAAAGACGCGTAGATTTAAATCAAACTCTCTTCCGCATGGTACACATGGCCAAATACAAATAGCTACAGACAAATCTAAACACCTTAAACAATCGACCAAATATAACTTCTTCGAAATAAAACCAGAAAACTAATTCTCTATGAAACTAAAAATCAGGATATTCCTGGTCTGTTGCTTTCTGTTGATTTTCAACAAGCCTTTGATACAGTTTCATGGAAATTTATAACCAAAACTCTTGCCTATTTTAACTTTGGACCTTCTTTTCAAAACTGGAGAAAACTCTTTCAAAAAGGCACAGAATCTTGCATCTTACAAAATGGATTTTATCTGAGTACTTCTATCTGCATAGAGGGTGTAGACAGGGCGATCCGATTTCCCCCTACCTCTTTATTTTATGCGCGGAAGTATTAAGTATAATGATTAGAAAAGAGGACTTCTATAAAAGGAATAAATATTGATAACAATGTATTTACTTTAAGCCAGTAGGCAGACGACACACAGTTATTCTTGAATGGTTCGGAACAATCTTTACGTTCAACGCTAGAAATGCTGAACAAATTTTATTCAATGTCGGGTTTAAAAATAAACGAAGATAAAACTAAAGCTCTCTGGATAGGGTCAATGGCGAATTCAGGTTTAAAACTATGTAGTGAACACAATTTAGACTGGGAACAGATACCTATTAAGATACTAGGAGTAACTTTTCCTACAGATGTTTCTAATATACGGACGGTTAATGCAGAAAGTGTTATGTCAAAGATCGAAAAAACCCTGCGTTCATGGTCTAGATGAAAACTTACACTACCAGGAAAGATAACGGTTATCAAATCATTAGTATTATCAAAGTTTACTCACTTATTCATATCTCTACCAACCCCACCGGACCAATTGATAAAACAACTAAATAAGTACCTTTACAAATTTCTTTGGAACAATGGACCTGATAGAATAAGCCGTAATAATATTATAAGACATGAAACTAAAGGTGGTTTGAGAATTATCCAAATAGATGTATTTATTAAAGCTCTAAAAATCACATGGTTTCGAAGACTGATTCTAAATTCACATAACAATCTATGGTGTTGCTTATCAAAAATTGATTTTAACAAAGTTTTTCCCTCGGAGATGGATATTGTATAAACAAAGCACAAGAATTAAGTAATCCATTTTGGATTAATATGTTACAAAATTGGAAAGATTTCTTTATTAGTACAAAGCAAGACAAACTAGACTCAATTTTAGAAACCCCTATATGGTTTAACTCTGCATTACATAGGGGGAAGAACCTTTTTTATAAAACTTGGTACGAAGAAGGTATTATAAACGTTAAGGACTTGATAGATGAAAATGGTTATTTTTATGAGTTTGAAGAGTTTAAGGAGAAATATGTTATTCGAGGAACGTTTTTAGATTACATGTCACTTTGTAACCGAATTCCAAATGAATGGAAAACAAAAATTAATGAAAATCATGAAACTTCTGCTAGAATTAAATATAATATCCCACTCACGAGTCAAATAAACGTTCTATTGAAAGATAAAAAAGGTAGCAGAAGAATATATGAACTACTTATTAAAAATAAACCCTATGATATTTGAAATAGGTGGATTCGTGATCTGGGAAATATTTCTGTAAATGATTGGAAACGGTATAATTCTCTATTGAAAGATCTAAATTAAATGAAATTAAAGGATTTCCAATATAAAATTAACAATAAAATTTTGGTTACGAAATATTTTCTTCACAGGATAAATAGAATAGACAATAGTTTATGTTCTTACTGTAACCAAGCGCCAGAAACAATAAAACACTTATTTTATGATTGTGAAAAAACGAAAGCATTCTGGAATGCTTTCAGACAATGGATTATAACATATACACACATTGCTGTAAACATTAACGACACCAAAACAATTATGCTGTCATGGTATAGGGAGAACTCACTAATAAACCATATCTTAGTCTTAGCGAAATACTATATTTATAAATCAAAATTTACAATACGAAATTTAAGCACGACTGGTTTTAAAGCCCTTATAAAACATAAATATGACAATGAAAGGTACATATCTAAAATAAATGATAGGTATGATAAATTTTTGGGAAAATGGTTCTTGCTGTTTACCATGTTGGACACTGCCTAACTCAATACAATTCTCGGGTTCTCCGACGCATTTAATGCTCTGCGTGCTGGATAATCAGTAGTTTCAAAGGACGGTATTTTGAATGGTTTTCTTGTTTTTCCCGGATGACGGTATTTGACATCTAATGTAGATTGTCTCCTTTGGAGATAGCTTGCGTGGGATGTCGTGTCATCTTCCCGGGATGGAATAGAAGTACAGTGGAACTTTGGTGACTCGAGCACCGATGGCTCGTTTACCATGGCTGAGTCGAAACAGTTCTTGAGACCCTGAGAAAGTCATCCAGTAAAGAAATAGTGTCAGGCTATTTTGGGGAGATTTTCTTCTTTTATCTTGCAAATGTATGCTGTGTTTACTCATTAGAATCGCCTCACTGAGGCGATTTTTAATGGGTACACACGACATACTTTTATAGCAAATTCATATCTCACAATTATCTCCATTATGCTCCTGGAATGGCATTAATAGTAACACTCCGTGGCTCGAACTACCGCTGTTTTGAACAAATTTTCATGGTCCTTAAGGGGGTCGAGCTATCGAAGTTCGACTGTACTCTTTAACTATTATTCGTCTACTGATTTAGCCGAAAAATGATAAACGTTCTGGCTTGCGTTTAAACATGCATATGTGAATATTACGTCACTGCACTCTGAGCAATAACATAATTGCACTTTTATGAAATTATTTGTCTCCGCTTGGGACTCGGTGCGGGCTTTGGGTGATCTTTCGGGTCGGAGGGAGAATTATGTTTAGCTTTGCAAAGGCACGCCTGCATAATTTCGACCCCCGGTGCCACACTTTTAATGGTGAGTTTGGGGTTTACGAGAACGTACATTATTCCTCCCATCTCGGCTGGGGGATGTGGATTGTGGGTGCTCGTCGGGAGCGCGAGGCGGGTCTGGCTGGTTCCCACTGTCCGTGTTTCGTGACCGGGATGTAAGTAATGCTAAAATTTTCTCAGACTGCAAACTGTCTATTTTTGTTGGTGAATGTTTTGCGAGTTGGGTAGGCGTGTTTTGGTAGTGGCATAGAGAGCCGTACAGTGGAATTCCTGTATTGGGAGCACCTTTGGGACTGTTAGAGGGCGGTCATATAGGGACCACTTTTGGACGGTCCCAGAGGCGGCTTTAGGACTGCTTCAGGTGTGGTCTTGGGGAACGCGTTTGGACGGTCATACGGGTGGTCCCTGGCCAGAGGACATGGAGTGTGGAAAAAATGAAGGAAGAATAACTGCCGCCTACTAAATAAGCTTTTTAAAGCAAAATTAGTCTTAGTTTTAGGTGGTCTTAATGGCGGAATTCCGCTGTATTTTGCTCTATGTGGGATAGGGAACAGTGGGCGTAAGTATGAAAATTATCCTAGTTATTATACTGTCATTTAAACCCATACTTTAGAGTACTGGTTGATAGGGTAGTACTTATGTTAATTGTTTGTGAATACTGTAGACTGAATTGTACTGTATTGATATGTGAATAAGTATGAAATAAACGAAAAACTGAGAAAAAAAATCAGTTTATTAACGTATTGTCATGGTAACTCCTAAAGTTTTCGATACTACCTTATCATGCTTATTATACCTAAAAACCTCTTCTTTAATTGAGTGTGATACATATGATGTGACTGTCCTTGGTCTGGCCGACCAGCATGCATATGCAGAGTTCACCGTTCGAACGATCGCATTTAACAATACAGGATGACAGTCTTCAAGGGGATATTCATATATAAGAAATTTTTGGTCCTAATAAAAATAATAAATTACATATATTTCTTAAATATGTCAAGGCTACCATGCACATGCTTACCTCCCCCCCCCCCCCCCACACACACACCAGAACTTCAGTTAAATAAAGCAAATTCTTCTGACACTGAGACCCCGTTTATGGATTTACATCTATCTGTTGTAGATGGGTTTGTTTCTAGCAAAATTTATGATAAACGCGATGATTTGATTTTGAGATTGTAAATTTTCCTGTCTTGGATGGTGATGCTCCTCTTGCGGCATCCTATTGCGTTTATATTTCGCAAGTACTTTGATTTGCCAGAGTGTCTAGTCATGTAATTGACTTCAGCACTCGTAATAAATTGTTAACTGCTAAACTTCTTAATCGGGGTTATCGGTATCATAAACTATGCAAAGCCTTTTCAAAATTTTATAGATATCATTCGGATGTAATTTCAAAATTCAGAGGTTTACTTTCATTCCAGTTTCGAGTATCGAGTTGAAGATTTCGAGTTTCGGGTTGTAAACTTCTAGTTTCGAGTTGAAAACTTCGAGTTTCGAGTATAAAAGTTCGAGTTCGAGTTGTAGAATTCGAGTTTCGAGTTGTAGATTTCCAGCTTCGAGTTGTAAAGTTCTAGTTTCGAGTTGGATACTTCGAGTTTCGAGTTTAAAAATTCGAGTTTCGAGTTTAAATGTTCGAGTTTCGAGTTGTACGATCCAGAGTTTCGAGTTGAAAACATCGAGTTTCGAGTTGAAAACTTCGAGTTTTGAATTTAAAAGCTCGAGTTTCGAGTTGAAGATTTCAAGCTTCGAGTTGTAAAGTTCGAGTTTCGAGTTGAAAACTTCGAGTTTCGAGTTTAAAAGTTCGAGTTTCGAGTTGAAAAGTTCGAGTTCCGAGTTGTAAAGTTCGAGTTTCGAATTGAAAACTTCGAGTTTTGAGTTTAAAAGTTCGAGTTTCGAGTTGAAAACTTCGAGTTTCGAGTTGTAAAGTTCGAGTTTCGAGTTGAAAACTTCGAGTATCGAGTTGAAAAATTCGAGTTTTGAATTTAAAAGCTCGATTTTCGAGTTGTAGATTTCGAGCTACGAGTTGTAAAGTTCGAGTTTCGAGTTGAAAACTTCGAGTTTCGAGTTTAAAACCTCGAGTTTTGAGTAGAAAACTTCGAGTTTCGAGTTGTAAGGTTCGAGTTTCGAGTTGAAAACTTCGAGTTTCGAGTTTAAAAGTTCGAGTTTCGAGTTGAAAACTTCGAGTTTCGAGTTGTAAAGTTCGGGTTTCGAGTTGAAAACTTCGAGTTTCGAGTTGAAATGTTCGAGTCAGCAAGAAATCACCTCTGTGTTTAACTAAACTTTATCTTCACGATTCCTTAGCCCCCGCCAATAGGGGCTTGAAGAAATATATGGGCTGTATGATGCTTCCACGCAGAGCTGAATCCGACATGCACACGAGTACTGGTAAACCGCTTAGAGGATCTAAGCTTGCTTTGGCAAAGCGGTGCGAGTCGGCCCGTCCATGCTAATAAACCCTATTGGTTTTATGTGGCGTCAGAGCTTGAGATGTCATTTCATCTCAAGGTCGGGTAAAAGTTCCGTAAAATTGGAAGCAACGTCTCCAAAATGACCTTTACAGTGTTGAACGTTGAACGTTAAACCTCAAATCAAACAATAAGGAGAATTTGCCGCTTAAGTAGTCAATATGCCGACGCCTAGCCAACTAAGTATCCATTCGTGAGAACGTCCGTCATTCCGTCCTTGCAAACATAAACCATTATTTTTTCATCAAAGACTTCTCAGAACCATAAAAGCTAGAACCCTGAAACTTGGCAGAATATGCAAATTATATGATGACTTGTATTGCGTGAGAAACAATGGGCATTACCGGCTTTGTTGTTCAGCTGATCTTTCCTTTCTCTCTATCTAGGTCAATTTTTTCGCAAAAAAAAAAACCAAAAAAAAAAAAAAAAAAAAACAAAAAACAATAAACTTTAACAGCTAGAAGGTTCAAACTTGGTTTACTATGTCATGTTGCTGATTTTCCGGTGCCGTCAATAATGTACTCTCTCGGTGGATGTAGTACAAAATCCCTCTAGGAAAAAAAATCCCACTGGGACAATAGCCCACTAGGCAAAAAGCCCATTTAAGCATTTAATTGAGAAATTGAATATGCAATGCATTTATAATTATTGTAGAAATAAAGACGTGTAATGTGTTCATAATTATTTAAGATGATAAAGACTTGCACATGCGAGACACCAAGTTCAGGTGGATTTTCTGTAGTTTTCACACATCTCCAACGATCGGCTGGATATAAGTGAAATCATCTTGAAAGGGTCATAAAACCCAAACCAAAATAAATATTCGAGTTTAACGTCCCACCAACATCTACGATCATATGAAGATGTGACCTTGGTGGAAAGACATATCGGAAAGTCTGGATCAGAAGCTCACAATGGAACCTAGGACCCCAGGTTTATGAAACAAGAAACTTAACCAATACACCACAACAACTTCTTCTAGATACATTACGGAAACACGTCCATACAAATACAGTCGAACTTCAATGGCTCGAACACCTTTGGGACCTCGAAAATCTGTTCGAGACAGGGGTAGTTCGAGCCACTGAGGTTACTGCCAGGAGGCATAACGAGATACTTTTAGACAGTTTTTCGGTGTTCTGTAATCAAAATGCATGCTGTGTGTACTCATTAGAATCGCCTCATCGAGGCGATTCTAATGAGTACACACAGCATACATTTGCAAGATGAAAGACTAAAATCTCCTTAATTATCCCCCACTATTTCTTATGTAGCGGATTTCGCTAGGGGCTCAAGAATGTGTTCGACACATACATGGTGAACGAGCCATCGGTACTCGAGCCATCGAAGTTCTACTGTACATTGTAAAGAAAAAAAACAACAAAACTTTTAAGATGAAAACGTGTGATTTTGTTCTTATTTGTGCTCAAAATATAGATTGTTGGTACTCGTTAGGAACACCTCATCAAGGCGGTTCTGACGAGTATCCACAATCTCTGTTGGAGCAGAAATAAGAAAATTATGTGAGTGAGTGAGTTTTAGTTTTACGTCCCACCAACAGCTAAGGTCATACGGAGACGGGACCTCGGTATAAAGACTCATCCGAAAGTCTGGAGAAGCCCGGGATCGATCCTGCGATCCCTGGTTCACAAGGCGAGTAGCGTAACCACTGCACCACGGAGGCTTCTATGGGAAAATTATGTTTACCCCTGTAAACCCCTGTTTTACTACATAAAAGTGGGGCCCAAGGGGGTCAAAATCATGTTGGTGTGTTTTCGTGATGGTACTACTTTTACATAGTAGCATACGCTATGCAATCCCATAATGAATGAAAACGTTAGGTATAAAATAGGAAATAATCCAATAGCCCACTTACATGCATAATTATGCATTTAACTCTTATCCTGCTGTAAACGACAATCCCTACCTATTACAGTAGAACTTCGAAGGCTCGAACACCGATGACTCGTCTACATAAGAAATAGTGGGGGATAATTAAGAGGATTTTAGTCTTTTATCTTGCAAATGTATGCTGTGTGTACTCATTAGAATCGCCTCGATGAGGCGATTCTAATGAGTACACACAGCATACATTTTCATTATAGAACACCGAAAAGATGACTAAAAGAATCTCGTTATGCCTCCTGACAGTAACCTCAATGGCTCGAACTACCCCTGTCTCGAACAGATTTTCGAGGTGCCAAAGGTGTTTGAGCCATTGAAGTTCGACTGTACATACCAATTTATTTCAGTTCTGTTGCGATGAAAGCTTCAGCTCCTTATGTTATCACGCACGGCAGTGAGTTTAACAACACTACACCTGGGTTGAGTGGGGCAGTGACATTACGTGTCTTGCCCAAGGACATATATCGCCTGCGGTGACCGGATTCGAACGCATAACCCCTCGATCACAAGTCGAACGCGCAAACCATTGAGCTATCGAGGCTACTTTTTGAAACAGTGTGGATCAAGATCAGACAGGTCTACACTGCTTGTTGTGCAGTTTATGATTTAAACGAATGCATTTTATGAACTTCTTTGATTAGCCGATAGTCAGCTAGTTGTGAATTATTTGACTTATATTAATATATTCAACTGGATAAAGATAAATACTTGGCCCCTGTGACAGCTTCAACTCAAACAGTCTACAGTGATGCCCTAAAGCATTCCTTTCTCCTCAGAACAATTCCTCAGTAGAATAGTCTTCCCTCGTCTGCGGAAGATGCCAAGTCCGCACAGGAGTTCAAAGCCCGTACAGTGTAGATTGGGACTCAGAGGTATGCGTTTTAGTATACCCCTGGTAATCAGATTGTAAATACAGTGAATTTCCGCTATTAAGATCACTTAAAATTAAGACTAATTCTGCTTTAAAAAGCTTAATTAGAAGACTGCAGTTAGTCTTCGTATTTTCTGCACACAATGTTCTTTGTTCATTGACTATACCTTAATTTGGGATTGTTCAAAAGTGGTCTTTTTTTAGGACTACTTTTGAACAATACCAAAAGATAGCTAGCTAGCTAGCTAGATAGATAGATAGATAGATAGATAGATAGATAGATAGATAGATAGATAGATAGATAGATAGATAGATAGTTAGATAGATAGATAGATAGATAGATAGATAGATAGATAGATAGATAGATAGATAGATAGATAGATAGATAGATAGATAGATAGATAGATAGATAGATAGATAGATAGATAGGGTGGGAAGTCACTGTAGTTAGTTTCTGTTGAATGATAAAAAATCCATCCAAAAGACGGAAGACTGTGCAATACCAACGCCATGACCAGTGAGTGAGTGAGTGTTTGAGGTTTACGTCCCACCAACAGCTAAGATCATACGGAGACGGGACCTCGGTTTAAAGACTCATCCGAAAGTCTGGAGAAGCCAGGGATAGATCATGCGATCCCTGGTTTACAAGGCGAGTAGCGTAACAACTACACCATGGAGGCTTCTACACCATGACCAGAAAAATGCGGTATTTTAACTGCGCATGCCCAGCCATTCAGAGGGGCCAGGGATATGGCTTTCTGTCTGAAGGTTCCTCTTGATTCACTGCTTGTATGAGCGAGCAGCGAAGGTTCTTGCGAGACTGCGCGGATGCGCAGGCTCGCCTGAACCTTCGCTGCTCGAAAAGGCGATAAGTACCAAAATCGCTTGACGGGGCCCATATTGCAAATATATGCAAATGAATGGGATACATTTGCTAATTTTTGACCAGTATAATAACATGTGGCAAAGAGATGCGGCATTTCCATTGTTGCCCGTAGGTCAGTAAATGTTTCGCGCATATAACAGGTGGCATGCCACTTAAATTTGCATATACACGCAAATGATCTTAAATCGAGATTTTCATGCAGTGCATGTAATTACGGTGGGGTTCTTTAACCTGCACATGGGATGGTTCTCCCTGCACAGGGGGCCTCCAGTTAACGTCCAGATCCGAGGACGATGCATTTTATGACATTCATACCTGCAAATGATGCCAATGCAGCGTGTTCGGACACCAAAATTTTGTCACCGCTGCTGGGGATCGAACCTGGGACTTTTAGCATCTGAGGCAAATGGACTAACCACTGAGCTAGGTGGCTTAATTAAGGAAGACAGGGATGAGCCGCAGTTATCTCCATACCGGATTCAGAAAAAGAAAATGTATTTTTTGTTGAAATCGTGGACATTGTGCGTTATTTTCAAAACAGTTTCACTCATGCTTGTGCAGACAGAAATAAAAAATATCCAGCCTGTTAAAATGGCACCAAAACGTAAATGTTTAAAAGGATGCAGCATGGAAACAATTTGTTCCCTATTGCAAGATATTCCTTTTTATGTTTAGAAATTTTGATTCTGGGTCGCGAATGGTCAGTAAATGACAATACGCACTATTTAGGTTGGGCCCTTTAGGTCCTTTTTTAAGGGTACAGAACCCCTACAGTGCAGCACACACATGCTGTCACATACGCGAGTTTCTGAAGTGGACGCTTCTATTTATGAATTCGGTCGAATCCATTGATATCAACCTTGAGGGTTTTTTTTTTTTTTTGGGGGGGGGGGGGGGGGGCTCGTTTTACGGCCCTTTCGAGATCATTTCACTCATATCGAGCAGATCGTTAATCACATGTGGTCGAAGACCGTAGTATCCGGAGAAAAACCACCTGACCTTCCGTTGCAGAACTCGGCGTCTCACATATGATCCGAGCCAGGCTCGAACCTTCAGCGGTGAGACACCTATTATTTAAGAATCAGCACTCTAATCTACTACGCCACGGAGGCCCATCTCAACCTTGAGATAATAGTGTCCTGAACCACGAAGAGGTTTATTTTTGTTATCTCAATTTAAGACGGCTACGCCCAACAGAACAATAAGGAAATAGATGGGCCATATGCTGTTTCAACGCAGAGCTGAAACTGAACGCACACGTGTACTGGTAAACCGCTTAGAGGGTCTAAGCCTACTCAGGAAATGTGCACGAGAAAACATCCCTAATCTTACGACATGAAAGCCGTAACAAAGGAAAGAAGCATAGCCTGAAAAAATCCCCGCTTATAGTGGGATTCGAACCCGGGCCACTCGGGTGATAGTCAAGTGCTCTAACCGCTGAGCCAAAGAGTCGACTCTCTGACGCAGCTGTCAGAGAGTGGTGATAAACCTAGCTATGCGCGTAGATAAGTGAAGGGAGGCAATGCGGTTCATAACACGCCCCCTCTTCGAGGAAGTCATCATTTATGATGGCGTGAAGCCAACTTCGGCACGAAGCCATTTTCGGCGAAATAAATATTTTCTATAAAAGGGTTATCCTTTGGAAGCAAGGAATACACCACAGAACAGGAAAATATGAAGTGTACATGTTTTCTGGGCCAGACTTGCTAGTTTCGGCCAATTAGGCCTCATCAGTGACCCTCAAATATTTTCAAATTCCACATTGGAATCAATGATCACAAAGGACAAGAAAATATAAACTACACTGTGATGTAGGGCAGGGAGGCTTTTTACGGCCGCCACACATTCCCAGACACCAGCTGTAGTGACGTTAAATATGTTCTATAAAAGAGCTATCCTTTGGAAGTCCGATCCCGGATGAGCCCCCATCTTACGACATGAAAGCCGTCACAAAGGAAAGAAGCATAGCCTGAAAAAATCCCCGCCTATAGTGGGATTCGAACCCGAGCTGCTCGGGTGATAGTTCAGTGCTCTAACCGCTGAGCCAAAGAGTCTACTGACGCAGTTATCAAAGAGTGGTGATAAACCTATATGCTATGCGTGTAGATAAGTGAAGTGAGGCAATGCGGTCCATAACACTAGAAGCTGAGAGAATTTCCCCAGGAAATTTGAAACATTGAAACATTTATTGCTTATAACAAGCATATGTGTTGGGCCCTAGGGAATCAAGGTCCAGTTCGAATCTACCATGGTTGATGTTACGATGATGTTAAGGCTATTAAACTTTCGCTGTCATTTTGTTGAGGTCTTTTTCTGGACAGAGCCTAATTCTACCTCTCGATTTTTCCGATCCGAAGACCCAAGTAACGTAAGGCCTTCGTCTCGGACTTCGTCTGGGTCTTTGATGCACATGCCATGGAAGCCCTGGAGGGACTTCAAAAGTTGGAAGACGGGCGCTAGAAGGTGATTGTCGGGACTAACTAAGTGGAAGTACGAAGCCGGGCGTTAGAAGTCTGAAGAAAGAATTCGGGAGTAATAAGTAGGAAATTGAAATTCATAAATCGAAAGTTGGAAGTCGAAGGTTGTTAGTTGAAAATCATAGAAGAGATGAAGCTAAAAGTCCCATCAGGACTTCTTTATTTCAGTGGCTTGAAGCAACATTTAAAATGTTAAAATGAAGTTTCCATCAAATACAATTATTATGGATGAATATTGCAGGATGTAAGAAATTGGAAGTCCGAAGCCAGAAGGAGAAAGTCTGAAATCAGAAATTAGGAGTTTGAAGTCAGACGATCGAAATTAGAAGTTATAAGTTGGAAGTTAGAAATATGAAATCAGAACTGAGAAGTGATGAAGTAAGCAGTCCCGTTTACATAATCGAAACTTCTTGAGGTGGGGATATTGCAGGTGCAAATATCTGCTTTGTTTTCTGTTTTGTTTTGTTTTTGTTTGTTTTTTGTTTCATGTCGAAGGGGTCAAATCAATTACCGACGAAATAAGGTCACCTCAATTTTGGCATAATGTCGAATGCTCAACTTGGTTTTGGCATAGTACTAGCGAAATGAAATTACCAGGCTTTAAATTTGGTTTGCCTGAAGTTCTGAACGTATACATTTAGTAGATTGCTAGGCCTAGAGGTATCTCCGCAAAGTGAGATACCGAACTTAGAGCATGAGTGCCGCCCCTTTTGTCATACCAAGAAAGGGGGGGGGGGAGAAGTAACTGTTTTCCTTTTTGTTTCTTGTGCTTTCTTAGTATCTGTAACAAAAAGTTATTTTCATGAAATGCATAGCTGTTTGGCTGGGTCAGGCTTTCATTGGAATATCGGTCACCCATTTATACAGTGTATCCGTCTGTCCGTCCCACCGTCTGTCTGTTTATCTGTCAGCCAGTAAGTCAGTGATGGTCTTTCTGACTGGCTGACTTATTGACTGGTGAATTACTGTCTGCTGCCATTGTATCAAGTATAGACAGAAAGCAAGGTGCAGCGAAGACAGCGAAGGGTTGTGCAACCCTTTACTAATAGCTTTTTGCAGGTATGGTTCGGACAACCATACCTGCAAAAAGCTATTAGTAAAGGGTTGCACAACATCTACTACATTTTCTGTCCTTAGAAGGACATTCTCTGACAGAATACATGTTTTGGAAAAACTAAAACTTGCTTCAAGAATGGGGACTCAAACTGCACACTGGAGCAGGCACACTGAGCAAACTGCAAAGGATTTGTTTGTTTGTTTGATTTGAGGTTTAACGTCCTCGTCAACACTGTAAAGGTCATTTTAGAGACGTTGCTTCCAATTTTGTGGGACTTTTACCCGACATTGAGATGAAATGACATCTCAAGCCTTGTCGCCCAATGAAACCAATAGGGTTTATTAGCATGGACGGTCCGCCGCGCACCGCGGTTCCTGGACAGGCTTAGATCCTCTTAGCGGTTTACCAGTACTAGTGTACCAGCTCTGCGTGGAAGCATCATGCAGCCCATATATTTCTTCAAGCCCCTATGGGCGGGGGCTTGTAAAAACTGCAAAGGAAGAGATGGCATTGGATGGAGCGAAACAGCCGTTGAGCTACACACTTGGGGAAGGCAAAATGGTTGCCCAAGAAAGGAGCAATCGTAACAAACGTTAATTTGAACAAGCAAAGTGTTACGAGATGAAATAGGAAACCTCTCTGGTGCTTATGCACATCTAAATTAATTTAGTAGGTATATGGTAAGGCGGCGCGAGTGAAATATTTTAGGTGAAATACGGTTGGTAAAATGTGCTGCTCCATGCTCAAGTCATGCATATATCATACGATGTATGCATGAGTGGTTTGTGGAGATCTGTTTTTACAAGACAGGGGGCCGCTATAAGGCTGATTTCTATAAAAATTTTCCTAAAAATCGCCAACCGCCAAATTGTGCCATATATAATTTTCATTCCAGTCACGTGTTGTGTGTATGTTCGTTTTGACGGGAGTTATGCCATTGATTTATAGGGTCGTTTCATCATTTTGTCCCTATGGGAAATACTATTTGAACGCAAATCCATTATCTACTCGATGTTTGCTATCTGGCTTAAATTGTGGACGGTATCTTCACCTCGCCACGATTTTAGCGAGCTAATATGAGTATGCATGATTTTCCGGTAGTATTCATAGATATAAAAACCCTGAAAAACGAACACTATTCAGCAGCAGGTCAAGTTGTAACGAATTCACACAACATGGTGACGGGACAATGAAAGTATATTGAAAGGTATGTTAAATCTATGCTTAGTATTATTTTTGTATGAACATGCTTGTAGGTTTTTGAGGGGTTTACTTCTAGTATACCCCAACTTTCTGAAGCCTATTCTGAATTCACTTTTGAAGCCTCTGTGGTGTAGTGATTATGCTACTAGCTTTGCCAGCTAGAGGTCGCAGGATCAATCCCAGGCTTCTCCAGAAGTAGTATGAGTCTTTTTAAGCGAGGTCCTGTCTCATTCTGACCCTAGATGTTGGTGAGACGTAAAGTTTGGACACCCGCCTATTCTAGATTCATTTAGGCTTTTAGACCCCTTTTGTAGAATATAATTAATAAACGCCGGGTCACTTGTTTGATCCATGACTTTTGACTAGCTGTGGTTAGAAAACCGTGGTCCCGTTTCTATATGATATTAGGTGTAGAGGGGACGTAAAATTAAGACGGGTTTAACCATATCTTCATCATCAGGGCAAACTCTTACAAGAGCCTGCCGGGTTATCCGCGATGTTGAACCGTGATGAATTTGATTTTACAAGCATATTCATGTTGAGTAGAAATAATTTTGTTCAAGAAGGATTACGAGTTCATTTTGTAATGATGCCATTTTTGTTTGAGAACTCGGTTTGTGCATGTATGTACATATAATGAACGTGATGATGAAAAGTGAGAGTATAAGGTCGCTACACGTCATAACGGCCTGAGCGGCGTGGATGACGTCAGCTGCGTCATCAGCGTCACGAGGACTGTTATGACGTCGTGCCTACCAAATACAGAGAGAATTTACGGCAAACAGTGTTGGCCCTTATGAAACACTAACAAATGTTGTGGAGAATAGATGAAAATCTTTCAGTTTGTAGTTCTATCTGTTGTTAATGTAATGAATTTGTGAATAGCTATATTTGTGTGACATGTCGTGGAGAAGGATATGGAATAGACTTTGTTATGTTTCCTGTAATTGGCGGCTGACCGGGTAGCGCAAAGGCGTGGTCTGTTCAATTGCCTCTTACTTGTGATAATGTAGTGAGCACGAATTTGATGCGTATTATGCTCAGTAGTAGTGAGCATTAATTGATGTCTGTAGTGCTCAGTAAGGAAACATAGACTTTTTGTATTCTTGTGTCAAGCGCTGGGTGCTGATAATTTGATGCACAATCAAGTTGAGTTCTGCTGTGCAGTTATTTGGCGCATGCACTAATCAGCCTGTGTGTCTGGTCGGCGCATGCGCAATAACGGTATATGCATGAACATTTTCTTACTTCTCCGGGAGGGGAATCATGATATAGCATGTATGTTTTGTGAACTGTATCTTAATCCAATTATCGTAATTTGCAGGCACAACAATGTGTGGTGACCTGCTGCTCCCTGCAAGATAGCAGCAGGTACTGGTACGACGCTGTCGGTTAGTGTCCAGCAAGGGCGGGCAGACCCAATAACAGACATCAGAACCAAAATAAACAGGTCGTAGGAAGTAACCTGAGACCATTCTAAGCAAATAATAGGTCGAATAAATAGCCTGCAGGCGATTCAGGCGATTCAAAGGAAGAAGTTACCGGTACTTCAAGTTCGTCAATCGATAAATGATATATATCAACCTGTGGTCGACAACAAGGTCGACAAACTAGTTCACACCAGTGCGCGAGAGGGGGTTTCACTCTAAGTTATAATCTGGCCAGTCGCGTCTTGTGTTGTTTCTTTTTCTTATTTTGTTTTGTCATTCATTTGATATCTTTCTTGGGCCCCTACCCCACAGCTGCCCGTACACTTGTCAGAGATCACGCTCGGTTGTCTTGTCAGCATGGGGGTTTGCGGGACGCCGTAAACCCACATGTAACACAAAGTGGTCTTTTAATATATGCAGTGACAAGTCATTTTGGCTCGAAAACGAGAGGTTGTCTGCTACTACCAAATGCTTTGTCCTTAAAAAAGACGCTTTATCGACATTACTAAGTAACGAAATCTGTCTTCAATGCCTTATTTTGTTTGTGGGATTTGAGGTTTAACGCCCTCGTCAACACTGTAAAGATCATTTTGGAGACGTTGCTTCCAATTTTGTGGGACTTTTACCCGTCATTGATATGAAATGACACCTCAAGCCCTGTCGACCAATGAAACCAATAGGGTTTATAAGCATGGACGGTCCGACTCGCACCGCTTTACCTTGGTATGCTTAGATCCTCTAAGCGGTTTACCAGTACTCGTGTGAGTCGGCTTCAGCTCTGCGTGGAAGCATCATGCAGCCCATTTATTTCTTCAAGCCCCGATGGGCCGGGGCCGAAAAAAACTATTTGCAAGACTGCACAAATATACAGAAATTAATAAGTGATAAACCACATTCACACAAATGTAACACAACAAACAAGAAATATCTTTAAAAAAAGATAAACGGCGTAAGAGATATTGGAATATGAATATTGAAACTATTTTGTGGTTCAATATGAAAAGGACAAATGTTTTGAAATATGAACTTTATTACGAATTCAAAAACAGTAAAAAAAGTATTTGAAAAATCCATGCCAATCGGGTACTTTTTGATAAAGAGTACCAAGTTTAACACTGTGCAGCCCAATCTATTTCTTCAACATTATTTCGCCCAACAGAATTGTTTTAACAATATTTGAAGACCTACTATTGAACAAACATTCCTAAAAAACAACACAAGTAGCCCTCATAGAGGAGATTTTGAAAGATTTGTTTGCAACAAATGTAGCTTAAGCACAAGCAGGCTGATTCTGGTATACGGCATAATCAATTGGTGTTCTAAGTTTCAACTTTGAAGCCCATAAAGTTCCTGAGAAAATTGCGACACATAATTTCAATGGGTAAAATGGGGCGTCCGACTCACAGTTGGCTTACAGTTGGACAAGGCTACAATCAACCACCATTCCGTTTGTGACTTAGATTGTTGGCGGTACTGTATTTATCTTTATTAAGAGACACAGTATCAGAGTGTATCTTATAAAAGAAGGTTAACGGTTAAAGAAGACTGCTCACGATGGGCTTCTAGCGATGGCCAATCCAGCTAATCAAGCATATCACCAACACTACTTTTGTTTCGCCATCTCCTGCAGGTCCATCAAGCAGCCGTCCTACCTTGGGGATGCCAAATAGATGGACTTTTACCCGACATTGATATGAAATGACATCTCAAGCCCGCTCGCCCAATGAAAGCAGAAAGCTTATATGCATCGGACTATATGACTCACACCCATTAGCCTGGACATGCTTAGTCCTACTAAGCGGTTTACAGTTAACGTGTGTGGTAAGATTCAGCTCTGCGTGGAAGCACCATGCAGTCCAAACTATCTCTACAAGCCCCGATTGGCGGTGGGGGGGGGACAACAGTCGATATCATAGGTTCCAGGCATATAGTGATGCACTGAAGAATTCCTTCTTTCCAGGAACTATTTCTCAGTGGAAAAGTCTTCCCTCCTCTGTGGAAAATGCCAAAACTGCAGATGAGTTCAAAACCCGCAAGGTATAAATTGGGACTCAGAGGTAAACGTTTCAGTACACCTCTGTAATAGATTGTAGATTCTTTAAAAACCTCCTCCATTGATTTTATTTTGCTGAATTTAGCGAACCACTTAACTGAGGTAATGGTCAAATGTAAAAGCCTCAGTATCTGATAGGCTCCTGGGAACTATAGTGTGTTTCGGGAGCTGCCGCGATGATGTGGGAGCTACTCCGCCTGGAAATTTGCGGCCTTACCACTTCACTGTACATGGATTGATATTTTTTTTACGTCTAAATGATGCATGAGTGCTGACAAACCCGGAATAAGTGCCAAAGGATCTCGCTCTGAGCGAAAACTTACAAAACAGTTGCATCATTCATTCGTGTTGACATAAAACTTCGGTCAGATTTCTCCGTTTTCGATTTTGTTACGGTCACCTACTTTCAGCAACGAATTTTGTTTTCAATATTTTTTTCGGCCGGCTTAGAAAGATAAATCATTTTAACATTGCTTAGCATCGCCGAAATGTCATATAATTCTCTCGTTCTTCCACAATAAATCAAAACGCACAAGGGTAATTACCTATGTTTACCATTCCCAGGTCCTAGGAAGTATCGCGAGTGTTCCCGGATGTGTCTTTGGAGCAAAATTACGTTGACGCGATTTCGCGATAGCTCCCCTGATGTCCACCCGTGCAAAACGGGTTTATATGCTTGGACGGTCCGACTTGCTCAGATTTTGCCTGGGCAGGCTTAGACCTTCTAAGCGGCCAAAGGGTATTCGTGTGCACGGTCAATTTCAGCTCTGTGTGGAAGCACTGTGCAGCCCAATATATTTTTCCAAGCTCCGATGGGTGGGGCGGATAACGTGTGGTTGGCAAAGTTTACAAGGGTTTTCGTCATATGAATTTGTTAACGTGTCTCGGTCCCCGCACACCAGGGCTTGGAGAAATAGGTTGAGCAACGTGATGCTTCCACGCAGAGCTGAAACTGACCGCATATGAGTTCTGCTTATCCGCTTAGACGTCCTAAGCCTGCCTAGGAAAAGTGGTGCGAGTCAGACCGTCCAGTGCATGTTTCTTTGGGCGACAGGGCTTGAAATGTCATTTCTTCTCAATGTCGGATAAAAGTCTCACAAAATTAGAATTAACGGGAACGTTAAACTTCAAATCAAACAAATTGTTAACGTGTCTTGTTTTTAAAGAAAATCTTCTGCCTTTAGTACATCACGAAAACACGTCTATATAATTTTGACCCCCTTGAACCCCACTTTTTATATAGTAAAACTGGGGTTTCCGGGGATTTACCTTATTTTTCTTATTTCTGCTCTACAATATAGATTGTGTGTGCTCGTTAGAACCGCCTCGATGAGGCAGTTCCAACGAGTGCCCACAATCTATATTTTGAGCAGAAATAAGAAAAATATCACAATTTTTCATCCTAAAATTTTTATTTTTTCGGCGATAAAGGTGGCAATGTATTTGTATAGGCGTGTTTGCGTAATGGCAGGAGACATTTTTTGTCGAGTATCAAGTATCGAGACAAAGATACTGGTGAAGTTTTATGAAGATTGAAGCAAAACTGTGGTCTCTAGAGGATTAACGAGGTAAATGTTGTCGATGCACGACGCACGTCGCACGTACGACGGACTAAAGGTGATTACAAAAGCTCACCATAAAATTTTATTATTGTTCCCTAATTGCAACGTATTCGGCCCAAGAGATGTAGGATGACTGTCATAGAATGCAAATCCACTGCATTGCTTGTCCAGACATGTACGTCAAAAGTATTTATTCATTTTGTCGGGCAACTGGCCCCCACCCATCGGGGCTTGAAGAAATATATGGGCTGCATGATGCATCCACGCAGAGCTGAAACCGACCCGCACACGAGTACTGGTAAACAGCTTAGAGTACCTAAGTCTGCCCAGGCAAAGCGGTCCATGCTTAAAAAACCTATTGGTTTCATTGGGCGACAGGGCTTGAGATGTCATTTCATCTCAAGGTCGGGTAAAAGTCCCACAGAATTGGAAGCAACGTCTCCAAAATGCCCTTTACAGTGTTGACGGGGACGTTAAACCTCAAATCAAACAAACAAATCATTTTGTCGGGAGCAGGCTCGTTGGATTCCAAAGCAAACTTTCTTATATATGCCATTGACATCAGTTACAACTTTACTTGTACATACTGCAACATTTTTTTTTATTTTATTTTTTTTTTTGGTTTGTGTTAAAGGCCCTTTCACGATTATTTCGCTCATATCGAGCCGATCGTTAATCAGAGGTGGGCGAAAACCGGAGTACACGGAGAAAAACCACCTGACCTTCCGTTGCAGAACTTGGCGTCTCACACGTGGCCCGAGCGAGGCTCGAACCTACGGCGGTGAGAGACCTAATGACTAAGACTCAGCGCTCTTATCCACTAGGCCACGGAGGCCCGTACTGCAACATTGAGTACAGGTCGCATCCATCGGGGCTTGACGAAATAGATGGGCTGCATGATGCGTCCACACAGAAGTAAAACCGACCCGTACACGAGTACTGGTAAACCGCTTAGAGGATCTAAGCCAGCCCAGGCAATGCGGTGCGAGTCGGCCCGTTCATGCTTATAAACCCTATTGGTTTCATTGAATGTCGTGTCGCTGTCGGGTAAAAGTCCCACAAAATTGGAAGCAGCGACTCTAAAGTGACCTTTACAGTGTCAAATCAAACAAACAAAAACATTGTGTAAGAAAGCAGCAAACTTCGGAACCCGGGAAGGGACATGATTTTTTTTTTTTATTTTATAAGTTGTGCGCACAAGATAATATCTTGTGCAGACAAGATATTATCTTGTTCGGACAAGATATTATCTTGTGCGAACAAGATATTATCTTGTGCGGACAACATATTATCTTGTGCAGACAAGATATTATCTTGTCCGCACAAGATATTAAGTTGTGCGAACAACATATTATCTTGTCCGCACAAGATAATATCTTGTCAGCACAACATAGATCTTGTGCAGACAAGATATTATCTTGTTCGCACAACTTATTATCGTGTGTGCACAAGATATTATCTTGTCCGCACAAGTGTTGTCCGAACAAGATAATATCTTGTCCGCACAAGATAATATCTTGTTCGCACAACTTCCCAAGATCTATGTTGTACAAACAAGATAATATGTTGTGCGGACAAGATATTATCTTGGGCGGACAAGATATTATCTTGTTCGCACAAGATAATATCTTGTGCGAACAAGATAATATCTTGTCCGCACAAGATAATATGTTGTCCGAACAAGATAATATCTTGTCCGCTCAAGATATTATCTTGTTCGCACAACATAGTAAAAATAAAAAAATCATGTCCCTTCCCGGGTTCCGTAGCAGACAGCTGAACAGTCTTTTTTGTATGTGTATCGATTCGACTTAAATCGCCCCGTGCATTGGTCAGTGAGAAGATTTTGAGTTGACGAGTGAAGTATTCATTGATTGATCTGTCCATCCCATTGGTCGATGGTCGCATGATTTTTTTTGTGTGATACATGCCTACTTGAACATGCATTTTTTCAATGTTTTGACAAGAAAGAAAAAAAATGTATAAGTGATAGATAATTGATGTCTTGTAAGTTGACTTTTGTTTTTATCTGGGGCCAGTTTCATCAATAAACATCGCACGATTAATCTTAAATTGTTCGTCTGCACTTTTTAAAGAACTGCGTACGTCAGTTTCTTCATTCCGCCCCGCCCATAGGGGCTTGAAGAAATATATGGGCTGCATGATGCTTCCCCGGCCCGCACACTAGTACTGGTAAACCGCTTAGAGGATCTAAGCCTGTCCAGGAACCGCGGTGCGAGGCGGACCGTCCATGCTAATAAACCCTATTGGTTTCATTGGGCGACAGGGCTTGCGATGTCATTTCATCTCAATGTCGGGTAAAAGTGCCACAAAATTGGACGCAGCGTCTCCAAAATGACCTTTACAGTGTTGACGGGAACGTTAAACCTCAAATCAAACAAACAAAACGTCAGTTTCATCAAAACATCGCAAAGTGTTCGTACGAGCTAAATTTGCGTTTCACTAAAATATGTCGCAATTTTGAATATGCTCTTAAACGTGCCGCCGTCTTGAAATAGCCGTGTACAGTGGATAACACGTTTTAAAATTATTCTTCCAGTGAACCTAGATGTATATTCAGTTCAACGTTGAATCAACATTGATTCTACGTTGTTTCAAACTTGTGTTTCCATTTTATTATCGTAAGATACTAGACCCCTTTCCCACTGTACCACCGGTGAGTTGGTCTGTTTGGAGGACGTCGTGACGTAAGACTAGCGTTGATTTAACGTTGTTATAACGAACCTTGTCAGTAAATCCGGGGGTGGGGTGTGGGGGCGGGGTGCCTTCAGCGTGAGTGCACGCGTTTTGTTAAGTTTATAATATTTGATTTTGTTTGTTTAAGGTTTAACGTCCCCGTCAACACTGTATAGGTCATTTTGGAGATGTTGCTTCCAAGTGTGTGGGACTTTCACCCGACATTGAAATGGAATGACATCTCAAGCCCTGTCGCCAAATGAAACCAATCGCATTTATATGCATGGACGGTCGAACTCGCACCACTTTTCCTGGACATGCTTAGAACCTCTAAGCGGTTTACCAGTACTCACGTGCGATTGGTTTCAACTCTGCATGGGAGCATCATGCAGGCCATCTATTATAATCAGGTCTAAGAAAGTGCTTTATTTAAAGACAGTCTATAAATTTAAGGACTGTCTGTAAATTTAAAGACTTTTTTGTCCGTAGACTTAAAGACTAACACAAGGAAAATCATAAAAATGGTGTAACACGAAAGAATCGCATTCTCCTACGTGGCCTCAGTCTTCATATCAATGAAGCAAATGCGTTGCTAAAGGCTGCATGTATTTTATTGTCTGTAAATATCGTTTTAATAATAGAAATTAATGAAAAAATAAAACAACACAGTTCCTTCCCTTAGACCACAAAGGCGGTAAAACTCCGCAGAAAGGGAGGAAATATCTGTCAGTGGTCGTACATAAAATGTGTTTCGTATCGATGTCATTTCGTTTTCGGACATTTTACTGTTGAAGGCAGTCTGAAAACATTCATTAATTTTAGTTGTTAGAAAATGTACCTGTCGAAGCAATTACCAGTATGTTGGCTAAATGATAAAAGCGTTATACACATTGGTTCCTAAGCTCGTTTTACAGAATGAATCTTATTACAAACCTGTTTTCTGAGAACTCTTAAATTATGTTTGAAGAAATTAATAAAATTTGCAGTTACATATGATTAAATATTCTACAGATAACGGTTAAATTACTATAAATAGCAAAGTGCGATTTTTCCGTTTTACACCAGTTTCAGAATTTTCTTTGGGTCAGTCTTTAAATTTAGAGACTAAAAAGTCCTTAAATTTATAGACAGTCTTCAAATTCATGGACTGTCTTTAAATACAACAACTTTCTTAGACCTGATAATATGACTTCGCTGATCATTTTATTAACTTTTCACGCCTGCCCCCGCCCATAGGGGCTTGAAGAAATATATGGGCTGCATGATGCTTCCACGCAGAGCTAAATGCGACCCACACACGAGTACTGGTAAACCACCTAGAGGATCTAACCTTGCCCAGGCAAAGCGGTGTGAGTTTCGGACCGTCCATGCTTACAAACCCTATTGGTTTCATTGGGCGGCAGGGCTTGAGATGTCATTTCATCTCAGTGTCGGGTAAAAGTCCCACAAAATTGGCAGCGACGGGGACGTTAAACCTCAAATCAAACAAAACAAAAATTAACTTTTCACGCTCAATTTAATAAATTCAGTGATACAAGAGCGTGCATACAAGATTCAATTTATCGTATGAACACAGTTTATGCACGATTTTAACACAAAACGTTAATACATGACGTTGTTAAATAAGGAACCGCATATAACGTTACCTGACGTAGCCTCCGTAAGTGTTGTCAAATTTCAGCTCCGGTTTGCAAAGGTCTGTTTGTTTGTTTGTTTGTTTGTTTGTTTGTTTGTTTGGGGTTTAACGTCCCCGTCAACACTGTATATGTCAGTTTGGAGACGTTGCTTCCAATTTTGTGGGACTTTTACCGGATACTGAGATGAAATGACATCTAAAGCCCTGTCGCCCAATGGAATCAATAGGGTTTATAAGCATGGACGGTCAGGCTCGCACCACTTAGCCTGGGCAGACTTAGATCCTCTTAGCGGTTTACCAGTACTTGTGTGCGGTCGGTTTCAGCGCTGCGCGGAAGCATCATGTAGCCCATCTATTTCATCAAGCCCCTATGGGCGGGGGCGTAGGCAATGATCTGTAGCAAACATTTTTCATTGATTGTTCGTCTACCAGGCCGTCCAGCCTTTCAATGACAAATAGATTCAGTTCATTTGCAACATAGATCTTACAGCATGATTGAATTTAAACCATTTAGTACCGAAACCCTAAAATGGATAATTGGCAAACATTGCAGGCCCAGATCAGACGCCACAGAACGCGACGTCTGATCAGGGCCTCCACTTTTTGCTAAAAGTTCAGTCCTTCTTCATTTAAATTTTGAAGAAAAGACAGCCTGACACCCCTAAATTTTGAAATGAACTCCTGATATATATAAGAAGGAAGATTCCATTTGGTACAAAAAAAGGGTTATATTACAAAGAAACTGTTCTATAGCTGTCTGTAAGCGCAATTATACAATCGCCTGCACATAGACGAAATGACAGTACGCAAGACCATAATCCCCTCCCCCGCCGTTGACATTAAAAGTTTTCGTACATACGAGCGTACGTACATGTACGTACGTCTTCTCGCATGTGGTGTACGTACGCGATCCTGCAACCTCGGTTTCAGGTATTTTACCAGGAAGAACCTAAACTTTTAAGAGCTCATATTTTCCAGACCATATGATGGAATTGTGATGATATGTATAGGTTAAAAGGTTTATTCAGCAATACGCTGGCCCTTACATATGACCTCTAGGTCAAGTCATGGACTTAGAATACTTTAAATGTTGAAATTATTTAAGAGCTCATATTTTTAAAATCGTACAATGGATTTGGTTCATATTTGGTACAATGATAGATACACATTTAAAGTTTATTTAGCGTACTCGCACCAATGCCCATAACCTCAAAGTCAAGGTCACCGACTCATAATTTTAAGCATAATCGCGCCCATGCCCATGACCCTAAGGTCAAGGTTATAGACTCAGAATTTTTGAATGTCAGCGTTTGTTAACAAGAGCTCGCATTTCCCAACCAATTTAATCGATTTAGTTCGTATTATACGGATCGTTTCTCTGGCTTATCCGTTTCGTTTTCGTCCACAAATAATCATTGATCGGCTCGAAATAAAAGAAATAATCTTAAAAGGGCCGTAAAACAAAAACTCAAGGTCAATGTCACAGACTTCGTAATTTATTTGTTATGGACTTGATTTATATCTGGATGATGATACACACTTTTTTCCAAGATTTAAACGAGATTACCCACACCTACGCCGATGGATGGTCTCAAGGATAGTTTTCCAACCGAGCTATGCCGTCTTTTCTTTTTGGCTACATGTTTTTTTCCTTGGCGAGGATGGTCCCTGGGCGGGGGCATCTGTGTCGTATTCATACTTTTCGTTTAAAGTGTCGATTTGAGGTACACTGAGCCTTAATTGTAACCAAAAGTCTAATTGCAGATTGTGGGTAATCGTTAGAACTACCTGAACGCGTTGGTTCTTTTGTTTGCATTAAGGTTTTAAGTCCCCGCCAACAGTTGGTACACTGTACATGTTCTTAGGTCATTTTGGAGACGCTGCTTTCAATTTTGTAAGACTTTTACCCAGCCTTGAGGTGAAGTGACATTATAAACCCTACCGACCAAAGAAACCGTTAAGGAGCGGTCCCACTTGCACCACTTTTCTTTGGGCAGGCTTTTACAATGTAAGCGGTTAACCAGTAATCAAGTTTGGTTGGTTTTAACTCTGAGCGGAAGCACAGTGTCTCCAAGACCCGATGATTGATAGCCAGCGTCGGTTCAAGGTTACAACATAAAATATAGATTGTGGGTCCTCGTAAGCACGACCACAAAGGGACGCTTCTAACGAGTACTCTCAATCTCTATTGAGATAATAAGAAAACCCCACGCTAGGCCCATGTACGTTACTGAAAGGTCAAGGTCATACTTAGCGGTCGAAGGTTAAATACTAACATCAACATATTTTCAGGCGAGGGCATCCGTCTCCTATGGACGCATTTCTAGTTCATTGTTTTTTACAAAACGCCCTGCGCACGTCCGGTGTAACGTAAAAAAAGTGGACCGCGAAAAAAGGAGACATTTCCGCCACTGCGCATGCGCGTTGCTAAGTGGGCGTTAACCGATTATTTAAGGCGGGGCTTACACGATAAACAAATCAATAGTGACATTGTTAATCCTCCTTGGATGAACTATTGCCCAGCCTACCAAAAACATCGGACCAACGTCGGGTCGACCGCGATACGACGTATCAACGTCGTTTCGCTCTCAGCCCCATATCGGCCGGCTATTGCGTAATAGCTGGGAAGTATACGATATACCATGCAATGAAAGTTTCACCTCTGTAACTGTTACTGACATTTTGCTCTTGAACAGCAGTTGTCAATTTCTGGCATAAGAATGTGCAGTGTGCTGGTTAACTGCTAACGAATACGCCTGTCAAGTAAAAGTGTGGATAGGTAAACTGACCGGCTCAAAATGACCTGAATGGTGTTGACTGGGCCGTTAAACTCCACTACAAACAAAGAAAAAAATGTTGTTGTTTTTTATTAAAAATCTATCCCTCCCTCTGTTTAGTTTAGTATAACACTTCTCTGACTATTTCTCTAATCCATCTGGGAGAGGAATTATAATTTTGTTACCTCGAAAATTATGTACAGGTGCCAAAAAAAAAAAAAAAAAAAAGGATCGATGCATTTTAAAAGTAACATTAACAACGAGAAGATCCTGCATATGCTCTAGTATAACGAAACATCCTCACCCTGAATTATGGAGACGAGCTATTGATCAGTACACATGAGAAACCCTAAATTTGCAGCCTGCGTGTAAAAGGAGATAGACGTGTAAAAATTAGATAAGGCATCAATCCGTGAAAAAAGTGGACATGCGTGAAAAAAGTGGACATAAAGAAATGCAAAATAAAGGAATGAAAATAGATGGATGTGCGTGAAAAGGGCTGAAAAGGTACCAGTCCGTGAAAGCAGAAGATGTGCGTGAAAAGGATAATCCCGAAGAAAAATGTACACTGACGTGAAAGAAAAACAGATAAGGCACCAATCCGTGAAAAAGTGGACATCCGTGAAAAAAGTGGACATAAAGAAATACAAAGAAAAGGAATGAAAAAAGAAGATGTGCGTGAAAAGGGTTGAAAAGGTACCTGTCCGTGAAAGAAGATGTGCGTAAAAAGGATAATCATGAAGAAAAATGTACACTGCCCGTGAAAGAAAAATAGATAAGGCAACACTCCGTGAAAAAAGTGGACATCCGTGAAAAAAATGGACATAAAGAAATGCAAAATAAAGGAATGAAAAAAGAAGGTGCGAGTGAAAAGGATTGAAAAGGTACCAGTCCGAGAAAGAAGAAATTGCGCGTGATAACGATAATCACGAAGAAAATGTACACTGACGTGAAAAAAAAAATAGATAAGGCAACAATCCGTGAAAAAAAGTGGACATCTGTGAAAAAAGTGGACATAATGAAATACAAAGAAACTGAGTGAGTGAGTTTTAGTTTTACGTCCCACCAACAACTAAGGTCATACGGAGACGTGACCTCGGTTAAAAGACTCATCCGAAAGTCTGGAGAAGTCCGGGATCGATCCGGCGATCCCTGGTTTACAAGGCGAGTAGCGTAACCACAGCACCACGGAGGCTTCAACAAAGAAAAGTAATGGAAAAAAAGATGTGCGTGAAAAGGGTTGAAAAGTAGCAGTCCGTGAAAGCAGAAGATGTGCTTGAAAAGGATAATCACGAAGAAAAATGTACACTGGCGTAAAAGAAAAACAGATAATGCAACAATCCGTGAAAAAAGTGAACATGCGTGAAAAAAGTGGACATAAAGAAATGCAAAATCAAGGAATGAAAAAAGAAGATGTGCGTGAAAACGGGTTGGAAAGGTACCTGTCCGTGAAAGAAGAAGATGTGCGTGGTAAGGATAATCACGAAGAAAAATGTACGCTGACGTGAAAGAAAAATAGATAATGCAACAAACCGTGAAAAAAGTGGACATCCGTGAAAAAAGTGGACATAAAGAAATAAAAAGAAAAGGAATGAAAAAAGATGTACGTGAAAAGGGTTAGAAAGGTACCTGTCTGTGAAAGAAGATGATGTGCGTGATAGGGATAATCACGAAGAAAAATGTACACTGGCGTGAAAGAAAAATAGATAAGGCAACGCTCCGTGAAAAAAGTGGACATAAAGAAATACAAAGAAAAGGAGTGAGTAAGTTTTAGTTTTACGTCCCACCAACAGCTAAGGTCATACGGAGACGGGACCTCTGTTTATATACTCATCCGAAAGGCTGGCGAAGCCCGGGATCGATCCTGCGATCCCTGGTTTACAAGGCGAGTAGCGTAACCACTGCACATAGGAGGCTTCTACAAAGAAAAGGAATGAAAAAAAGATGTGTGTGAAAAGGGTTGAAAAGGTACCAGTCCATGAAAGCAGAAGATGTGCGTGAAAAGTATAATCACGAAGAAAAATTTACACTGACGTTAAAGAAAAACAGATAAGGCAACAATCCGTGAAAAAAGTGGACATGCGCGAAAAACGTGGACATAAAGAAATGCAGAATAAAGGAATAAAAAAAGATGGATGTGCGTGAAAAGGTACCAGTCCGAGAAAGCAGAAGATATGCGTGAAATCTATAATCCCGAAGAAAAATGTACACTGACGTAAAAGAAAAATAGATAAGGAACCACTCCGTGAAAAAAGTGGACATCCTTGAAAAAAGTGGACATAAAAAAATACAAAGAAAAGGAATCAACAAAGAAGATGTGCGTGAAAAGGGTTGAAACGGTACCTGTCCGTGAAAGAAGAAGATGTGCGTGATAAGGATAATCACGAAGTAAAATGTACACTGACGTGAAAGAAAAATAGATAAGGCAACAACCCGTGAAAAGAGTGGACATCCATGAAAAAAGTGGACATAAAGAAATGCAAAATTAGGAATGAAAAAAGAAGATGCGCGTGAAAAGGGTTGAAAAGGTACCAGTCCGAGAAAGAAGAAGATGCGCGTGATAAGGAAAATCACGAAGAAAAATGTACACTGACGTGAAAAAAAAATGGATAAGGCAACAATCCGTGAAAAAAGTGGACATCCGTGAAAAAAGTGCACATATAGAAATACAAAGAAAAGGAGTGAGTGAGTTTTAGTTTTACGTCCCACCAACAGCCAAGGTCTTTCGGAGACGGGACCTCGGTTTTAAGACTCATCCGAAAGTCTGGAGAAGTCCGGGATCGATCTTGCGATCCCTGGTTTACAAGGCGAGTAGAGTAACCACTGCACCACGGAGGCTTCTACAAAGGAAAGGAATGGAAAAAAGAAGATGTGCGTGAAAAGGGTTGAAAGAAAAACAGATAAGGCAACACTCCGTGAAAAAAATTGAACATGCGTGAAAAAAGTGGACATCAAGAAATGCAAAATAAAGGAATGAAAAAAGATTGATGTGCGTGAAAAGGGTTGAAAAGGTACCAGTCCGTGAAAGCAGAAGATGTCCGTGAAAAGGATAATCCCGAAGAAAAATGTACACTGACCTGAAAGAAAAATAGATAAGGCACCACTCCGTGCAAAAAGTGGACAACCGTGAAAAAAGTGGACATAAAGAAATACAAAGAAAAGGAATGAAAAAGGAAGATGTGCGTGAAAAGGGTTGAAAAGGTACCTGTCCGTGAAAGAAGAAAATGTTTGTCATAAGGATAATCACGAAGAAAAATGTACACTAACGTGAAAGAAAAATAGATAAGGCAACACTCCGTGAGAAAAGTGGACATCCGTGAAAAAAGTGGACATAAAGAAATACAAAGAAAAGGAATGAACAAAGATGTGTGTGAAAAGGGTTGAAAAGGTACCTGTCCGTGAAAGATGTGCGTGATAGGGATAATCACGAAGACAAATGTAGACTGACGAGAAGAAAAATAGATAAGGCAACAAACCGTGAAAAAAGTGGACATCCGTGAAAAAAGTGGACTTAAAGGAATGAAAAAAGAAGATATGCGTGAAAAGGGTTGAAAAGGTACCTGTCCGTGAAAGATGAAGATGTGCGTGGTAAGGATAATCACGAAGAAAAATGTACACTGACGTGAAAGAAAAATAGATAAGGCAACAATCCGTGAAAAAAGTGGACATAAAGAAATGCAAAATAAAGGAATGAAAAAAGAAGATGTGCGTGAAAAGGGTTGAAAAGGTACCATTTCGAGTAAGAAGATGATGCGCGTGATAAGGATAATCACGAAGAAATATGTACACTGACGTGAAAGAAAAATAGACAGGGCAACAATCCGTGAAAAAAGTGGACATCCGTGAAAAAAGTGGACAAAAAGAAATACAAAGAAAAGGAGTGAGTGACTTTTAGTTTTACGTCCCAACAACAGCTAAGGTCATACGGAGACGGGACCTCGGTTTAAAGACTCATCCGAAAGTCTGGAGAAGCCCGGGATCGATCCTGCGCTCCCTGGTTTACAAAGCGAGTAGCGAAAAGGAATGAAAAAAAAGAAGATGTGCTTGAAAAGGGTTGAAAAGGTACCAGTCCGCGAAACCAGAAGATATGCGTGAAAAGGATAATCACGAAGAAAAATGTACACTGACGTGAAAGAAAAACAGATAAGGCAACAATCCGTGAAAAAAGTGGACATGCGTGAAAAAAGTGGTAAAAAAGAAATGCAAAATAAAGGAATGAAAAAAGATGGATGTGAGTGAAAATGGTTGAAAAGGTACCAGTCCGTGAAAGCAGAAAATGTGCGTGAAATGGATAATCACGAAGAAAAATGTACACTGACGTGAAAGAAAAACAGATAAGGCAACAATCCGTGAAAAAAAGGACATGCTTGAAAAAAGTGGACATAAAGAAATGCAGAATAAAGGAATGAAAAAAGATGGATGTGCGTGAAAAGGGTTGAAAAGGTACCAATCCGTGAAAGCAGAAGATATGCATGAAAAGGATAAAAGTACACTGACGTGAAAGAAAAATAGATAGGGCACCACTCCGTGAAAAAATTGGACATCCGTGAAAATTGGGGCATAAAGAAAAACAAAGAAAAGGAATGAAAAAAGAAGATGTGCGTGAAAAGGGTTGAAAAGGTACCTGTCCGTGAAAGAAGATGTGCGTGATAAGGATAATCACGACGAAAAATGTACTCTGACGTGAAAGAAAAATAGATAAGGCAACAATCCGAGAAAAAAGTGGACATCCGTGAAGAAAGTGGACATAAAGAAATACAAAGAAAAGGAATGAAAAAAGATGTGCGTGAAAAGGGTTGAAAAGGTACCTGTCCGTGAAAGAAGAAGATGTGCGTGATAGGGATAACCACGCAGAAAAATGTACACTGACGAGAAAGAAAAATAGATAAGGCAACAATCCGTGAAAAAAGTGGACATCCGTGAAAAAAGTGGACATAAAGAAATAAAGGTACCTGTCCGCGAAAGAAGATGTGCGTGATAAGGATACTCACGAAGAAAAATGTACACTGACGTGAAAGAAAAATAGATAAGGCAACAATCCGTGAAAAAAGTGGACATCCTTGAAAAAAGTGGACATAAAGAAATGTCAAAAAAAAAAAGGAATAAAAAAGATGTGCGTGAAAAGGGTTGAAAAGGTACCAGTCCAAGAAAGAAGATGCGCGTGATAAGGATAATCACGAAGAAAAATGTACACTGACGTGAAGGAAAAAAAGATAAGGCAACAATCCGGGAAAAAGTGGACATCCGTGAAAAAAGTGGACATATAGAAATACAAAGAAAAGGAGTGAGTGAGTTTTAGTTTTACGTCCCACCAACAGCTAAGGTCATACGGAGACGGGACCTCGGTTTAAAGACCCATCCGAAAGGCTGGAGAAGCCGGGGATCGATCCTGCGATCCCTGGTTTACAAGGCGAGTAGCGTAACCACTGCACCACGGAGGCTTCTACAAAGAAAAGGAATGAAAGGTACCAGTCCGCCATGCCCTGTTATGGTGAAATCCTTAAAAAATCTTCATCTCCGGAATCACTTGACTGATTGTCTTGAAACTTGGTTTATAGCATCAGGTGATTGAATACAATCAAATTTGCACAGGGCTCAGGGGAGCGATCAGGACCTCATGGGCCTCTTGTTTTTTGTTTTGTGTTGTTTTGCTTCGATTTTGCTGCGGCTTTTCCCTTCTGTTTCTGTCGAATGAATGTGCACTGTACTGATTAACCAATGATGTGCATGTCTGCTAAAGGTACGATGGCCTGCTCGGTGTTGCCTTATTGGTGTTGACAAGGCCGTTAAACTTCACACAAACTACCGAACAAAAACTCGGACCCCGCCCATCAGGGTTGGCAGAATAGATTGGGCTGCATGATGTCTCCATGCCAGGCTGAAACCACTGGTAAGCCGCTTAGAGGGTCTGAGCTTGCACAGGCAAAGTGGTGCGAGTCAAACCATCCATGCGTATTAATCCTATTGGTCTCATTGGTCGTCAAGGCTTGTGATTACATTATATCTCTGTCGGGTAAAAGTAGCAACGTCCCAAATATGACATATATAGTGTTGGTGGGGACGTTAAACATCAAACAAATAAACAAACGAACGAACAAAATTACTAGCAGGTATTTTGTTATCCTGCATTCTCATTGCGTTTTGTCAATATTAAAACAGTGTATACTGCCTTTTTGGGGCCTTCATGGTCTAGTGGGTAAAAGATTTGACTCTTAATCACCTTGCATGTGTGACGCAAAGTAAAAGTTATATATTTTTCAGGTACTTCAATTGTCGCCCACCTTTAATTAACGGTCTGCTCGAAAACCAATGGGTCTTAAAAACCAGAAAAAATCGCCTGGTTTTACTCATACGTAGTGCATAAGGCCTTAGACGAATTGAACATAACAGCGCAGTAAAAGATATGTGGCTCGTACAAACAATATGTGAAGAAACCTTGGCAACAGGCTGATTTTAGGCTATATACAGTGATTCTGAAATGTCTCGAAGAGGGATGGCGGGTTTACCACGGATAATTCGAGCTCGTTCTTAGACCCTAGAGAATTAATCCCATAGCTTCCGTTAGGTTGTCCATATATAAAGAATAGTTCATTTTGTCTCAAAAGGTATGTTGCGTGTAATCAACAGATTCGCCTAAATGAGTACTCACAGCATTCCTTTAACCCTTTTTGTAACAAATGGAATATTCCTCCTTATATATAGCAGGAGTCTATTCCAAATTTTTCTTCAACATTTATTTGGAAGATGGCTTAGCTTTTTGCAAACAGTGTAGGTCCAGATCAGATGCCGCATTCTGATCTGGACCTGCACTGTTTGCCAGGTTACCAGCTTTGGGGTTTCTGTTAACTTAGAGAATTATAAAAATCAAAAATGAGTTCCTTTAAGAGCAATGAAAACATTCATAAGAAAGAAGATGGGTCATACTACGTAGTTTCGGCTAATAAAGCCTCATCAGTGACCCTGTAATGATCCGGCAACGAAAGCCAGAGGAAACATACTGCAATTTTGCGAATGTCAAATAGGCAGTCGATTCAAAGACTGATATAAATCAAAATGTGGTCCAAATAATTAAAAACCTGTCTAGAATATGAGTCTAAACCAATAATTTATTTCTGATTTCTCAGAATATTTACGCTAATCTCAGAGGACCAAAAGTAAAATATAAACTGCACTATGGTTGATGTACGGGGAGACGTTTTACGGCCGCCACACGGCACAACATCAGCTGCAGTGAAGGCAAATAAAAATCAAAAATGAGTTCCTTTAAGAGCAATGAAAACATTCATAAGAAAGAAGATGGGTCATACTACGTAGTTTCGGCTAATAGAGCCTCATCAGTGACCCTATAATGATCCGGCAACGAAAGCCAGAGGAAACATACTGCAATTTTGCGAATGTCAAATAGGCAGTCGATTCAAAGACTGATATAAATCAAAATGTGGTCCAAATAATTAAAAACCTGCCTAGAATATGAGTCTAGACTGCAAAGATATCCTCCTCTCATCACCATTATATCTCAAGACCAGGGCCCCCGCCCATTGGGGCTTCAGGAAATAGATGAGCTGCATGATCTTTCCACGCAGAGCTGAAACAGGCCGCACACAAGTACTGGTAAACCGATTAGAGGTTCTATGCCTGCCCAGGCAAAGCGGTGCGAGTCGGTTTCATTGGCCGACAGGGCTTGAGATGTCATTTCATCTCAATGTCGGGTAAAAGTCCCACACAATTGGAAGCGAAGTCTTCAAAATGACCTATACAGTGTTGACGGGGACGTTAAACCTCAAATCAAACAAACAAAGTTATACCTATATTTAAGTTTATATTGACGGACGGCGATTGACGCCGGTGTAGCGTGAGATCTTTAAACCCGTGAGAACCTTAATACCAAGGTATATCTGCGCATGCGCAAGAAGGCCGTGAGAAATGTCATCCATTTCCTGTTGGCCCCTGTCCCTTGCACCTTTAGCCTGTTTAAAATGTCTAAAGAAATCTGCTTACATTACGAACACTATTTATTACAGGCTTTATTTATTTATTTATTTATTTATTTATTCGATATATACTCGTATTAAATATGCCACAAATAGATTTTCATGTGTTCAAAAAGAACAAAATATATGCGGGTACATGTATATTCTTGAAATATCATTCCGAAAATAAGCCTATATTTTAAACCCCATTAAACCCCACTTTAATACAGTAAAACTGGGGTTTGCAGCGGTGTATATTATTTTATTATTTCCGCTGGAAAACATAGATTGTAGGTACTCGTTAGAACCGTCTCGGCGAGGCGATTCTAACGAGTACCTACAATCTATGTTTTCCAGCGGAAATATGAAAACGAGTACCTACAATCTATGTTTTCCAGCGGAAATATGAAAAATATCAGAATATTTTATCTAACAAATTGATGGTAAAACTTCAATATATTTTAATAGGCGTGTTTTCACAATTAATACTTTTAAAAAGCAAGTTATTTGGAAATTTTAGAATTATTAGTCTGCCTAAATGGATTTGAACACTGTATCAATTAGCCTGATCTCAATATTAGTGCTCTTTTACAATACTAAAAAATAATAATAATACAACAATAATAATAACAATTATAATAAGTAATAATGATAATATTAATCATACTCAGAGGTTAAGAGAAAACATGTACACTCTTACCTTTTCAGTTCTACTGTGTATTCCTAGCTTCCAAAGGATATTGTACCCGTTTAAACCTAGGTTTCATGGAATTTAAATTTTAGTGATTAACATGTGTGATTTATGGTTTGACATTTCCTGTTGTCCCCATGCTTATCAAAACACCCTGACTAATTTTTCACACCTTTCTGCTTATTCGGGATAATGTTGCCTAATGTCAACCAAACAGGCTTTCTCTTAACCGTTTCAATAAATAAAAAAATAAAATAAAATAAACAGAAGTAATTACCGAACCCACTGCTCACTATCAACCAATCAAAATCAAACCCACCAACCGGGGCTTGAAGAAACAGATGGGCTGCATGGTAGCTAGGTAGGCAGGTAGGTAGGTATGTAGGAAGGGTGAATGGTCTGGTGGGGGCGTGGCTGGATGGGAAGGTAGATAGGTTGGCTTACTTTTAACTTCTTCCTTCGACAGTGTTTGTTTTGTTTGATTTGAGGTTTAACGGCCCGTCAACACTGTATAGATCATTTTGGAGACGTCGCTTCCAATTTTGTTTTACCCGACATTGAGATGAAATGACATCTCAAGCCCTGTCGCCCAATGAAACCAACGAGGTTTATAAGCACGGACGGGCGGACTCGCACCGCTTTGCCTGGACAGGCTTAGATCCTCTAAGCGATTTACCAGTACTCGTGTGCGGTCAGTTTCAGCTTTGCGCGGAAGCATCATGCAGCCCAATTATTTCTTCAAGTCCCGATAGGCGGGGGTCAACCTTCGACGTTGTAGGTAGGTAGTAAGTTAGGTAGATAGATTTTGTTTGTTTGTTTGATTTGAGGTTTAACGTCCCCGTCATCACGGTACAGGTCAATTTTGGTGACGTTGCTTTCATTTTTATGGGACTTATGCCCGACATTGAGATGAAATAATTTCTCAAGCCCTGTCGCCAAATGAAACCAATAGGGTTTATAAGCATGAACGGTCCGACTCCGACCGCTTTGCCTGGCCAGGTTTAGAGCCTCTGTGTGGTACTCGTGTGCTGTCGGGGAGACATCATGCAGCCCATATATTTCTTGAAGCCCCGATGGGCGGGTGCGACAGGTAGGTAGAGTGGAGGTATGCATGTAGGTAGGTATATCACAAAAACATGCCTATTCAAATATATTGACAAAATTTTACAACCAAAAACGAAATTTTTCAGATAAAAATCCTGATATTTTTCCTATTTCTGCACAAAACATAGATTTTGGGTACTCGTCAGAACCGCCTCCGCGCGTCGGTTCTAACGAGTACCAACAATCTATGTTTTGAGCAGAAATATGAGAAATAATAAATATCCATGTCAACCCCAGTTTTACTATCTAAAAGTGGGGTTTAAGGGGATCAAAAATTTGATTCCAGGACAAAATCCCCCCGGACATAATCCCCCCCCCCCCGGACCCCCCCTTTTTTTTTGTAAAGGCAGACAAAATCCCCCCCCCCCCAAAAAAAAAAACAACAACATTTGTTCAGGTGGACAAAATCCCCCCCCCCCGGACAAAATCCCCCAGGACATAAGCCCCCGCCCATAGGGGCTTGAAGAAATATATGGGCTGCATGATGCTTCCACGCAGAGCTGAATCCGGCCCGCACACTAGTACTGGTAAACCGCTTAGAGGATCTAAGCCTGTCCAGGAACCGCGGTGCGAGGCGAACCGTCCATGCTAATAAACCCTATTGGTTTCATTGGGCGACAGGGCTTGAGATGTCATTTCATCTCAATGTCGGGTAAAAGTCCCACAAAATTGGAAGCAACGTCTCCAAAATGACCTTTACAGTGTTGACGGGGACGTTAAACCTCAAATCGAATCAAACAAAAACATAATCCCCCCTGCTGTTTATAAAGTTTGACAGTATCCCGCACACCTCCACATGCACAATTACTGTTTTTTTTTTAAAATCAGTCTGTCGTTTTGAAAACTGCAGATTCCATATCAGATCTGGTGCAGTACTATCAAAGCTATATTGGTGCTCATTGAGAAATTATTGCCCGTCAACACTGTATAGGTCATTTTGGATACATTGTCGAAGATCAAAGTAAAAAGGGCATACTTGTATTAACTTTTTATAATTGTACATGTGTGCTTTGGGGTTTTATGGACCTCTAAACCCATTAGGATTATGTCTAGCATGATCAATTAACCTAACCCAGTTCCAGGCACGCTTAGATTCCTGATTTTAGATTCCTGATCTGTATTGATTCCTGATCATTGCCTTCACTTCTATTTTAGAACCTCTACCATTACGAAAAACGCCTGTTCAAATATATTGAAAATTGACACGAGTGTTAAGTTGGTTCCTTATTCCTTATTCCTTGTTCCTTATTCCTTGTTCCTTATTCCTTGTTCCTTATTCCTTATTCGATTTTCAACTTCATAGTACTTTGCCACGCGGTGTAACAGAACATTTGCGTTGGGCCTAATCATCATCATTTTTAATTCTAAGCATGATGGTATAGGTTTCGAAATCCAGCAGGTATCAACTGCGAATAAGGAATAAGGAACGAATCCAAATTTTCCTTATTCCTTATTCGATTTTCAACTTCATAGTACTTTGATACGCGGTGTAACAGAACATTTGCGTATGTCCTAATCATCATCATTTTTACTTCTAAGCATGATGGTATAGGTTTCGAAATCCAGCAAGTATCAACTGCGAATAAGGAATAAGGAACAAATCCAAATTTTCCTTATTCCTTAATCGATTTTCAACTTCATAGTACTTTGCCACGCGGTGTAACAGACCATTTGCGTATGTCCTAATCATCATCATTTTTACTTCTAAGCCTGATTGTATAGGTTTCGAAATCCAGCAGGTATCAAATGCGAATAAGGAATAAGGAACAAATCCAAATTTTCCTTATTCCTTATTCGATCTTCAACTTCACAGTACTTTGCCACGCGGCGTTACAGAACATTTGCGTATGTCCTAATCATCATCATTTTTACTTCTAAGCATGATGGTATAGGTTTCGAAATCCAGCAGGTATCAATTGCGAATAAGGAATAAGAAACAAATCCAATTCTACACCGCGTGGCAAAGTACTGTGAAGTTGAAAATCGAATAAGGAATAAGGAAAATTTGGATTTGTTCCTTATTCCTTATTCGCAGTTGATACTTGCTGGATTCCGAAACCTATACCATCATGCTTAGAAGTAAAAATGATGATGATTAGGACATACGTAAATGTTCTGTTACACCGCGTGGCAAAGTACTATCAAGTTGAAAATCGAATAAGGAATAAGGAAAATTTGGATTTGTTCCTTATTTCTTATTCGCAGTTTATATCTGCTGGATTTTGAAACCTATACCATCATGCTTAGAAGTAAAAATGATGATGATTAGGACATATGCAAATGTTCTGTTACACCGCGTGGCAAAGTACTATGAAGTTGAAAATCGAATAAGGAATAAGGAACAAGGAATAAGGAATAAGGAATAAGGAACAAGGAATAAGGAATAAGGAACAAGGAATAAGGAATAAGGAATAAGGAACCAACTTAACACTCGTAAAATTGACATATTCCAATAACAGATTCCAATATTTTTTCATATTTCTACTCTAAAACATAGATTGTGGGTAGAGGAAGGATAACTAGAACCATTTATAGGAAGGGCGATTTTTTCCAGGGGGATTTTGTCTGCAGGCAGGAATGAGTGAGTGTTTGAGTTTTACGTCCCACCAACAACTAAGGTCATCCGAAAGTCTGGAGAAGCCCGGGATCGATCCTGTGACCCCTGGTTTACAAGGCGAGTAGCGTAACCACTGCACCACGGAGGTTTCTAATATGCAGGCAGGAATGTAGGTAAGTAGATATTACGTACGTATATCGAGAGGAAGGTATATAGGTAGGAATGTAACTAACTAGGTATGTTTTGTTTGATTTGGGGGTTTAATGTCCCCGTTAACACTATTTAGGTCAAAAAGGAGTTAAGCAAGCAACCTTTCTTGATTATGCATGCCTTCGATTCCATATAACATGGAACAAGCACTTTAATTCGCCTATACCAAGCAAGAACTTGTCTTAAGCAGGCACATTTTGATCATCCCTTACATGTACATATAACTGCTCGCCAAACATATGTTAGATTGTATAGCAAAACTAAATTCTACAGAGCACAGAAATTGGTTTGGCTTTAGTAGTAGTTTAAGATATCAGAGTTTGGGACAGCCAGAGCCAACTGCGCAAATCCTCTCACTTCCCCACAGAAAAACACACTCTGCCGGCGCCCATCAGAGGTGCATCACTGAGACGCCCCTAGTGAGCACCGACAACACATGCACCCAAAAACAGAAATAAAAGGACTCGCTGAGCAGAAAACAGCCCATACTGTATAAAATGATAAAGGTTCCCTCATGACAACCTTCGCCCTTCAACACCACCAAGAGTTTTTTGGCTAGCATAGCAGAGCCAGGCCGGACCGCTCCCTCTGGAGCACGCCAATCTGGGCCTGTCATGCCTGTCCACAAGTCCCAAACACCCCTTAAAGCCTATGAGACGCTACAACATACAATCCCAGAGCTAATAACAGCTGGTGATCTATACATGTACATGCACTATTATATAGAGCAGAAGTAAGCCTCCATCTAGAAAACGCCCTTCACTTGTGTCACCCGCCGACTCGCCTGCAAAGTTTGCTAACCCCTCAGAAATGCTTCCGTATTCAAGGCTGACATAGATAGATTAGGATGTTGGGCACGTAAATGGGGCATGAGATTTCAGCCAGTTAAATGCAATATTATGCAGATAACTAGGAAGAGATCTAATAAAGTTGAGGCTTCTTACACCTTAGAGGGAACGGTCCTCGAGAATGTGGACTCCATTAAATACCTTGGAGTGACAATCTCACACAACTTGAGATGGAATACTCATATTAGCAATATGTGTACTAAGGCAAATAGAACGCTTGGTTTCCTGAGGCGAAATCTTCATCAGTGCCCTCAGGATGTAAAAGAGGCAGCATATAAAGGACTTGTCCGCCCAATCTTGGAATATGGTAGTTGTATCTGGGACCCCAGTGGAGTGGTCCTTAACGATGAAATTGAGAAAGTTCAGAATAGAGCTGCTAGATTTGTAACAGGCAATTACTGCTTTGAAACTGGGAGCATGACTGGAATACTTGGAAAATTAAAATGGGAGTCTCTCAAGAAAAGGAGAAAAGACAGTAGGCTAATCCTTTTATACAAAGGTCTAAAGGGTGCTGCCAGCATTCCAACAGATGACCTTGTTCCCCCAGCTAGACACTGTAGAAATCACCATTCGTTGGCGTTTCAGACCCTTAGCGCAAGAACTGACATTTATAAAGAGTCGTTCTTCCCCAGAACCATTAGAGATTGGAATACCCTTCCCGATTCGATTATTTCGACAGCTGAAGGTGCTGATGATTGTGTAGCTAAATTTACCTCTTTGGTTAGAGCTAGGGACTAACTTCCCACATCACAGGTCCTGGTGTATGAATGTCATTTGACGTGTCACCAGTAACAATTCTGATTCTGATTCTGGTTGATCGAGGTGGCCACTGTGATATTCTTTAGACTTCAATTCGTTAACTTAAACCACTGCTACCTCAAATCAAATATTCCCGTCCCTTGGAGTTTGGGATGGGGGGAGTCGGCTGTGGGGATAGTCCCTCTTGCCTGGGGCGTTGAAACAAGAATGAAAAGGTACATATTTTTTTATACTTGTATGTAGTGGATGGAAAACTGACCTTTTAGAATGGTGTTATGGGAAACAAGTTGGCATGGGTTAAATGCCTGGGTGTGAGTCTTTATGAAACTGTAAGCTACATTGCGGGGACATGCCTGTGCAGGCGCTCTGTAAGCTTAACCCCGAAAAAAAAAATGAAAATTGTACAGTGAAAATTCTTGTTTCTGTTTGGGATATAGATTGTGGGTGCTCGTTAGAGCAGTCTCATTGAGGGTGTTCTGTCAGGTACCCACTGTCTGTGTTTTTGGGCAGGAATGGGAGGGACAAAGTTTACCCCTAGGAGCCCCAGTTTTGTTATAGAAGGGTGGGGTTCGTGGGGATCGAAATTGTATGGGCGTGTTTTCGTGATGAGTTTAGTCGGATTTTATGCAGCTATGTTTGTTGGATGTCACAACCCCTTTGTAATAAGCAATAAATGTGTGCAGATTTTGCCCACCCACCGGGAACGTCGAGATTTGAGAATTGGTTTTGATTTCTACTGTCTCCGGGCCTCAGGATGGTGGCCTCCGTCAGCCGAATTTCAGGAAAGATGATTTAACATCACATCTTTTTCAATTCACCTCTGTGACTGCCAATGCTCTGGATATGCCATGTAATATATGTTATAAATGTCTTTATGTCTCTGTGTGAATGAAAAAAAAATAATAAACAAAAAAACAAAAAAAAAACAATAAGTTAAAAAAACAAAAAACAAAAACACTATTTAGGTCCTTTTGGAGACGTTGCTTTCAATTTTGCGGGACCTTTACCCGACGTTGAGATGAAATGACAGCTCCAGCCCTGCCGCCCAATGAAACCAAAAGACTTTGGACGGATTGGCCCATACCACTTTGACTTGGCAGGCTTAGTCCTTCTAAGCGGTTTCTCAGGACTCATGTGTGGTCAATTTCGGCCCTGCGTGGAAGCAGCATGCAGTCCATCTATTTATCCAAGCCTCGATGGGCGGGGGCGACTAAGCCGGTATGTACGTAGGTAGGTAGGTAGGTAGGTATGCAGTCCGGCCCCGCCCACCGGGGCTTGAAGAAATAGATGGACTGCATGATAGATAGGTAGGTAGGTAGGTAAGTAGGTAGGGAAATGGTCTTGTGGCTTCGTGGCTCGCAGGGTAGGTAGATAGGCAGGTACGGACGGACGAGGAAAGTGGGTAGGTAGGTGAGTAGGAAGGTAGGAAGGCAGATAGTTATAGGTAGGAATGACAGGTCAGTAACATAACCACTACACCACGGATGCTTCTTTCCGTATGGGAACGGACGGTGAGACATACATTTACTTATTTCTACCTACCTACCGGCCTACCTACCTACCTAAGTACCATATTGGTTTCATAAGGCGGTAGGACTGGCGATGTCATTTCATCTCAACGTCTGGTAAAAGTCCAACAAATTGTTCGCAATTGGTCGCAATGTCCCCAAAATGACTTTCACAGTGTTGACGGGGACTTTAAACCTCAAGTCAAACAAACAAACAAACAAACAAACAAACAAACAAACAAACAAACAAACAAACAAACAAACACCTACCTTCCTTCCCACCAAGTCACCCCCTTCCCTGCCTACCTAATCTATCCAGCCCATCGGCACTTGAAGAACTAGATGGGCTTCATGATTCCCTACCACACCCGAGTGCTGGTAAACCGCAAAAGCCTGTCCAGGCGAGTGATGCGAGTCGGACTGTCCCTGAATAAAAACCCTATCGGTTTCATTAGGCGACAGGTCTTGAGATGTCTATTCATCTCAAAGTCGGGTCCCACGAAATTGGAAGCATCGTCTCCAAATGACCTATATAGTATTGACGGGGACGTTTAACCTCAAACCCAACCTATCTACATACCCAGCCACCCATTTGCCTACCTATCTAGCCACCAAACCACCTACCTACTTACTTACCTTCCTAAACGACGTCAAAGCAGAAGTTAGAAGCAAGAAGTCAGCTTGCCCCCGCCCATCGGGGCGTGAAGAAATAGATAGGCTGCACGAAGCTTCCACGCAGAGCTGAAACCGACCGCACACGAGTACTGGTAAACCGCTTAGAGGATCTAAGCCTGACCAGGCAAAACGGTGCGAGTCGGACCGTCTATGCTCATAAACCCTATTGGTTTCATTGAAAGGGCCTGAAATGTCATTTCATCTCAATATCGGACAAAATTGGAAGCAACGTCTCAAAAATGACCTTATACAGTGTTGACGGGGACGTTAAACCTCAAATCAAACAAAAAAACAAGCAATGTCCCTACAGTTTTTCTTTTCCTTTTTTGTGGGGGTAATTTGATAATCAACACCACTATAAATACGGACCATTTCGACCCTAAGTCCAGTCGCCCTGGGTGACCTCAGCGTTGCAGTTTGGTGTTGGTCAAGTCGGACCCCAATATAAGTTCAGTTTGACAGAGTTGTCTTTAATCAAGATAATATCCTTCTAAATTCTATAGTATCTGTTTGTTATTAGGCAGAAGCCTCAGTTGTGTAGTGGTTACGCTACTCGCCATTTAAACCAGGGGTCGTGTGATCGATCCCGGGCTTCTCCAGACTTTCGGATGAGTCTTTAAACCGAGGTCCCGTCTCCGTATGACCTTAGCTGTTGGTGGGACGTAAAACTCAAACACTCACTTACTCTATTTGTCATTGGGCCCCCGCCAATCGGGGCTTGGTAAATAGATAAATAGATAAATAAATAAATAAATAAATAAATAAATAAATAAAATCACGGTAACACAGCTTCTAATTTCCTTAGATAGGCTTCTCCAGCAGGAAATTAAAGTTTAATTAATATGCCAGCATAATTTATCATTTAATATACTAAGAGAGTGTCGATACCCCAGTCTCTTATAGAGTTATCGTATTACATTTCTCACGGCTGAATTCCCTCACACCCCTCCGTGAGAGATTTCAGCCGCTTCCGGTGCGACTGAAGAATCTCACGGGATCAATAATCTCACGCTACACCGCCATTTTGAAAGTGGCGCTGCAGTGTCAGACGTAACGTCTCGCAACGCACTTAAATAATTGTGCCATTTGTTTACGTACTCTTGACCTATAATAGTGGAAAAGAAATTCAAAGTAAAAACAATTATCAACTGTCATTTGTCAAAAGTCGTGATTTCTTACCCTAAACGGCCCGCGTTTGATGGAGGTCTCGTAACCTCACACTGCAATCTACGCTTGTTACTGAACATCACGATCAGATATATTCCTATTCTGATATACGACTACTGTCTCTGTTATTCACCATATTTGCATTATTTGCTGGCTCCCAGCTTGCACATTGTCAATATTGGAAAAACAGGTAACCAGACCCCCCTGACCTTTCAAGGTCAGGGGGGTCTGGTTTCCTGTTTTTCCAACACTGATAACCTTCAAACTAGGAACCAGCAGATAATGCAAATAAGGTGAATAGGTGAGGTGAGTGTTTGAGTTTTACGTCCGACCAAAAACTAAGGTCATACGGAGACGGGACCTTGGTTTAAAGACTCATCTGAAAGTCTGTCTCGCTTATAGGAGATATGTAAACTGTGCATCGGTTTAACCCATATACGCCTAGAAGCCTCTGTGGTGTAGCACCTTTTCCCTGTGGCCTTGGCGAACATTGGCTAAGGAGCGTCTGATCTAGGTCTGCACTGTTTTCTTATGTCCATACATAGAGAGTTTGGTATGATATGAATTAATGGCATCTGATCTGGGTCTGCAATGTTTCCTCGTGTACTTTATTTTAGATGTTGGGTTAAATGGGTTTACCGACATCTGAGCCGGATCTGCGAGGATCTGCGCTGTATCCATTTGGTCTTAAATAGAGGCGATGTGCTAATTTGGTTTAAGATTGAATAAACCAGCTCTAGCGGTGATTTGTTGAGTAATATATCACTGTTTGGAGGTCCTTTGTATGGTAGATCACATCACGAGCACGTAACAATAGAGCTGATAACACACTGAAAGTCTACTAAAATTCTTTTGTTTCCTTCATATTCTCTCATCATTCCGCCACTGTTTGAAGAGATCCCGCCGTCATGTTTGACTGTGACGCATGTGTAACGTACTGAAAAAGACGTTACACGGTCTAATGTCAAGGAAAGGATCGATAACGTCGCACAACTTCATAAAACGGCGGCTTTTCACGTCACGCTTTATCGCCTAGTGATTTATCACGCAATTTATCACCGGATTTAACCATTGGCTGCATAAGCGACTAGTGATATATAAGCTCCAGCTGTGATTTGTTGAGTAATAAATCACAGTTTGGAGGTCCGTATCACGAGCGCGTAGCGCGTGTGATTTGTCTACTTACAACTGGCCGACAAACTGTGATTTATTACCCAACAAATCACTGGCTAGAGCTGAGTTATTTCGATTGTAGCACGCTGAAACTCTTAAAAAATGTTGTTGTTTCCTTCAAATTCTCGAAGATTTTCACCATTGTTAAAAGAAATCGACTGTAACACATGCATTTATGTCCTTTTGAAACGCTGTCGGTGCTAGACAGTGACGTTACACCGTCTAACGTCTACGAATCTACGTATGACGTCATAAAATTGCAGCTTTTAATGGCGTCACTCGGCGCGCATCGTGATTTGTTGCATAATGAAACACAGTTCTTTCCCATTGCCAATGTAAAAATACGGGGCATCATCTGGTCTGTACTGTTGGCCTATGTCATTAAACAGATATGATGCGCTTAATTGGGTTAAGGAACATCTGAGCTTCGTTTGCACTGGTTGTCTATGTCCTAAGAGACACCAAGCTTATATGGGTTGTGTATGTGTTTGAGTATTACGTCCTAACAACAGCTAAGGTCATAATGATACGGGACCTCGGTTTAATATACGCAAGTCTGGAGAAGCCCGAGATGGAACCAACTAACCCTGGTCAATGAGGCGAGTAGTATAACCATTTCAAGACTTAGGCAAACAATGCAGACCGAGATCAGGCATTGCTTAACCAGCGTTAGCCTTTCGTTTCTTCTTTAGGACTAAGGCAATTGGCACAGACCCAGGTCAGACGCCGCTTTAACGTCGTAAGCTAAGCGTTTCTTTCAGGACTGGAAAACAGTGCAGACCCAGCTCAGACGCCGATTAACCCGTATTAGCCTGGCATATCAAATTTAGACCATAGACTAACAGTTCCGATGCCGCAAAATATGTTGTTTGATCGGGTGCTTCACTTTTTACTAACGGCAGTTTCGATCAAATATAGTTTTTTCAGGTTTTGGTTCTACGTCCCTTTCAAGATTATTTCACTTATATCGAGCCGATCGTTAATCAAGCGTGGGCGAAAATGTGAGGTACCCGTAGAAAACCATCTGACCTTCAGTTGCAGAACTTTGCATCTCAACTGTGACCCGAGCCATGCTCCAACCACTAATGCTCTTATCCTATAGTCCAGTTAATTCATCTGAGTTAACTGTAATAATTTTGTCGCGACAGAGGGCAGAAGAACAATATGACCGTATGATCGTCTTTTGAGATGTACTGATAATACTTGGTAAAGCTGTACACGAGGTGAAGAGGCCCCCGCCCATAGGGGCTTGAAGAAATATATGGGCTGCATGATGCTTCCTCGCAGAGCTGAATCCGGCCCGCACACTAGTACTGGTAAACCGCTTAGAGGATCTAAGCCTGTCCAGGAACCGCAGTGCGAGGCGGTCCGTCCATGCCAATAAACCCTTTTGGTTTCATTGGGCGACATGGCTTTTCATTTCATCTAGGTGTCGGGTAAACGTCCCACAAAATTGGAAGCAACGTCTCCAAAATGACCTTTACAGTGTTGCCGGGGACGTTAAACCTCAAACCAACCAACATACACGAGGTGAAGATTTATGCACCGCCCATCGGGGCTTGGATAAATAGATTGGCTTCATCATGCTTGCACGCATAGCTGAAACCGATTGCACAGGACTACTGGTAAACCGCTAAGAGGATCTAAGCCTGACTACGCGAAGTGTTGTGAATCGGAACGTCACCTACATATAAACCCTTTTGACTTTTTCAGGTGACAGGGCTTGAGATGTCATTTCATCTCAGTGTTTGGTAAAAACCCCCACAAAATTGAAGCCACCTCTCCAAAATAACCTTAATAGTGTTGATCGGGACGTAAAACACTAATTCAAGCAAAGAAAACATGAAGGAAAAAGGCGTGTTATGAGCAAGAACCACAACTCCGGGTGTCATGGTATTTTAGTTATCATCCCTGAGAATATAATCTTGGCAACACAATATCTCTAACACCTTGCTTCACGTATACAAGTCCGCGGAATTAAAACCCACTAAACCCCACTTTATTTAGAGGAAACTGGGGTTTAATATCGCACTGTACCATCACATATTTGATAAATAGGATAACATTCTATTACCTCCAAAATTAAAATAACTGATTCTTGGAGCTTAACTGAATAACTTAAGGCTGCCTTGGCGCCAAAATGACCACGTGACCACTTGCGCACGAATTGACGCATGCGCATCATATAAAATTTTGGAGGACGAAAGAAAACATTCGCCATTGTGTCTTTGGATTTAAAATATTCGTTTTCGGAATATTTAATCACACCAGGCTTGTTTCGTCCTTATTTTTCGTTCTAAACCTCCATTATTCTTTCTATTTACTTTGTTTTTCGACAATTTCTTTGTCATTTTGTTTTTTTTTCCTCGCTTTTTCGAAGCGTGTTTTCGTCGCGAGTCGTTTCGGCCTTCTCGTTTTTTCTCTTATGCCCCAACTCAGAGGTTTATGTGGGCATCTTAAACCATCGTATGATAATCATTCAACTTGTGCAGCCTGCTGTTCGTGCTCATTTGATAATAAATGTTCTGTTTGTGTAGATTGGGATCCTTATACCTGGTCTTTATTTCAGAAGAAAAGGTTGTACTCCAATAGACCTAGGAGGATGACTTCCAAAGGCTCTAAGAAGAGTGAGAAATTTACGATGGTTGCGGACAGGACTCGCGGTGCGACTAGGGGTCTTGAGTCTAGTGACTCTGGGACACGCAGGGAGACTCCCAAGCACCCCAGAGATCTCAAATCGACTCAGTCCGTGTCTAGGAGCTCGTCTGATCGGTCTAGCCATCAGCACGCTTCTAGTTCGGAAGCACCACCGGTCACAGATCTGACTGGCTCAGATCCCGGTGACGACCCTGACTCTTATAACCCGGCACCGGGCGATCACCGGGCACCATCGGTCGTAGATGCGGATTCTACTTCCGATACTAATGACCGGGACCGGGCACCGGACCGGTCAATTCCACCGGGTCATAACTCACCGGGTCACCGGTCACCGGGTAGTAACTCGGTACCGGGAAGAGATCAGTCACCAGTCGACGAGCATTCATTCGAAAATGGTCAGTCACTGGGTAGACAAATGATTCTGGGCAAAAATGACCGGTCATCAAATATTCCCGGTCGACATGAGTCTTCTAGGGATCGATCGATCATTACAACCTCAAAACGACATATTCGTAAGAGGTCTCCCAGTCATCAATCTGTAGCTGTTCATAAGACTAAGTCCAACGTTCAGCTTACACAGAAATCTATCCGATCCAGATCGAAACAATCGGGTCGACGATCTCGTTCTCGGTCAAGATCGGTCCATTCGCCTCACAGGCATAAGAAACGGAGGACTAGATCGAGGAGTAAGTCTTATTCCCGAAGATCTAGGTCATCGTCCTCAAGAAGGCATAGGAGGAAACATCGTTCTTCCAGGGGTAGAAGACGTTATGTTTCTTCTCCCAGTACGTCTTCGTCGTCTTCTCTATCTTCGGATAGAGACTATAGAAGACGTCAGCACAAGAGTCATAAACACAAGAGATATCATAAAAGGAAGAGATCTACCTCTTCGGATGACTCTCAGTCAGAGAAGGTAGATTCGTCCAATAAATCTCCTTCTCCAGTATATAAGAGAGTATCTAGTGTGAAACACTCTGCTAAACCTCAAAGTACTCGGCATTCCTCTCCTTCCTTATCAATAAGAGTGGAGGACACAAAGGAACTTGATAATGACTTGGATTCTCGTGCTTCGGTTGAAGATTTTAATGATCTGAATAGTTCCGAGATAGATGATAGGATTTCCTATGCATCTGTTATTGACGCTATTTTGGAAATCTTACCTAGTGATAAATTTCCAAGACAGTCAGAGAGTTCCTCAAAGATTTCAAGACCGAAATCTTGCATTGAGGAAGACATTGGACAGGAGCAGAAAAAGTCTATCTCCTTGCCTCAGTCCCCACTCATCGGTAGTACGATCGATTTTATTCAACACCAAGTTAAGGATAAAATCATCCCTGAAGACTGGTGCATCAAGAAAAAAGATCAAGATGCACTAATCAACTTGAAATACTATCAATCGCACAATGAGAAAGTCCCTACTTCTAGGGATCTTCCTCTTGACTATGATGCTAGTAGACTTGGTATGTCGCTCACTGGTAACACTCAAATACCGGTCAAGAATTTGGCACAGTATGAGAAACAGCTCAGGGATCTTTTGAGAACGTTGTCTCATGCTGATGTATTTTCCTACGCAGCTTTTCGATCTGCTAAACAAGAGGAACCAGATTGTACTCTTTTGCTCAGGATACTTGAGGCCTTAGCAAAATCTATTAATGCGTCGGTCTCCTTAGCATCCATTCTGACAGCAGAAATAGTTCAAATGAGAAGAGAAGCTGCAATTAGATCTGCACCGAAGTCCCTTTCGGACATGGCAAAAAACAAACTCAGATCTACACCTTTCAATTCTCCGACATTATTTGGCGGGAAAATTGAACAGGTATATAAGGAAAATTCAGACACCTTGAGGGATGAATTAGTTACTAAGACTATTACATCTAATCAAGCCAAATCTCAGACTTCCTCATCTACACAAGGCAAGCCCGAGTTCAAAATTCCTAAAATAGGAACTTCCTTTCCGTCAAAGTTCGGCAGGAATAATGATCGTAACCTCGCAAAAGGTTCCACATCATACGGTGGTCGTGGCTCCTTTCGAGGTTCAAGAGGATCAAAATCAGGTAGAGGTAATTTCTCCTCCAGGGGAAAAACCTTTACCCTCAAAAAACAGTGAAACCCCTCCTCCACTGCCCTTCCTTCGACCTCAGATTCCAGTCGGAGGAAGACTAGCTCATTTTGCCGAAAACTGGCAGGAAATTACAGCAAACAAATGGGTTCTATCAGTCATAAAAAGAGGGTACAAGATCCCATTCACAGATCTTCCACCTCTTTCAAGAGAACCCATCTTCTTCAGCCAGTCAGGCAGACCGGAGCTAGCAGAAGAAGTAGAAAAACTACTTTCAAAAAGGGCAGTGGAGAGAATTCAACCGGAATCTCCCGGATTTTATTCCAGAATCTTTCTGGTACCAAAGAAAAACGGAAAAATGAGGCTAATCATAGACCTTTCCAATCTGAACAATCATGTGCTCATTCAAAGTTTCAGAATGGAAACTCAACAAAAGGTCAGAAATGCCATTCACCCAAACGATTGGGCCTTTTCATTGGATCTCACGGACGCATATTTGCATGTGTTGATTCACCCTCAGTCTCGCAAATATCTTCGGTTCACCCTGAACGGAAAGGTCTTCCAATTCAGGGCACTACCTTTCGGGCTCTCCACAAGTCCGTACGTTTTCACTCATCTGATGTCAGTAATAGCTACCCATCTTCACAAGAAAGCTATAACTTTTTTTCCGTACCTAGACGATTGGTTGTCAAAGAACCAAAATCGTCAACTTCTTCTGGAACATATCCACTTCACAGTTCACCTGATTTCATCACTAGGACTACTGATAAATCAGGAGAAATCAGATTTGGTTCCATCGCAGAATTTCAATTTCATAGGGATGGAATTTCTCACTCAAACAAACACAGTCAGAATTCCCCTAGAAAGAATTCAATCTCTTCTACTGTCAATAAATGCATTTCTTCTCAAAAGGATAGTTACAGCCAGACAATTCCTTTCTCTTTTAGGGAAACTCAATGCAGCTGCAGATTTCGTAGTCTTAGGACGCCTACATCTCCGTCCACTACAAATGTCATTGCTAGCACAATGGAGACCTCACATTCTCCCATTAGATCACCAAATTCAGATTTCTCAAAACATAAGACATCATCTAATTTGGTGGAACAATCGTCAGAGGTTTCTGTCGGGAGTTCCGATAAAAATTCCTGCACACACCCATCAACTTTACACAGACGCAAGTGTAACGGGTTGGGGGGCTCATTTAGAACCAGAAGGGATTCTATTTCACGGGATTTGGAACCAGCTTCAAAGGGATCTCCATATCAATCTTCTCGAGTTGATGGCAATATCAATAGCACTGAAATTTGCTCATCCTCATATAATAAACTCAAAAGTGTTAATATGCACAGACAACACGACGGTAGTTTCATACATAAGGAAACAGGGAGGGACTCATTCTCCAGATCTCTGTCTAGAAACCTGGAAAATGTTTCATTGGTGTCAACAAAACAACATCAACATTGTAGTAAGACACATACCAGGAAAATTCAACATTCTGGCAGATCGGCTCTCAAGAATAACAAAACCGATCAAAACAGAATGGTCACTCAAACAATCAGTAGTGAACACAATCTGTCAGATGACAAATTTTCCAAACATAGATCTTTTTGCAACAAGATTAAACCACAAGATGCCTCTGTACGTATCTCCAATACCAGACAGTCAGGCATTGGCGATAGACGCACTATCAATGGACTGGAACAGGATAAGTGCATACGCATTTCCTCCTTTCCATCTTATTCCAGCGGTGCTAAACAAAGTTCAAAGGTCACAGTGCAAAATTGTTCTAATAGCTCCTCTGTGGCCGAACAGGCCGTGGTTTCCAGATCTACTGAATCTACTGATATCTCCTCCAATAACTCTTCCAGTAACACCAGATCTTCTATCTCAGTTACAAGGAAAAATTCTGCATCAAAACCCCCAAATGCTTGCCCTTCACGCTTGGGAATTATCAAGCAATCAATCAGAAATAAACAGTTTTCAGGGGAAGTTGCAGAACATGTCTCCAGAGCTAGACGAGAGTCTACTAGGAAAGTCTATGATGCAAAATGGGAGATTTTTACCAATTGGGCAAATCAGAGGGAAATTGATCCGATCAAGGCCCCCTCTCATGTGATTGCTGACTTCTTTCTTTATCTATTTAATATCAGGAAATATCAAGTCAGCACTATTAAGGGTTATCGATCAATGCTATCCAATACACTTAAGTTTAATGAAGGGTATTGTATAGGTTCAGATCCAGTTATCTCTGAATTGATGAAATCTTTTCAAATTCAAAGACCTGTTACTAGATCTATATCTCCCAAATGGGATCTTGCCTATGTTCTCACATACTTGTCTAAGGAACCTTTTGAACCACTTCCATCAGTTTCATTAACGTTCCTTTCCATGAAAACAGCGTTTCTGCTCTCTATGGCTTCTGCTAAGAGAGTTAGTGAAGTACATGCCTTTTCAATGGACAAACAACATCTTAGATTTAGTTCAATAGATGGTTCTCTTACCATTAGAACTCAAGTAGGTTTCTTAGCAAAGAACCAACTTCCATCTAAGGCACCTGATTCAATTAAAATTCCTTGTCTTTATAATGGGAATCGGAAAACAGGTTTTAACAAGGTCTTATGTCCAGTCAGAGCAGTTAAAATATATCTTAAGAGAACAAAAGCTATTAGGGGTTCCCGAAATAGGCTTTTCATTCCCACAAAAGGAAATCATGATATCAAGAAATCTACTATTTCCAATTGGGTGAAATATACCATTAAGATGGCATATCAAAATATCTCTAAGAGACAGTTATCTTTTCTTAAAATCAGATCTCACGAGTTAAGGGCTTTTTCCACTTCATGGGCCTATTTTAACTCTATCCCTTTAAATGAGATACTTGATGCAGCTGTTTGGTCAAGTTCTTCCACCTTTGCTCAGTTCTATCTTAGGGACTTTCGGCAACAAGCTTCCAATCTAAGCAATCTTGGGCCAGTCGTCGTTGCTCAAAAAGTGGTGGGGGGGGCCGTTTCTGAGGCTCCCACAGAACAGCTATAAACCAAATTGAACTAGCACTATCAGGAGCAGAACCTCAGAAGGTATGTGTTAGTTATAACACAGCTGATCAGGGAACAGATAAGAGGATATTAGAGGATTTACTTTCCTCCATATTGTTTTATCAGCAATCCACTCTAACATCTTCTTAACTGTTCTCTGAACATATGTAATAATTATAACTTATTCTTGGATGCTTTAGGGAAATCCTCCCTCCTTATAGTTGTTATTCTATCCTATTTATCAAATATGTGATGGTACAGTGCGATATTAAAATATAATTTTTATAAGTAAAATTAATTTTAATGAGTACTTACCATCACATATTTGAGCAATTCCCACCTCTGACCTCCCCTCATTTCCAATATATAGTTCCTTACTTATATTGAGGGACAAAATTTTATATGATGCGCATGCGTCAATTCGTGCGCAAGTGGTCACGTGGTCATTTTGGCGCCAAGGCAGCCTTAAGTTATTCAGTTAAGCTCCAAGAATCAGTTATTTTAATTTTGGAGGTAATAGAATGTTATCCTATTTATCAAATATGTGATGGTAAGTACTCATTAAAATTAATTTTACTTATAAAAATTATATTTTACAGGGGTATAAGTTATTTTGCTTATTTCTGTTCTAAGACATAGGTCATGGGTACTCGTAAGAACCGCCTCATTGAGGCGGTTCTAACGAGCACCCGCAACCTATGTAAATATAAGACAAATATCACAAATTTTCATGGAAAAAGAAATAAAATGCAAAACGTTGCACGGGTGTGTCATCGTAATGTGAGAATACTGATGGGTCGTTGTACAGTTGTACAGAAGGTTATGAAGGTGTGTAATGAACAAGAGCCGCAACTCTGGGTGCCATGGTATTTTAGTTTTTCCTCATGAAAATTTCACATGGTACTTGGTTTAGTTTTACATGAGGTTAAGGAGGTGTGTTATGAGCAAGGTCTACAAATCTGGATCACCTATAGTGTACATAAAGTTAAAGACGTCATAGGCAAGAACCACAAATCTGGATGCTATAACATTTTTGTTATCTCTCCTCTCAGTAAAACCTCGGTATTACCCGGTAATTTATGTAACAGTATAGGTGTATTTTGTTTCTGGTGCATTTGCTGCATGTGCAAAATCTTTTGAATGCCATATTGGCTTTAGGTCTGAGGATGGCTATTTTGTCAGTTAAGGATGTCGGTTTATGTCTGTTTTAGTCATATTAACCCTTATCTTGCTGAATATTCATTTAAGCCACACCCATTTCTGTCTATCATCCAATCAAATTACTTAATGTAATTTATTGCTACAAATTCATAAACTGAATGCCAAACAGTGTAGATCCCGATCAGATGGCTTCTTCAGAAGCCATCTGATCTGGATCTACACTGTTTGCAAAGATAGGGGTTGTCGTGAACAGCAAGATAAGGGTTAATACCATATTTTAGTAGCTCTTTATACGTATATACAAATGCATAGCGTATTTAAAAACCGAGGTGTTGGAACGCCCGAAGTTTATTAAACCCATATTAAAGTTGGGCTGAGTCTATAGACTGCATTTTAATAGAGCTGATTAATCATTTTGCATCTAATTCTCTTAGCATACGGTAGTGGGCGCAGTGACTGACACCAAAAATGTATAGACGCCATCTTGAAAGCGCTTTCTATTGTACGGAATCAAAAGAGGATCTTACAAAAGTGATCATTTCATATGAAATTTATGAAACGAGGCTCTCTAAAGGAATGGGGGTGGGGGTGGGAGGAACAGCCACTGTCGACCTAAACAGTTTGTGTGATGGAATGTGTCTAATCATAATATAGATCATGGCATGGGGATATGAATGGCTTCTAAGATATACTAGGGGCAAAAAATAAGGGCCAACCCCCAAATTCAAATAGAAGAAGCGAAATTTCAATGTCACAGGGAATGTTTATATGCAAATGGGATCAGTATCTGGCCCATGCACCACGAGCCTACACCTGGGCATGCTAGTGATTGTACGACGGATTATATCCCTTGGTATCCGGCAATGCTCGACCAAACTGTTACAGATTGTTACAACATCTCAAATGTGCTCAATCGGCGACATATCGGGGGATTTGGCTGGCCACGGCAGTGTTCTTACACCTTGTTGTCTCCGAAATTTGACGGCAACACGCGCTCGATGTGGTCGTTCGTTGTGGTCTTGGAATTTGGTCTACGTAACGCTGGCCCGTCAAGTTACCAGGATCGTTCAAGGTAACTTGACTGGCCAGCGTTACGTAGATCAAATTTTACGCCGAGTGGTTGCCCCATTCGCCAGGCGCATTGTTGGTAACTTCGAGTTCCAAGACGACAACCTTCCCTGTTGCATTGAAGTTGCGCTTCTTTCTATTTGAATTTGGGGGTTCCATTATTTTTTGTCCCTAGTATATATATGGAATTTTATGAAGTGGAGGGGCGAAGCATGGCCCCGGCACATTGACCCTGCACAAAGAGACCCCAAGGTTGGTGTGACTGAGTCTAGAAAACATACGGTTTAGGGGTGGGGATCTTTACTGTTTCTGAGATATATGGCTTATTATAAAGTGAAGGGTTTGGGCATGACCGTGACATGACTCGGGGCACCCCGGGTGCCTCGATATTGGTGGAACTAAATGCGTCTTATTGTAACGAACATGAATATATATGGTTTAGGCTCTGAATATTTTCTCAGATATTTGGCCTTCTGTGAAGTGGAGGGATAGGGCTTGCCCCCTACGCACCCCGGGAGAACTGACTGTGTCCTTTCATAAGGAACAAGCATATATATGGTTTAGGGGTGTGGAGGATCGCAACGGTATCTGAGCTATTGGGCCATTTACGTATTGGAGGGGTACCCAGCACCCCCACCCCCCCCCCAAAAAAAAAAAAAAAAAAAAAAAAAAAAAAACCTACCCACCAGGTTGGTGTCACTGAATGCATCTTATCACGAGGAACAATAATATATATGGTCTGAATAGAGGTAGTTTCTAAACCTGAAGCATGGCCCCTGCACGATCTGGGAGGACCCCCAGGTTGGCATAAAATATATCGCTAAAACTAAAACTGAAAGTGACTTGGTGGTGGTGTCTGTTCCCAGAAAAAAAATCTGCAAATGCTGTTACAAGGAGAACTCACCTCAAAGCTCGCTAACAGAGCGAACGACGGGAGGTATCTGCCAGACTACACGATAATTAAGCAAATAGCAATCCGATAAAACGTATCTAAGGTAGGCGGAGCAAATGTGTTGCGCATGCGCATTGGCGGAAGTGTCTCCTTTTTTCACGGTCCACTTTTTTTACGTTACACCGGCATATACGTCAATTCGTAACAGCACCATAAAGAACCTTTGTATAACCTGTCTGTTGAGGACATGCAGAAGAACAATAACAGTACTATGTATACTCAAACGCAAGCTATTAGCATGGCGCGATATAGGCGTCCGGTTTTCCGTTCGTTCGTCCGTCTGTCCGTTTGTCAAGACGTCAACGTTTGTGACCAGCCTAGCGTTCATCCTAATGGTCAAGTTAATTTCTCAAGATCAACAACAGTTTTATTAGTGATACTTTGTACACACTTGTACAGTGTATCATGGGATGGCAACATAAATGCAGGCATCCATATTTGACTTTGGCCTATATTTAACTGACTGACTTTGTAAAATATTGCGGCCACCCTAGCGTTCATCCTAATGGTCAAATTAATTTTTCAAGAACAATAAGAGCTTCTTTAATGAAACTTGGTACAAACTTTTGTTTGTTTGTTTGATTTGAGGTTTAACGCCCCCGTCAACACTGTAAAGGTCATTTTGGAGACGTTGTTCCAATTTGGTTGGACTTTTACTCGGCATTGGGATGAAATGACATCTCAAGCCCTGCCCCCAGTAAAACCAATAGGGTTTATAAGCACGGACGGGCTGACTCGCGCCGCTTTGCCTGGGCAGGCTTAGATCCTCTAAGCGGTTTACCAGTACTCATGTGCGGGTCGGTTTCAGCTCTGTGCAGCCCATATATTTCTTCGATGGTACAGACGTGTATCTAGGGATTGCAATTTTAATGCAAGCATCCATATTTGGTCTGGACCTACATTTTATGTTTAACTGACTTCGTGAAATATTGCGACCACCCTAGCGTTCACCCCAATCGTCAAGTTCATTTCAAAAGAACTATAAGAGCTTTGTTAATGATACTTAGCATTACGATAACAAGTCCGTGAAACGAAGACCCCTCTAAACCCCACTTTATATAGAGAAAATATTGAGGCGGTTCTAACGAGCACCCACAATCTATGTTGAAGGTAGAAATAAGAAACATGTTATAATTGTTACCCAAACTGTGTAATGTCAGACACCATGTTGGACGCCATTATTTCACACGGACATGTTTTCATGATGGTACATACTCGTATCTAGGGATGACATCTATAATGAAAGCATCCATATCTGACCTTGACCTAAATTGCATGGTTCACTGACTTAGTGAACTATTGCATCAACCTATGTGTAAATTCATTAGCGCTTCATTAATCAAACTTGGGTACACGCTTTCATCTAGGAGCGGCAACTTTTATGCAAGCATCAATGTTTGACCTCGGCCTAGATTTTATGGTTCGGTGACTTGTGCCCCAGGGGCGCGACATAGCTTTCTGCCTCAAGCATTCACATATTCTCTCTCTCTCTCTCTCTCTCTCTCTCTCTCTCTCTCTCTCTCTCTCTCTCTCTCTCTCTCTCTCTCTCTCCCGAAGCCTCCGTGGTGTAGTGGTTACGCTACTTGCCTTGTAAATCAGGGGTCGCAGGATCGATCCCGGGCTTCTCCAGATTTTCAGATGAGTCTTTAAACCGGGGCCTCGTCTCCATATGACGTTAGCTGTTGGTGGGTCGTAAAACTGAAACTCCCTCTCTCTCTCTCTCTCTCTCTCTCTCTCTCTCTCTCTCTCTCTCTCTCTCTCTCTCTCTCTCTCTCACACACACACACACACAGGCTGTTCATTTCAACGGTCAGTATTGATTTATTATGGGTGCGAAAATGAGCGAAAACTGCGCTAAATAATTGGTTAAAACCCCAGTTTACTGTGGCATGTACCTTTATGGCCTAATCAACAACTATGGATACGTAGGGTCGATCAGTTACATTGACTATTACAGGACAGGCTAAGACGCTCATAGTGGTTTACCAGTACTTACATGTAGTAAGATCGCCCTCAATAACCGCTAGGTCAATGGCCCAATCCTCAAACAAACGGCCACCTCTGTCCGTCTCCCAAGAGCTCAGACGTTACAAAAAGGAAATATCGAATAGAAAAAGAACGCAAAAACTAAGAAACACAGCCCCCATTCCGCACCTGCTGCAAGCAAAACAGTCCATCACCCTACAAAACATCACGAAAATACACCTAATATAGATATAATATTGACCCACTTGAACCCAACTGTTAGATAGTGAAACTGTGGTTTACAGGGGTATATCTTATTTTTCTTATATCTGCTCTAAAATATAGATTGTGGGGGTACTCGTTAGAACCGCCTCGATGCGGCGGTTCTAACGAGTACCTACAAACTATATTTTGAGCAGAAATAAGAAAAATATAACAATTTTTCATCTTAAAATTTCCTTTTTCCGGCAATAAAAATTGCAATGTATTTTTAAAAGGGTGTTTTCATAATTGCTAAAACAGTAGAACGCCCCGGCATTGAAAGCTGTAAACAGCACCTTCACACCAACCCAATCTCTCAACCGATGTAACCTCTGTATAAACAAGCTGAGGTTAATCAAGGATCTTAATTTGAAGACGAACCTTTGCAAGGACACAATTTCTAATGCTGCATACCATGTACCAATGTCGGTGGTGATTTTGTTCCAGAGAATACGAGTTTCAAATCAAAGTGTTTTACCATATATTACTTGGCGGTCATCTTGTTTTTGTGATCCAGACTACGGAAATTAGCTTTCGTTCCCGTGTCCACTGGACGTCCAGTCTGAAATATAGTTTCCAATGCTTTCATTGATCATGAATGTTTTGAAATAGCTGACTCATGGACGTGAGGACAAACAGACTAAGAAAATGTATAACGGAACACGGCTCTCCGTCCCTGGAGAGCCTCGATCTAGGTTTTCGAAGTAAAGTTGTGCAGTACTTGCATAATTTCATCTATCAATATAGTGTCACATGATTTTTATTGTCGATGGCCACGGGCGTAGACAATGTTAAGGATGACCTTTGCCCCCTAAGCATTTAAGGAATGTAGTGCTGAAATATCACCTGTGTTGGCCTTTATCTTCAATAAATCACTTGCCCAGGGCACTGTACCAGATGACTGGCGACAAGCAAATGTTACCCCGGTCTATAAAAAAAGGGGAAAAATATGATGCAGCAAATTATAGACCAGTGTCGCTAACATTCATCTGTTGCAAAACCCTGGAGCATATATTAGTAAGCAACATCAACAAGCACTTAGCCTTTGAGAGCATTCTTGCTGACTATCAACATGGTTTCCGGAGTCAAAGGTCTTGCGAAACGCAGCTTGTTAGCTCGCCTTACGAAAGTAAGGGGGAGCTATTGCCATACCCCCGGGCGTCCGTCGTCAGCGTCGGCGTCGGCGTCAGCGTCAGCGTCAGCGTCAGCGTCGGCGTCAGCGTCGGCGTCGGCGTCCGCATTTGGTTAAAGTTTACCTGCAAGCTCTTATATGTGATGTTTTACAAGTTTATTTTGAATATATAATTAACAATTGGTAAAAAACAATATTTAACATTATCATTTTACTTCATTTTACAGGTTTTTTGGCTTAAATTGGTCTTTTTGAGAAGTTAATATTTTCCTCTGTATTACCTCCCTTGAAATCCTGTGTTAAAGTTTACCTGCAAGCTGCGTGAGTTCAAATCCCAGGGGAGGCATGTTTTTTTTTTGTTTTTTTTTTTCTTTTCCTTTTCTTTTGTTTTTTTTTTCTTTTTAAAAACATAGCGGGTCTGGGGCTCAAGGTGAAGGTCACTGGCTATTTTTAGAAAAAACATTGTAATCACTCTAGCGCCTTCATTTATTGATGGATTTATTGATATAACTTGGGTATAATGATATCTCGAGTGAATTTGACTTTCAGGGTCTGGCGCTTAAGGTCAAGGTCACTACTTTCAGGGTCACTGGGTCAAGGTCACTGTGTCTATTTTTAGAAAAACATTGTCATCGGGTTTGCACCTTAATTTATTGATGGATTTTAATATAACTTCACACAAATGTTGGGTATGATGATATCTCTAGCAAGTTCAACTTTCAGGGTCTGGGGCTGAAGGTGAAGGTCACTGTGGCTATTTTTCGAAAAAACTTTGTGATCGCTCTAGTGCCTACATTTATAAATGGATTTTAATATAACTTTACACAAACGTTGGGTTTGATGATATCTCGAGCTCGTTCGACTTTCAGGGTCTGGGGCAGAAGGTCAAGGTCTCTGTGGCTATTTTTAGAAAATCTTTTTCATCGCTCTTGCGCCTTTATTTATGGATGGATTTTAATATAATTTCACACAAATATTGGGTATGATGATATCTCGAGTGACTTTGACTTTCAGGTTTTGGGGCTGAAGGTCAAGGTAACTGTGGCTATTTTTAGAAAAACTTTGTGATCGCTCTAGTGCCTACATTTATGAATGGATTTTAATATAACTTTACACAAATGTTGGGTATGATGATATCTCGAGCGAGTTCGACTTTCAGGGTCTGGGGCTGAAGGTCAAGGTCACTGTGGCTCTTTTTTGATAACTTGCCCTCATCCATCGTAGGCCCCCAAAGGCGAGCTATGTTGTCTTCTGACAACTCTTGTTGACCTTGTTCAATTTTACCATGACATTGTGAGCAATCTGGATGGGGCCATAAACCGTGGCCACAAACAGACTGACTTGATCATCATGGACTTCGCTAAGGCCTTTGACAAGGTACCTCACAGAAGGCTATTACATAAACTGGAGTACTATGGGATAAGAGGATCCACACATAGGTGGATTAGCTCATGGCTCTCTGGGCGCTCACAACAAGTTGTACTTGATGGCCAAGCGTCTGATCCAGTCCCTGTCTTATCTGGAGTCCCCCAAGGTTCGGTCCTTGGACCGGTCCTTTTCTTGGTTTTCATTAATGATCTCCCCGATAATATCAGGTCATCGGTCCGTTTGTTTGCTGATGATTGTGTCCTGTATAGGAACATATATTCTCCTTCTGACTGTCTTATTTTACAAGATGACCTGGATCAACTTGCACAGTGGGAGGCCGATTGGCAAATGAAGTTCAATGTGGCCAAATGTCACTCAATGAGGGTGTCACGACACCCTCCGGACAAGCAAATTAAGTTTGACTATACTCTTCACCAGCAAATTTTGGAGCATGTTCAATCCGCCAAATATCTTGGTATCACCATCACTGACGATCTTGATTGGGGTCAACATATCTCAGAGATTACATCTAAAGCAACTAGTACTTTAGGATTCCTTAGACGGAACTTGGCTTTTGCACCTAGGCAGACAAAGGATGTTACATATAAGACATTGGTTCGCCCTCAACTTGAATATGCATCACCCATTTGGCATCCCTATGTTAAAACTCAGACTCAGCAGGTGGAGAAGGTGCAGAGGACAGCTGCTCGATGGACCTGTAGGCGATGGCGAAATAGAAGTAGCGTCGGTGACATGCTTAATGAGCTAGAGTGGCCGTCCCTGGAGGCCCGTCGTGAGCAGTCCTCTTTAACCTTCTTCTACAAGATACACTCTGATTCAGTGTCTATTGACAAAGATAGGTACTCGACCCCTATAACAGCGACCCAAACAAGGGCATCAAAAGTAAACGACTCACAATATCGTAGATACCAGTCCTGTAGTGATGCCCTGAAGAACTCGTTCTTTCCTAGAACTATTCCCTAATGGAATAGTCTTCCCTCCTCTGCGGTGAATGCCAAGTCTGCAGAAGAGTTTAAAGCCCGCACAGTGTAAGATTGGGACTCAGAGGTATGCGTTTAGGATACCTCTATTATGCAGATTGTAAATAGTTTTAAGGACGCATCCAGTGCCTCTCTCTCTCTCTCTCTCTCTCTTTCCCAGCTAAATTCTAAATTTAGCCACCCAATCAACTGAGGTAATGGCCAGATATGACCGACTCAGTATAAGAAGATAGATAGATAGATAGATATAAGAAAAGGGCATGACGGGTTGAATGTTATTTTCTATTCACATGTCTTCGGTGTTATTGTCTACGCCTGTGGGTGTAGACTACCTAAGGTTTACTTTTGCTCCAGAAGCATGAAAGAAAAGGGCATAACTGGCCGAATGCTGTATTATATTGACTGGTCATCGGTGTTATTTGGTATAATGCTTAAAAACCGGGATCGACCAGAACACTTCCGTAAGTTTATCACACCCTCTTTGCATACAAAATAAACTTATTTTCTCGGTTCACGTGATGTTGACTTCCCTTCGATGATACAGTACATCTATTTTTGTTTGTTTTCACGAAAAGAAGGCAAATGCTACTGTTCTACTGATTTTTCGTTTCCCTAGTGCGAGTGGTTGTCATAGAAAATGATTGGTAAAATTTGTTTATATATGAAACTGGAGTCAGCTTTTGGAATCTTTGGCTTTTTATACAAGTTTCCGTATTTACAGGCGCACTTACACAGGATACACATGAACAGCTTGATCATTTTACTTTTGAATCCTATGACTACACAAATTAATGTGTGCTGAGCGTAGACTCAAGCTTTTGTAAAAGCTTATACTTGATATTCATTATTGAACCTGACAATCATCGTCAAATCGACTTAGTCTGTGGTCTCATTTCTTTGTTTTGCAATTTTCTCCAAGTAATCACAGCCTTTCTGACTGTCGCAGAGATATGCGACTTGCTGGGGAAGTTGGCGGACGGTCAAGTCTAAAGCTCCCGTTTCCGTGTGACCTTAGTTGTTGGTGAGATGGATACTAGAAATGCGCAAGGGATTGGGTATTAACCTATCGTTTATTTGCCACGGTAAATGTCTCTGTGCAAAATAGGAATTAAGTTGGACAAAGTAAGAATCAAATCAGACATGAGTTTTTTCGATGAAAGGATGCATTACTCCCTATATTCGGTACTGGTTTTCGGAAAAACAAATAATACAAAAATAAGATAAAAATAGATTACACAATAACGAAGAGGTCATTGTCTATTCAACACATCCGTATGAAAACACACCGATTTTAAAGACGCCCTTTGATATTCCTCTAGTAAGCGATTCTTACGGGTACACAAAATCAATCTTTAAAAATGTAAGGGACAATTTATACCATACGAATTGATGTTTACTAACATCAGTTATTCCAAATTAATGCTAAATCCGTGTGTGTGTGTGTGTCTTTCGTGGCTAAATTCGTTACCTGTATAGTCTTTCTTGGTTTTAGAAAGAGCACTTACAAAAGAAGAGTTGTGATATTTTATGAAAACGCCGCTGACAGAGATGTCGGTAATGAATGCCACATTGAAGTCGCGCACACACATTGAACCTTTGGGGAAAACGTTGCATTGAACCGTTTTTGTTTGTAAGTTCTAACATTTTATTTATAAATGATTTGCGACTCCATGGCCCAATTCGTAGAATTGACTCGCAATTATTAGGTCTCTCGTCGGCCACATTTGAGATGCAAAATTCTGTTAGTTTTCTCCGGGGACTCCGGTTTTCGCCCACATGTGAATTATGATCGACCCGAAATGAATGAAATAATCTTGAATAAACCAACAATAATGATTTGCGTTCCTCTTCCGTATTGCACCATGCTAACATATTTATAATTCTAGTTCAATTACTTCCAGATATCTTTACACAAACATGACCTCAAAATGCATGTTTTTATTCTGTTTTCACATTATATGATTGTTTTATGAACTTCTTAAGAATTTATAATTAATAATTTAATAATAGGAATCATAATAGCAATATATTATAAATTAAATACAGAAAAGATAAATTATTCCTACTTTGTTCCGATTTTCAGGTTTGCGCAGGGGCAATTCCGAAATTGTCTTGCGCAAGGTAGGAATTCTCAATGCCCAACAAATTACTACTACATGTATGCGCAGGACAATTCCGGCATTTTACCAAATCCTACTTTGAGCAGAACATACACAGTGGGCTTTAGATGAATCGCCTGACATGTCAAGCAAATTTCCTTTTAAAATATATCAGTTTGTTTGATATTCTAAGCTTTTAGTTTCAATTTCAGGGAAGCATCGTGCAGCCCATCTATTTCGGGACGGGGACGGAAGTGCTTGCTGATTGAATGCAAACCTATGAAGACTATACAGAATGATTAACCAGAACTATGGAATCGTGTTTGTGCTGACAGACTTATTTCAAGGTAGGATAGTCCGTGCGAGCGTGCCTCCGTCCGTCCGTAAACAATTTCTTCAAACGACATCTCCTAAACCACTGATCGGATTTTGACCAAACTTCATAGGAATGATCCTTAGGTGGTCCACTTTCAAAAATTGTTCAAACGGTTCCGGTCCATTGAACATCTAGATCACAGGAGCCATAAATAATAGATTTTTTTCATTGAAAACCTATAAAAAAAACAACCTCTCTGAAACCGCAAGGTATTTGGTATTAAGCTTCATCTGGTGGATCATTACCAAGATTGTTCAAATTATAGTCAAAGGGCCAAAAAAAGCCCCCCCCCCCCCTACCACCCCCCCCCCCCCGCGCCAGCCCCCCCCCCCCCATTTTACATAGACTTACATAGGGAAAACAGTTAAAAATATTCTTGTCTGAAAGCAGAAGGCCCCGGTGGATGATATTTAGAATAAGGTTGTATCTAGTGGACCTCTACCACGATTGTTCAAATTATAGCACTGGGGCCAAAACTGCTCCCGCGTCGGAGCCCATCTTATTTACTTAAGACTAATATAGGGAAAATCTTTAAAAATCTTCTCGTCTGAAACCAGAAGCCCCAGGTCTTTGATATTTTATTAGAAGCTTCATCTCGTGGACCTCTACAAAGATTATTCAAATTATAGTCCTGAGACCAAAAATGTCACTGCGCCGGGGCCCACCCATTTTACACAGACTGAAACAAGAGAACCCAGGTCTTGAATACAAGGTATGAAGCTTCATGTAGTAGACCTCTACAAAGTTTATTTAAATTATAGCCCTGTGGCCAAAAATGCCCCCACCCCCGCGCCAGGGTTCACCAGTTTTATATAGACTTACATAGGGAAAAACCTTTCAAAATTAAAAAACATCTTGCCTGAAACCTGAAGTCCTAGGTATTTGATATTTGGTATGAAGTTTTGTCTTGTGGACCGCTCCCAAGGTTGTTCAAATTATAGCGCTGAGGCCAACAATGTCCCACCCATTTTACACAGAATTATATAGGGAAAACCTTCACAAATACTCTCGTCTGAAACCAGAAAGCCCAGATCTTTGATATTTGGTATAAAGTTTCATCTAGTGGACCTCTATAAAGATTGTTCAATTATAACCCTGGGGCTAAAAATGCACCCGGGGGACCAACAGTTTTACTTACGCTTACATAGAGAAAACCTTAAAAATCTTCTTGTCTGAAACAAGAAGGCCCAGGTGTATGATATTTGGTACGAAACTTCATCTAGAGGACCTCTTCCAAGATTGTTCAAATTATAGCCATTGGGCGTAACATGCCTCCGCGCCGGGACCCTCCCATTTAACATAGACTTATATAGGGAAAGCCTTTTAAAAATGTTCTCTTCTGAAACCAGAGGGCCCCGGTTTTTGATATTTGGTATGAAGCTTCATCTACTGGACCTCTACCAAGATTGTTCATATTATAGTCCTCGAGCCAATAATATCCCCGCCCCGCCCCGTTTGTTTGTTTTTGTTGTTTAATTTGAGGTTTGACGTCCCCGTCAACACTGTACATGTCATTTTGGAGATCCGTTGGCTTTACATAGACTTACATTGGGAAACCCTTTAAAATTCTTCTTGTCTGAAACCAGAAGGCCCGGGTCTTTGATAGTGGACCTTACAAAGATTGTTCAAATTTTAGCCCTGGTGCCAAAGGTGGCCCGCCACTGGCCCCACTGGTTTTATATCGACTTACATATGGAAAACCTTTAAAAATCTTGTTCTCTGAAACCACAAGGCCCAGCTCTTTGTTATTTTGCTTGAAGCTTCATGTTGGGGACCTCTACCAAGAGTATTCAAATTATAGCAAGGGGCCAAAATTGATCTCGCCCGGGGCCTACCGGTTTTAAATAGACTTATATAGGAAAAACCATTAAAAATGTGCTTGTCTGAGACCGGAAGACTCAAGTCATTGATATATGGCCACCCTATGTTCAAATCTATAGCCAAAAATGGACCCACCCAAAGGCCCGCTGGTTTTATATAGAGTTAAGGCATTGTAAGTTAGTGAGCCGGTTCATGTCCATGCACAAGGACCTGACCCTCAATGTCCACAAGTTGTCCAAATACTGAAATACAAATCCGATCTGTATTGTTCCGGTACATCTCAGTCCGGTGCACTAGGACCTGACCCTCATTGTCCACAAGTGCCTAGACAGTGTCATACAAGTCAGCTGTGTGTTGTCAAAGTGAACCACTGACTCATATATCTAGCATTTTATGCCAAATCTGCACCCCCACGCCCCAACCCTCAATTTCCTTTTGTTCTTGTTACCACGAGGCGTTGTAAGTTAGACTGAGCAAAGTTATCCCCGTGCACAGTGTGCACGAAGGTGCCCAGATAGTAACATACACTTTGCTCTGTATTGTCGAATGTAACTTTTGAAAGACTTCATCCCCAGACAGAAAACAATTTGGATGGGATATTCCATGGGTGACCCTCTGACAAAATTGCTCAAAATTGCTCCACTGAACTTAATAGCCACCAAAACTAAAAAAGTAAACAATCTTTAAAATGATTTCTACTACACAATAGGTAGACTGATTTTGAAATAATTTCATAGAAATGTTCCTTGGGTCACTGTCAACCAAAGTGGCCACGTTATATTAATTACCATTTTATCTGTACAATAAGGTGAGCGATCCAGGGTCATTATGACACTCTCGTTGTGTAGACTTGTGAAATGAGTGATTAAGGTAAACTGGCCCTACCGCCGTTTTAACCTACTGTTGGATGGACCCTTTTACTCCGTTGTTTGTTATGTCCATCCCCAACTTTCTAAAGATGTGCCTAGATAATTTTGATTTATCATATGACGTCATTGATGGGCAGTGGATAGCGTCATCTAATAAATATGGTATGACCACACGCGTAACAACATTTTGGCGGTATTAAGTAACATGACGACGTCCATGTCAACAGTGCATTTTTGTGGAAAAAACTGTCAAATTTAGAGGCGATAAAATTCTATTTAAATTCGGCATATGATAAACAGAATCTTAAATTCGATGTCAGTTCATATGAAATTTATGAAACTCGCTGAAGAATCGTTTCATAAATTTCATATGAAACAACCACTCGTGTACGATCCTCCATTTATTTAATAGAGATTCGTTTCGTTCTAATCTCATCACGATAACTCATCCGTGTGATATTGTGCATTCTTTCATTTCTCCAAAATGGCGACTTTTCCGATTTAAATTTCTTATGTTTCCTTATTTATACTCCACAATTAGGTTGTGGGTGCTCGTTAGTACCGCATCGTTGTGATGGTATTCACGAGTACCCACAACCTATGTCTTGGAGCAGAAAAAAGCAAACTAATATATTCACCCGTAAACCAAATTTTCCTTACATCACGAAAACACACCAATCGAATTTGGACCTACTTGAACCCCAATTTTATACTGGAGTTTATAGTGGTAAACCTTATTTTATTAAATCTGCTCTAAAACATAGATTGTGGGTACTCGTCAGAACCGCCTCTACGTTAGAACCGCCTCAATTCTAACGAGTACCCACAATCATTTTTATTCTAAAAATAGCCATGAGGAACACGAATATGGTTTAGAGTTGGGGATCTGAAAGGTCCCCCCCGCCCAGGGATACTACAGATGAAATTTGGGCCCAATCGACCCAGTAGTTTTAGAGGTGATGTCGTTTGAAAGTGTTGACCCAGACGAAATACGACGGGCGACGACCGTCAACCGCCTGCCCTTCAAGCTCCCCGGGAGCCTTTTGCTCTGGTTAACCGAAAGTCGGTCATATAGCCTTTAGCTCTGAAGGGGTTTTCTGCTTAGTAAGTTTGGGTCGAATGACAAACAATCGACCCAAAAATGGCCATATTATTTGTTCCACTGAGAGATAAGTGTCTTGCGTACATGAAAGAGAGGTATCTGTAAAATCTAGACTGGATATGTGGTGGGTTTGGCAAACAGTATAGGGCCAGATCAGATGCCGCAGTATGCATAAGTATCTGTATCGGGATTTAGCATTGTAAGGGTTAACCATTGTTGTTGTTTCAAGAGGCAAGCTAAATTATTTGCTGACAGTCTCATGACGCAAGATGGACATTCATCGGCCACAAAAGCACATCAGGTATCTAAGTGACAGGTGAGCTAAAATGTGGAAGCTCAGACCTTAATGTACATACTCTTTACCCATCTTGTATCTGAAGCCCCTTAAAGGGTAACTGGAAAACAGTACGAGTCCAGATAGGATGCCCCTTTCTGTGGCATCTGATCAGGACCTTAGTCGCCTGGAAAAACTGCAAAATGTTCCGACAATTTCTAAATAATTCTTTTAGTAAACACAACGGTTAACCTGACACCCCTAAATTTTGAAATGAGTATTTTTGTTTACATCCAAACAACAGCTAAGGTCATATGGAGATCCTTACTAAAATTCTAATTGGAATTCAAGAATTCATATCGGTGGAATTCCACTGGACAAAATCGCCAGAATTCTGGTAAAATTCATCGGAATCCTGTTTTTTTTTTTTTTTTTTTTTAAGTGAAATTCCATCCGAATTTCTGTGTAATTCTGAACCTTGGTGGTTTTCCTATGAAATTCTAGTCATTTGCTCTTTTCGTTTTGATCTTATTGATAAGGATAAATAACTGTAGTTCCCTAGATCAGACTCACAACATCATGTTTTATCCTGCTTTTAATTCGCACTGGATGTGGGCCTTTAAGCTCAAGTTGCAAGTCTTTAAACACATTAATTTAATTGAATAATATCTTCTGGTTTTTCCTTTTTAGTTATATCTCTTCCAGATTTTGGCTCAGAGCCACCACCACTCAGGGAAATGGTGTCCCATACATCCTGGTCTGAGGGCTGCATGGTCAACCGTTTCCTGTCTTTTCCTTACCCCTTCAGGATTCTGGTTCAATACAGCCTGCCTCTCAGACCGCTCGACCCTAAGGACATCCTATCTAGGTGTTCCTCTGTCAGCCATCTCAAAAATGACTGATTTCTTGAGTTTATTTAAAAAGCTCATTTTTCCTGCAGCTTGTTTGTCCTTGAGTAATCAGGAAAAGGAAGCTGCTCCAAGGCAGGTGCCCGGATGAGCACATGGTAATGATGTCACTTGTTGGTGATGATGTCACAAGTGATATCATCAATCTGGTTGACATTTAATGCTTATGAAAAACCAATGTAGGTATAACAAAACCGGATTTATCAGGCGAGTAGTCGGCCCCCGCCCATCGGGGCTTGAAGAAATAGATGGGCTGCAGGATGCTTCCACGCAGAGCTGAAACCGACCCGCAAACGAGTACTGGAAAACCGCTTGACGGGGACGTTAAACCTCAAATCAAACAAACTGGTAAACCGCTTAGAGGATCTAAGCCTGTCCAGGCAAAGCGGTGCGAGTGTCGGACCATCCATGATTATAAACCATATTGGTTTCATTGGGCGGTAGGGCTTTAGATGTCATTTCATCTCAATGTCGGGTAAAAGTCCCACAAAAGTGGAAGCAACGTCTCCAAAATGACATAAACACTATTGGCGGGGACGTTAAACCTCAAATCAAACAGACAAATTCAGGCGAGTAGCAAAGCCATCACGAAAACACGCCTATATAATTTTGACCCCCTTGAACCCCACTTTTATATAGGAAAACTGGGGTTTCCGGGGGTATACCTAATTTTTACTTATTTCTGCTCTAAAATATAGATTTTGGGTACTCGTTAGAACCGCCTCGATGAGTGTTTTTGTTTACATCCAAACAACAGCTAAGGTCATATGGAGATCCTTACAAAAATTCTAATTGGAATTCAAGAATTCATATCGGTGGAATGCCACTGTACAAAATCGCCAGAATACTGGTAAAAATTCATTGGAATCCTGGTGTTTTTTATATAGTAAAACTTGGGTTTCCGGGGGTATACCTTATTTTCTTATTTTTGCTCTAAAATATAGATTTTGGGTACTCGTTAGAACCGCCTCGATGAGGCGGTTCTAACGAGTGCCCACAATCTATATTTTGAGCAGAAATAAGAAAAATATCACAATTTTTCATCATAAAATTTGCATTTTTTTCGGCCGCGGATAAAGGTGGCAGTGTATTTGTATAGGCGTGTTTGCGTAATGCCACTATACCACAGCGGCTTCTAAAATTTTGAAAAGACTTGTGATGAAAACAACTGCAAGATTCCATTTGATACAGAATGGGTTTATAATTCATACAGTCGAACTTCAATGCCTCGAACACCTTTGGGACCTCGAAAATCTGTTCGAGATTGGGGTAGTTCTAGCCACTGAGGTTAATGTCAGGAGGCATAACGAGATACTTTTAGATATATTTTCGGTGTTCTCTAATGAAAATGTATGCTGTGTGTACTCATTAGAATCGCCTCATCGAGGCGATTCTAATGAGTACACACAGCATACATTTGCAGGATAAAAGACTTAATTCTCCTTAATTATCCCCCACTATGCCTTATGTAGAGGATTTCGCTAGGGGCTCAAGAATGGGTTCGACACATCCATGGTAAACGAGCCATCGGTGTTCGAGCCAACGAAGTTCTACTCTATTGGGTAGACCTGGAGAGCCAACTTTACCCCTATCCGGAACAGGATGTGAACTTGGTCCCTTGATTGGAAATAAAAAGTATTCTATTATATTCTATTCTATTGTTGCTGGTAAATTCAGAGTCAGAGGTTTGTATGATGTCATTTATTTCATTGATGACATCGCAAATTTATTGACTGATTTACATGATTAAACACTTTCACCCCTGAAATTCTGAGGTCGATCATTTCATCCTTTTTATTTTATTTTGGACATATCCAATCTTATAAATAGGGGATTTGGCAATCATAAACATGATGACAAACAGTGTAGACCCTGGTGATATATTTCATTGGATCTTGACTGTTTTCTAAAGCATCTGTACTGGTCTAAAGGGTTTAAAGTGTTAAATCTGGACCTGTTTTACAAATCTTTAGTATGCTAAAAATACTTGCTATCTATCTATCCTTCTATCTATTTAATATCTCTCTCTCTCTCTCTCTCTCTCTCTCTCTCTCTCTCTCTCTCTCTCTCTCTCTCTCTCTCTCTCTATCTATCTATCTATCTATCTATCAAAGACCCCGCCCATAGGGGCTTGAAGAAATATATGCGCTGCATGATGCTTCCACGCAGAGCTGAATCCGGCACGCAAACTAGTACTGGTACGAAAACCGCTTAGAGGATCTAAACCTGTCCAGGAACCGCCGTGTCATTTCATCTCAGTGTCGGGTAAAAGTCCCACAAAATTGGAAGCAGCGTCTCCAAAATGACCTTTACAGTGTTGACGGGGACGTTAAACCTCAAATCAAACAAACAAACAAAACCAGGAACCGCCGTGCGAGGCGGACCGTCCATTCTAATAAACCCTTTTGGTTTCATTGGGCGACAGGGCTTGAGAAGTCATTTCTTCTCAATGTCGGTTAAAAGTCCCAAAAAATTGAATGTACAGTGTTGACGGGGACGTTACACCTAAAATCAAACAAACCAAATCTATCTATCTATCTATCTATCTATCTATCTATCTATCTATCTATCTATCTATCTATCTATCTATCTATCTATCTAATCAAACAAACAAAATCTCTATCTATCTATCTTTCTATCTTTCTATCTATCTATCTATCTATCTATCTATCTATCTATCTATCTATCTATCTATCTATCTGCTGACACTGTTTTCCTCTTATTAGCCCAGTCTGCCTTTCCTTCTATGGAAATCCTACTCTCAGCCTGCCCTACACTCCAAGTATCTGATCTTCGCCTTTCCTTGTCTGGCATCTTCAGATATCAGATTTTCTTTCAGATTCAAGCAGAGCAAACTCTGCTAAAATGCAAATAGAACTATATGATCTTGAGAAGTCAATAATTTTGTGATGTCACCAGTGAAATAAATGACGTCATTCAAACCAAGGGACGCTACTCTGATGCATCACATCCTGTATTGAATAGAATAGAATATTACCCCTGTGGGCTCTGTACTGAAAGTGTTGGTATGAAGAACTGGTGAATTTGTTGTGATACTTGCAATGCCTGGTATCATAAAAGCTGTCAACCCTACTCCACCCCAAAGCATCCTAACTAACCACCCCTTCTTCCCCTACCTTCTACCGACCCAATCAACCCCTACCTATCCCAACTCCACTCTACCTACCCTACCTAACATCACCCCTCCTCGCGTAACCCCAAACTACCTACCTTCCCACCCCACCTACCCCACCTAACACCACCATCCCCATCTACCTACCCTATCCTATCCTACCCTAAAATCCTCCGCCCCCGCCCATAGGGGCTTGAAGAAATATATGGGCTGCGTGATGCTTCCACGCAGAGCTGAATCCGTCCCGCACACTAGTACTGGTAAACCGCTTGGAGGATCTAAGCCTGTCCAGGAACCCCGGTGCGAGGCGGACCGTTCATGCTAATAAACCTTTTTGGTTTCATTGGGCGACAGGGCTTGAGATGTCATTTCATCTCAATGTCGGGTAAAAGTCCCACAAAATTGGAAGCAACGTCTCCAAAATGACCTTTACAGTGTTGACGGGGAAGTTAAACCTCAAATCAAACAAACAAACAAACTACCCTAAAATCCCCGACTTACCCCGACCCCAACCTTCTTACCCTACCCTGCCTAGTTGAATGCACCGTACCTACTCCTACCTATCCCAACCCCACCCTACTTACCATACCTTAACCTTATCTACCTACCCCGACCCCACCTACCTTACCCTATCCACCCATCTATCCCAACCACACCTTACCTACGTTGCACTACACCAACCCTACCACACCCCATCCATAACGCAGCCACCATAACCCAATCCCACCCTACCTAAATCTACCCCACCCGTCCAACCCAAACCTATCCACCCCACCTACCCAAACCTCACCCAGCCTAGCTACCGTACTCTAGCTACACAACCCAAACCCCACCCAACCTACACTACCCCACACGACCCCAAACCAATGCGCCCACCCTACCCATCCCCAATAATCCCAATCCCACCCTACCAACCCTACCCTACCTTATCTTACACTACCCCTGCCCACCAAACCCCAACATACATTTCCTACCTACCTCCAGCCCAACCGGCCCCCGTCAATAGGGACTTAAAGAAATATATGGGCTGTATGATGCTTCCACGCAGAGCTGAATCCGTCCCGCACACTAGTACTGGTAAACCGCTTGGAGGATCTAAGCCTGTCCAGGATACGCCGTGCAAGGCGGACCGTCCATGCTAATAAACTCTATTGGTTTCATTGGGCGACAGGGCTTGAGATTTCATTTCATGTCAATGTCGGGTAAAAGTCCCACAAACCTGGAAGCAACGTCTCCAAAATGACCTTCACAGTGTTGACGGGGACGTTAAACCTTAAATCAAACAAACAAACAAAAACCTCCACCCCAACAAAACCTACCACACCCAATGCCAATGCATCTATCCCAACCCCACCCATCCCCATCTCACCTTCCCTACCTCATTCCACACCAGTGCACCCACCTACCCACACCCACCTACCCCATATCTTCCTAGCTACCCTTCCCTACTTAACCTTACCCTAACCTTCCTAACCCCTACTTACCCGACCTTAACCTCATCTACCCACCCAACTCGACCTACCCTACCCTATCAACCCCACCTACCCCAACCACACCTTACCTACTTAGCACTCCACCTACCCTATCACACTCCAACCATAACGCACCCATCATAACCCAATCCCACCCTACCTAACCCTACCCCACCCATCCAACCCAAACCTATCCACCCCACCCCCCCAAACCTCACCCACCCTAGCTACCGTTCTCTGCCTACACAACCCAAACCCGACCCAACCTACCCTACCCCACACGACCCCAAACCAATGCACCCACCCTATCCATCTCCAACTTCCCCAATCCCACCCTACCTACCCTACGCTACCTAATATTGCACTACCCCTGCCCACCAAACCCCAACATACCTTCCTTACCTACCTCCGACCCAACAAAACCTACCCCACCCCATGCCAACGCATTCATCCCAACCCACCCATCCCCACCTCACCTTCCCAACCTCACTCCACACCAGTGCACCCACCTGCCCACAACCACCTACCCATATCTTCCTAGCTACCCTTCCCTACTTAACCTTACCCTAACCTACCCAACCCCAACTTACCTACCCTACCAATTCTAACCCCACCCTACCCTACCTACCCACCCCAATCTTCCCCAATCCCCAACCTACCCCATCCCATCCATGCCTTCCCACCCACCCACCTACCCTACCCCAACCCACTCCAAACTACCCTACACTAAGCCACCACACCCCACCCCACCCAACCCCAGTCACAACAATTGTATTCAAATGGTCTAGGTCATGCCTTCTATGCTAGTAGATGATAACAAATGTTTAAAATAACTTGAAGTCATCAAACCATAGCATGCAGCATTTATTGGTTAAGAACTACAGAGTTTTCTCAACTGATGACCCTGACTTGTTTTTGCATAGATTGAAAAACAACCCAATAATACAAATATCATTCTGTATATAAAAGGGGAGATTTTTAAATTCATTTTACATTTTATGGCTGTAAACTTTGTATTGTAATGCCAAACATGCAGATCAAATTTTGAAATCCTGTTTCGCATTTAATTCCAAAGATCTTATGAAAAAAATACTTTTTAAATGACTGTAAAACCTTTCACATTACACTTGCAAGAAATACTTTCAAAGTAACTATTTGCAAAAGCTTTGCACCTGAATAAAAATCAGAGTTGATGTTTGTAAACTGTTTGCAGATGCTATTGAGGAAAGACTGTTAATTAATCTTACCAAGTGATTTTAAGTCACTGTTTGCAAAAGCTTTGCAGTATAAAAACTGTCAGAGATCCTGTTTGCGAACATTCGTAGTGTGCTAAAAGCTTTTATTATTTTATACTTAGCAGTAAAATCAATGCATATCTGAAACAAATAAAACTGCTATCAATCACAAGTGAAATGATATCGTATTGACTGATACCATTTATATCATTTCACTGTAGCGTTGACGTTTACGTTCTGGTCGATAAAAAGGTTAATTTTCCTTTGATTTACTAAGAATAATAATTCCTTTTGTCGGTAACATATATTTTGAAGTGTGGCATTAAAACTGAATGAACAGGCGCCATATTTGACAACAGTAGCGCTTTGATTTGAACATCTCCCTTTTGCCGACACACATCTCGGGCACAATTATTTGAACTCCATCACAGATTTAGACTTAGCTGTCATTGTTACAAATGGTCTACAAGGCGTACAAGTTCACTGAATGGCTGAGTTAGAGTTTGTGCGAGGAAATATGTGTTCAAATTAGCATATTATTTTTCCAACGTGATAAAACTACCACGACCAACTGCTACACATGGAATCGATGATACAGTGGCTGTGTGCATGTCACATAGAGCCTTCAAAAATTAAATGGACTTCAAATAAGCACAACGCATTCTGTAACATACCTTGAAAAGCATTCTTTGAACTAAAACTTCAAAATTTCGATTTGTTTATGCTTTGAAACTGACAGTTGTGACGTCAACTAGCCCGGCCAATATAGTGACGTCACCTCGGGTCAATCGATTACCATAAGTGTCCTAATAAATCATATAATAAAAAGAACATTAACTTTTTTTCGGCGGATACCAAAAGTATTTCATCTCGTGTGCTAAAAACATCCGAATTTTAACTCGTGCTTCGCACTCGTGAAAATTTAGATGTTTTCAACACATTCGACGAAATATTTATGGTATCCAACTCAAAAAGGTAACTATACTCTATGTATTTGCAATCTCTTTGCAGAGGTACAGCTATGTTTGCAAAATGTTTGCACCAATCTGTTGCAAAGCACTTGTAAAGGGTATGCAACTTGTGATTTTACTGGAACATATTCAGAATATGCAAATGGATTGCGCTGACTATTTTTATACCCCCGACATACGAAGTATGCTATGGGGGTATATAGTTTTCGTTTTGACGTTCGTCCGTCCGTCTGTCCGTCTATCCGGACTTCTATCCGTCTGTCCGCCCGTCCATTAACATTTTGCTTAAAGTTTTGCGTTTAAGTTTCTAAGACATTGTATCTTCTGAACCCTTTGATACATTTAGTTCTTTCTTACACTGAAGTTACATACTGGGCTAAACATCTCATTGATGCATGTCACACCTGCCTACAGTGACCTTGACGTCAAGGCCACAGACTTAGAGTTTTTACATTCCATTAAAGTTTTGCGTTACAGTTTCTAAGAGATTTATCTACTGAGCCCTTTCATAGATTAAGATGATACTTACACTGAAGTTACATACCGGTCTAAATATTTCATTGATGCATGCCCCCCCCCCCTCCCCCACAGTTACCTTGAGGTCAAAGTCACAAACTTAGAAATTTTACATTCGGTTCAAGTTTTGTGACAAAGTTTATAGATGTGTGTATGTTCTAAACTCTAACACAAATTCAATTGATACTTGCATTGTTTTTTCCATACCAGTCCATTGATTTTATTGATGCATACCCAACACTGCTGCTTCAGTAACATTGATGCCCCCACCCCTTCAGTAACTTGGTCCATTTAGAAATTTGTGTTTGGTTTAGCTTTACAACCACATTTTAGCTTCTTGACATCTTCATTGATATTACATGCAATCTCGAAAAATATGTTGGGGTGGTGCTGGCCGGGGGTACACGCGATCCGCTGGTTGTTTTCTCAAGTTGCATGGGATATTGCAGCGGGCTGTTTCGGATAGACAATTTATAAGTTTTGCTTCGGTTTGAGACATAGTCCTAGTGCCATGAAACCTTACCCTTATATTCCAGACGAAGTAGATTCTTTCTTGTGTTTCTGCAAATACAATTAGTGCAAGTCTCCTTTCCAAACACATCAATAAAAACTGATTTACATGGCTTTAAAGTACGCCCCCACACTCCCAAGAACATAAATCAGAGGCAAAAAAATCCGCAAATACACACAGTTAGACCTAAATTAGCACTACCATCACACTTTTACAGTATCTATGGCGACAAACGTGCCAGGAAGAAACATTTTATAAAACAGAATCGGATAGAACCTACAAATGTTTGGAAATAGTATTTAATGACTGAAAATAGGTTAGTGCTGGTGACATTCTACCTTTGCTATACCAACCCTTATTTTCTTTATTATGCATCAAAATAATTGCCAAATAGAAATTTATGTCATATCTAATAATTAACTCGTGCATTATAAAAGTTCAGTAACAAAGAATCTTTCAAGGTTGCGAAGAAGTTATTGCTTTCAGAGTCAACAATGAAAGCCGAGGAATGAAAGTAGAGACAATGATCAGGAATCGATACAATTAACCCGCAGCTGCCATCAGAGACACCAACGGGAAAACATCAGGCAACCGACTCAAACGGAAACACCAACAGCGGAAAGCCAATAGGATAGTTACTTTCCCGCAAAATGGCCAAAAGGCTATCCAAAATAAAATAATATAAGCGACACAAACACCCAAAGACAAACCATAACAAAAATAAACCGCGACAGAAGAACCGCCTTGGAACGGTCAGCGGAAACGAATTCCACTGTGGGGCTTAAATCGATTTTACGTGGCCACGATCCTCGCCCTTACTTCAGTCGCGATTAAGACAAATAATTTGTTCAGTCCGCATGAAGGGCTACTGCTGTCTGTGTTACAGAAGGCCAAGACAAGCTTCCTACGTTCTATTGGTTACCTAAACTTCATAAAAGACAAAACAAAGCACGGTTTATTGCAAATTCAAGCTCGTGTACCACCAATGAACTCTCCAGTTATTAACTTCATGTTTTACTGCCATCCAAAAACATGTGATAAAATGTTGCGACAAAGTATTCGAAAGAGCAGGTAGAAATCTGTTTTGGTCTACAAAACATTCTAATGAAGTTTTAAATAAATTGAAACCCAGGCGTTTTCGTGCTTCAAGTCTGTCTACTTATGATTTTTACCACCCTTTACACTACACTTCCTCATAATCTTATAAAAGAACAACTTAGTAATTCAGTTGAATGTACATTTCATAGGGAAGACTCCCTCTATCTTGCATGTGATGTAAGAAATGCGTTTTTCACTTCTGAAGAGCATAAAAACTATAATTTATGGTCATGTCAGAATGTGTGTGAAGCTCTCACCTTTCTACTTGACAATATTTACATAAGATTTGGTACTAAGTTATTTAGACAAGCTGTGGTTATTATGATGGGTACTAATTGCGCACAACTTCTGGCTGATCTGTTTTTGTTTTGTTATGAGAGAGACTTCATGATGTCCCTTTCTGCTGATAACCAGTTTGAAATCATTTGAACTTTTAGCTCCACTTCTAGATATTTGGATGCTTTATTAAATATTGATAAAACCTATTTCGGTGGTTTTATCAGTAAAAGTTACCCCCCTCCCCGCCCAAAACTTCAGTTAAATAAAGGAAATTCTTCTGATACCGATGCCTCGTTTTTGGATTTACATCTGTCTATTGTGGATGGGTTTGTTTATTGCAAAATTTATGATGAACGTGATGATTTTGATTTATAGAATGTAAAATTTACTTTTTTTTGGATGGTGATGTTCAACGTGTGCCATCCTACGGCGTTGATATTTCAAAATTAATTCATTTGCCAGAGTGTGTAGTCACGTAAACAACACACGTAATAAATTGTTAACGACTAAACTTCTTAATCAGCGTTATCGGTACCATAAACTACGTATAACCTTTTCAAAATTTTATAGCCGTCATTCTGATTTCATTCCAAAATTCAATACTTGATTTGAATCGCTTCTGCAACTAGGTCTATCGGAATCCGAATTTTATGGTGACTAAGTTTATAAATCTAGAAAAAAAATTCTAACCGCATTACTTTCGGAGTTTAACTGTTGGTTTTCTTTAGCTCCAGCAATTCTGTTGTTTTATGCTGTCGAGTCCTCAATCTTGTTTCATCTCTGTAGTTTTTTTTATTTGTATGTTATCGGTGATGTTACACTGATGAGTTAGGAAGCCTTCATGCGGACTAAACAAAATAAGTGTATACCGCGACAGAGGTAAGGGCGAGGATTATTTAAGCCCCCCAGTGGAATTCTTGCCACTGACCGTTCCAAGGCGGTTCTTATGTGGCGGTTTATTTATGTTGTTGTTTGTTACTACTTACTGTGTGTATCACTTGTGTCTTTTTATTTTGGGTGACCATTTGGTCATTTTGTGGGAAAGTAACTGTCCTTATGGCCATCCTTTATTAAAGTCTCCATTATGGTCTGGTCGCTTCATGTTTGTGTTTCTTTCCCTTTGGTGTCTTTGATGGGTGGAGTAAGTTAATTGTATCGATTCCTGAACTTTGTTTTACTTCTACTTTATTTAGCACCCAATTTCGTAAAATCATTCTTCGATATAAAAAGATTGGGTACAACATAAATGTTATACAACAGACTGCATGCATGGTAGTTAACCCAATCACGGTTGACAACCTTGCTTCCCTCTTTAATTGCACGCTGGTTGGTCAGGCCTCATATTTTATGACGGTTCCAACATAGTCATTGCGGTTATAGATTTTCCTTAATTTATATACTAAGTCACCATATAATTCGGTTTCCGATAGACCTCGTTGCAGAAGAGATTTAAGTCCAGTATTGAATTTTGAAATTGAATCAGAATGACGTCAAATATGGCAACATACATGCCATGAAGATACATTAAATGAAACAGAATTGGATAGAACATTCAAACATTTCTATACCAAGCCCTTATTTTCTTTATGATGCATCAAAAGAATTGCCAAATAAAAATTTGGGTCATATCTAATAATTTACTCATGTATAATTAATGTTCAGTCATAAAGAATCTTTCAAGTTTGCGAAAATGTATTCGCTTTCAGATTCATCTTTGAAAGCCGAGCAAATCGCATGTTTTTGAAAAGCGCAAAGTTTACCTCTTTCTGTAATGGAACCAAGACACCGACTTGCATCAGTGCAGTGGCTCTTCTCTAATGTCTTTGGAACAATTCTATCCTAAATAGCACGAATACTCATTTTATGGCTATTTTCACACCTACGCCCCGCATTTAAAGTAAAACATTACATTTTAAGGATATTTTGAAGGCAAACTGCCAAGAAAATGTTTATAAATAGAAAATGCTGAATATATCTGTTCACATCCCATTGACATGAATACAATAAATTAGACATTATAATGGATGAGAAAACTTATCGGGGTATTGCAGCGGAATATTTTGGAGAGACATATCTAAAGGTCATATCTAAAAATTTCCTCATGCATAATAAAAGTTCAGTCACAAAGAATCTTTCAAGTTTCAAAAAAGTAATCACTTTCAGATTCAATTATGAGCAAACCACATGTTTTTGAAAAGCGCAAAGTTTACCTCTTTCTGGAACCCAGACACCGACTTGCATCAGTGGCACTTCTCCAATGTTGGAACAATTCTATCCTAAAATGCACAGAATTATGCCTAAATAGCACCAATACTCATTTTTTATTGCTTTTTTACACCTACACCCCATATTTAAAGTAAAACATGACAGTTACACGCCATTTTGAAGACAAAACCGCCATGAAAGTGTTTATAAATGCCTTAATGCAATGAGAAATAGATGAATATATCTGTTCACATCCCATTCACATGAATTCAATAAATTAGAAATTATTATGCATGAAAAAACATATCGGGCTATTGCAGCGTCCTGTTTCGGAGAGACATATCTAAAGGTCATATCTAAAAATATTCTAATGCATAATACAAACTCAGTCACAAAGAATCTTTCAAGTTTCCGAAAAAGTTATCGCTTTCAGATTCAACTATGAATGCCGAGCAAACCATATGTTCTCGAAAAGTGCAAAGTTTACTTCTTTCTAGAACCCAGACATTGGCTTGCATCAGTGGTTCTTCTCCAATGTCTTTGGAACAATTCTATCCTACAATGCAGAGAATTATGCCTAGATAGCACGCATGCTCGTCTTTTTTTTTTTTTTTTGCTATTTTCACGCCTACAGTCCCTATTTAAAGTAAAAAATGACATTTTTGAGGATATTTAGAAAACAAAACTATCAAGGAAACGTGTATGAGTGCCTAAATGCCATAAAAAATTGCTGAATATATCTGTTCACATCCCTATTACAGGATGAATACAAAATAGAAGTAGAGCAATGATTCAGGAATCCATACAATCAGCCCATAGCTCCCATCAGAGACACCAAAGCGAAAGAAACACAAACATGCATCAACAGACCTAATGGAAACACCCAGCAGCGGAAAGCCAAAAGGACAGTTACTTTCCCACAAAATGGCCAGTAGGCTATCAAAAATAAAATAACACAAGCGACACAAATACCTTAAGACAAACCATACCAAAAATAAATAAACGAAAACCCCTATTTAGTGTAAAAAAATAAACATGATATTGTGAGGATATTTTGAAGACAAAACTGCCAAGAAAATGTTTATAAATGCCTTAAAGCCGTGAGAAAACATCCTTTTGACATAAACACAATACATTAGACTTTATAATGGATGAGAAAACTTATCGGCATATTGCAGCGGGTTGTTCGGAGAGACAATTTTTAACTTTTGCTTTGGTTTGAGACATAGTCCTTGTGCCATGAAATCAAACTCTTATATTCCAGATGAAGTAAATTCTTGTGTTTCTGTAAATGCAATTACTACAAGTCTCCTTTCCAAACACATCACTAAAACTGATTAACAAGGCTTTAAAGTACCCAACTCTCTCCTAAGAACATAGATCAATGGCAAACACTCATCAAATTCACCTAGTTAAACCTAAATTAGCACTACATCACATTTTACAGTATCTATGGCAAAATAAATGCCAAGAAAATATATTTTATGAAACAGAATTGGATAGAGCCTACAAACGTGTGGAAATAATATGTAATGACAGAAAACAGGACAGTGCTGTTGACATTTCTATCTTTGCTATAGGGAGCTTACCACTAAATTATTTCGACCTACTACTAGTATGCAGTAAATACTAACCAACATTTTAAAGGAGGAGTTACCATATAAAATCAGCAACAATTTCTTTGTGCTTGCAGATATATTTATAAAACGTATCATTTTAGTCCCTTATACCTATCATTTACGCACATTAAAATAAAACATGGGATATACGGAAGCAAGTCTGGTAATTAGAACGCAACTAAAACTTGGTCCAAAAGAGATAAAGCAAGGCACCTCCAAGTATCTAGTGCAATGATACCAATACCGACTCCTTATTTTCTTCATGATTGCCAAATGGAAATTTAGGTCATATCAAAAAAATTCTCATGCATAATAAAAGTTCAGACACAAAGTAGAAGTAAAACAAAGATCAGGAATTGATACAATTAACTTACTCCATCCATAAAATACACCAAAGGGAAAGAAATACAAACATTAAGCGACCAGACCATAATGGAAACCTAAACAAAGGAAGGCCATATGGACAGTTACTTTCCCACAAAATGGCCAAATGGCCATCCAAAATTAAAAGACACAAGTGATACACACAGAAAGTAACAAACAACAACATAAATAAATCGCCACAGAAGAGCCGCCTTGGAACGGTCAGTGGAAGATTTCAAATCTTTCAAATTTCCGAAAAAGTTATCGTATTCAAATTCAACTATGAAAGCCGAGCAAACTATATGATTTTGAAAAGCGTTTAGCTCTTTCTGGAATAAAACCCAGACACCGGCTTGCATCAGTGGTTCTTCTCCAGTGTCTTTGGAACAATTCTATTCTAATATGCACACAATTATGCCTAAATAGCACGAATACTCAATTTATGGCTATTTTTTCACACCAACAAGCCCTATTTACGTTAAAAAATGATATTTTGGGGATATTTTGAAGACAATACTGCCAAGAAAATATTTATAAATGCCTTAAGGCCATGAGAAATAGCGGTCTATATCTGTTCACATCCTTTTTACATGAATACAATAAATTAGAACTTATAATGGATGAGAACACTTATCGGGATATTACAGCGGGCTGTTTCGGAGAGACAATTTTTAAGCTTTGCTTTGGTTTGAGACATAGCCCTAGTGCCATGAAACCTTGCTTTTATATTACAGATGAAGTAGATTCTTTCTAGTGTTTCTGCAAATGCAATTACTGCAAAGTAGAAGTAAAACAAAGATCAGGAATTGATACAATTAAATTACTCCACCCATAAAAGACACCAAAGGGAAAGAAATACAAACATTAAGCGACCAGACCATAATGGAAACCTAAACAAAGGAAGGCAAGCCTCTTTTCTAAACACACCAATGAAAACTGATTAACATGGCTTTAAAGTGCCGGCCACTGTCACAAGAACATAGATCAGTGGCAAAAACTCATCAAATAAACCGATTTATACCTAAATTAGCACTATCATCACATTTTTACAGTATCTATGGCAAAATAAATGCAATGAAGAAACATTTTACGAATCGGAATTGGATAGAACCTACAAACGTGTGGAAATCGTATGTAATGACAAAAACAGGACAATGCTGCTATTTCTATCTTTGCTATAGGGACCTTTCCACTGAATATTTTCCATACGTTACAATAATATGCTTTTGCGGATATTGTGAAGACAAAACAACAACAGAGATGTTTATAAATGCATTAATGGCATGAGAAATAGATGACTATATCTGTTCACATCCTTTTGACACGAATGCAATGAATTAGAACTTATAACAGATGCGAAAACTTATCGGGATATTGCAGCAGGCTGTTTCGGAAAGACAATTTTTATGTTTTGCTTTTGTTTGAGACATATTCCTCGTGCCATCAAACCTTACTCTTATATTCCTGATGAAGTAGACTCCTTCTTGTGTTTCTGGAAATGCAATTACTGCAAGTTTCCTTTCCAAACACATCAATAAAGCGTGCTAACACTGCATGATACCCCACCACTGCAGGCCAATATTGTATGCTTCATGACCAAAATAGGTTTCCATAAGTGTTCTATATATCTGTAAAATTGTATCAGGGTATTCCATATAGTTAAGCAGCTATAGGCCAAAAACATTTCTTACATAGAAAATAAATACATCAATAAAAGTCCAAAAACTATTTAATGGAAATTGTTAAAAACCCTAACTCTGCCAAATGTTACCTAATTGTGCCCACTAACCATCCCAACCATGCTTCTATAAATGGTCTATTTATCAATTTTTAGCCAAATATTCCATTAAATAAAGGAAAAAAAAAACTTTTAATGAGAATTGCTAACGACCAAAACTGTGATAAAGATGTTAATGAATTTTGCCAGTGAACAATCTCAAACACGCTTCCTCTAATAGTACATATATGTAAAGTTTCATCCATATATTCCATTAAGTTAAGGAATAAGAGCCCAAAAAGCATTTAATGGGACTTGTACACAGTCATAACTGTTGAATATGTTAACGTATATTGCCGATTTACATTAGCAAACATTCTTCCTATAGTGGTCTATATATCTGTGAAGTTTCATCCATGTATTCCATTTCTAAATGTTAACAACAATAACTCTGTCAAATGTTCATGTATTTGTGCCATGAGCAATTCCCAAACCACACATTCCCAATACCAATAAATTTGTACAAAATTTCATCCAATAATGCCATAAAATAAGCGAATAAGAGTCCAAAAAACACTAAATGGAAATTGTTAAGGACACGGCCATAACTGTCGAATATGTTAACGTATTTTACCAATTAATAATACTAAACATTCTTCCTATAGTGGTCTATATATCTGACGTTTCATCCATATCCATTCAGTAATGGAATAAGTTTTCAAAACCATTTTATGGAAATTGTTAACGACTTTAACTCTGTCAAATATAAACCTATTTGTGCCAAGAGCAATTCCCAATACAAATATAAATACAACATTTCATCCAATTATTCCATACAATAAACAAATAAGAGCCCAAAAAACATTTAATGGAAATTGTTAACGGCAATTACTCTGTCAAATGTTAACGCAGTTTGCCTTTAAACAATCCAAAACCTGTTTCTAATCGTGGTCTATATAACAGGGACGTACCATGCATATATTCCATTTAGTAAAAGAATAAGTGCCCCAAAACTATTAAATATAAATTGTTAACGGCCATAACTACGTTAAATGTTAACGTATTTTGCCCAAACGTATTTTGCCCATTAACAATCCCAAACCATCCATACCCAATACGAATGTATCTACAAAATTTGAAGAAAATCCGTGAAATAATGTTCAGGTTATTGATCGGAAACGCCCCCAAAACCCTTATTTTGAACTAAAAAAGGGCCCTTACTCTGTCAGATAATAACGGATTTTGCCCGTTTACAATCCCATACCACTCATTCCCGATATAAACATTTATGCAAACTTAAAAAAAAAATCGTGAAAATTACGCAAGTTATCTATCGGAAATGGTGCGGAAGGACGGACGGACGGACGGACGGACAGACATTCGACGGTATATCATAATTATACCAACCACTACGTGTGATGGGGTATAAAACTGATAAACATGGCTTTAAAGTAGCCTCGCCCCCTTTCGAAGAACATAGATCAGAGGCAAAAAATCATCAAATACACCAATCTAGACCTAAATTAGCACTACCATCACATTTTTACAGTATCTATGGCAAAATAAAAGCCATGAAGATACCTTTTATGAAACAGAATGTGTGGAAATAGTCTGTAATGACAGAAAACAGGATAGTGCTGCTGACATTTCTATCTTTGCTATAGGGAGCTTACCACTAAATATTTTCCATAAGCGACAGCAGTAACATTTTACCTTCTCCCACAAAAACTACACATACAAAACTGTTCAAACCTTATCCTTCTTTATAGAGACGTCCTAGCCCAACAAGTTAATGAGAAAGAAATCCACATGTTGATCTGCTCCTTTTCAAGTTACAGTCAACATTGTTTGTTTACATACCAGTGCGGAGTAAATACTAACCAACATTTTTAAAGGAGGGATGACCATATAAAATCAGTAACAATTTCTTTGAGCTTGCAGATATATTCATAAAACATATATCATGTTTGTCCCTTATACCTGTCATTTTCTCTCATTAATAGTACATGGGATATATATCCAATGGAAGCAAGTCTGGTAATTAGAACGCAGCTAAAAGCTTGGACCAAAAGAGACAAAACCCGGCACCTCACAGTATCTAGTGCAATGCTACCAGTACCGAACCCTTATTTTCTTTATGATGCGTCAAAAGAATTGCCAAATAGAAATTTAGGTCATTTCTAAAAATTTTCTCATTCATAATAAAAGTTCAGTTACAAGTTTCCAAAAAGTTATCGCTTTCAGGTTCAATTATGAAAGCCTAGCAAACTATATGTTTTTGAAAAAACACAAAGTTTACCTCTTTATGGAATAGAATCCAGACACCGACTTGCCCTAGCGGTTCTTCGCCAATGTTTTTGGAACAATTCTATCATAAACTGCACAGAATTTTGCCTAAATAACACCAATACTCGTTTTCATAAATATTTTCACACCTACAACCCCTATTTAAAGTGATAAATGATATTTTGAGGATATTTTGAAGACAAAACTGCCAAGAAAATGTTTATAAATGCCTTAATGCCATGACACAAAGCTGGCTATATCTGTTCACATACTTTTGACATGAATACAATACACTAGAACTTAAATTGATGAGAAAACTTATCGGGATATTAAGGCGGGCTGTTTCGGAGAGACTAGTTTTAACTTTTGCTTTGGTTTGAGTCATAGTCATAGTGCCATGAAAACTTACTCTTATATTCCAGATGAAGTATAGTCTTTCTTGTGTTTCTGCAAATGCAATTACTGCAAGTCTCCTTTCGAAACACATCAATAAAACTGATAAACGTGGATTTAAAGTACCCGCCCCTCTCAAAAGAACATAGATCAGTGGCAAAAACTCATCAAATACACCCAGCTAGCTCTAAATTAGCACTACCATCACATTTTTATAGTATCTATGGCAAAATAAATGCCAACAAAATACATTTAATGAAACAGAAATGGATAGAACCTACAAACGTGTGGAAGTAGTATGTAATGACAGACAACAGAACAGTGCTGCTGACATTTCTATCTTTGCTATAGGGAGCTCACCACTAATTATTTTCCATAGGCGACAACAGTAACTTTTTACCTGCTCCCTCAAAAACTACACATACAAAACCTTTCAAACCTTATACCTCTGGAAAGTGCCATCCTAACCCAAAAAGTTAATGAGGAAAAACCCACATGCCGATCTGCTCCTTTTCAAGTTACAGTCAACCATGTTTGTTTACTTACTAGTATGGAGTAAATACTAACCACCATTTTTAAAGGAGGAGTGACCATATAAAATCAGCAACAAGTTCTTTGAGCTTGCAGATTATTTATACAACATGCATCATTTTAGTCCCTTATACCTGTCATTTTCTCACAATGAAATTAAACATGTGATAGATATGCAATAGAAGCAAGTCTGGTATTAAAAACGCAACTAAAAGCTTGGTCCGAAAGTGATAAGACCTGGTACCTCCCAGTATCTAGTGAAATGGTACCAATACCGAACACTTATTTTCTTTATGATGCATAAAAAGAAATGCCAAATAAAAATTTAGGGCATATCTTATAATTTACTCATGCATAAAAAACATTAAGTACTAAAGAATATTTCAAGTTTAAGAAAAAGTTATCGTTTTCAGATTCAACTATGATCGCCGAGGAAACCATACGTTTTTGAAAAGCACAAAGTTTACCTCTTTATGGAATGGAACCCAGACACCGGCGCTTGCATTAGTGTTTTTTCTCCAATGTCTTCGGAATAATTCTATCCTCAAATGCACAGAATTATGCCTAAATAGCATCAAAACTCGTTTTTATGGCTTTTTGCACACTTACATCCGCTATTTAAAGTAACAAATATGATATTTTGAGGATATTTTGAAAACAAAAGTGTCAAGAATATGTTTGTAAATGCCTAAATGCCATGAGAAATAGCTGACTATATCTGTTCACATCCTTTTGACATGAATACAATAAATTTGGACTTATAACGGATAAGAAAACTTATCAGGATATTGCAGCGGGCTGTTTCGGAGAGACATTTTTTTAGTTTTGCTTTGGTTTGAGACATAGTCCTAGTGCCATGAAACCTTACTCTTATATTCCAGATGAAGTACATTTGTTCTTGTGTTCCTGCAAGTCTTCTTTCCAAACACATCAATAAAAACTGATTTACATGGCTTTAATGTACACCACCTCCCCAGAACACAGATCAGAGGCAAAAACTCATCAAATACACCCAGTTAGACCTAAATTAGCACTACCATCACATGTTTGTATTATCCATGGCAAAAAAAACATGCCATGAAGATACATTATATGAAAAATAATTGCATAGAACTACAAATGTGTGGAAATAGTATGTAATGACTGAAAAAGGACAGTGCCGCTGACATTTCTACCTTTGCTATTGGGGACTTACCACTAAATATTTCCATAGGCGACTTACCCGCGCCCACAAAAACTACACATACAAAACTTTTCAAATTTTGCTTGTTTATAGAACCATCCTAGCCTGACAACTTAATGAGAAAAAATCTACATGTTGATCTGCTCTTTTTCAAGTTACAGTCAACCATGTGTGTTTACCGACTGGAACGGAGTAAACACAAACTAAATTTTTAAAGGAGGGGTGACCGTTGAAATCAAAAACAATTTCTTTGAGCTTGCAGATATATTTATAAAACATGCATCATTTTAGTCACTTACACCTGTCATTTTCTTACATTGAAATATAACATTGGGTATATATCCAATGGAAGCAGGTCTGGTGTTTAGAACGAAATTAAAAGCTCGGTCAAAAAGTGATCAAACCCGGCACCTCCCAGTATCTAGTGCAATGCTACCAAAACCGAACCCTTATTTTCTTTGTGTGTGTGTGTGAATTCGGGTTTAACGTCGCTTTCAACAATTTTTCAGTCATATCACGACGGTGTCTGGTTGCGACAGGGAGCTCAATGCTCACGTTTATAGTGCTGCCTCACTGAAGTATCATGTCCCAGACACATTACATGATACCACACCCAGTCACATTATCCTGACACTGGATCGACCAGTCCTAGCTCTACCCCGTAAATCTGAGTGCCAAACGAGGAGCAGCTAGTACCATTTTTAACGACTTTGGTATGTCGCGGCCCGGGATCGAACCAGAGACCTCCCGTTCCCCGGAGCGGACACTCTACCAACTGAGCTATCGGGGCCGGTATATTTTCTTAATGACGTATCAAAAAATTGCCAAATAGAAATTTAGGTCATATCTGATAATTTACGCATACATAAAAAAGTTCAGTCACAAAGAATCTTTGAAGTTTGTGACGTATGAAAAAAAATTGCCAAGTATAAATTGGGTCATATCTGATGATTTACGCATGGATAATAAAAGTTCAGTCACAAAGATTCTTTTAAGTTTGAGAAAAAAATATCGCTTCCAGATTAAACTATGAAATCCGAGCAAACCGTATGTTTTTGAAAATGCAAAGTTGACCTCTTTCTGGAATGGAACCCAGACACCGGCCTGAATCGGTATTTACTCTCCAATGTCTTTGGAACAATCCTACACTAAAATGCACAGATATATACCTAAATAGCACCAATACTCATTTTTATGGCTATTTTCTGTGGCAGTTGGATAAAAGCCTCAAACATACAGAACAATCGTCCGTTCATCCGGTATTATTTTGTGAATAAATTTGTTCAAATGTATCTTACAAAATTACATTTCTTTTTCATTACCAAATTCCTTATGCCAGATGTATCCTTTTAAACCTTTCCTATCTCATGTTTCTACCATGCTTCATTTGTACGTGTATCATCCTGCGCTGGTGGGCCGCATGCTGGACGAAAGATAACCTCATCTATGTCTAACATATATATTTGTACTGTGTATGTGTCTTTTTTTTCAAGCTCCATCACTCTGCAAATCAAAGAATGAAAGACGCACTTTACATACGTTATTAGATAAGTAACTTTTCATTTCATGTGACTCCAGAGTTCACATAATCGGACACGTATTACTCAGTTTTGAAGTGTACGTGATCATCTAACAGTTTCTGTTTTGAGTGTTTTATAAATTCTTGTTCTTTCGGCAAGAATAGATTTTATATTGCCATATAAAATCAGCAACAGTTTCTATGGGCTTGCAGATATATTTATAAAAAAACATGTATCATTTTAGTCCCTTACACCTGTCATTTTCTTACATTGAAATATAACATTGGGTATATATCCAATGGAAGCAGGTCTGGTATTTAGAACGCAGCTAAAAGCTCGGTCCAAAAGTGATAAAATCCGGCACCTCCCAGCATCTAGTGCAATGCTACCAATACTGAACCCTTATTTTCTTAATGACGTACAAAAAAATTGCCAAATAGAAATTTAGGTCATATCTGATAATTTACGCATGCATAATAAAAGTTCAGTCACAAAGAATCTTTGAAGTTTGCGAAAAGTTATCACTTTCAGATTCAACTATGAATGCCGAGCAAACCAAATGTTTTCGAAAAGTGCAAAGTTTACCTCTTTCTAGAATGGAACCGAGACACCGGCTTGCATCAGTATTTCCTCTCCGATGTCTTTGGTACAAATCTATCCTAAAATAGCCAATACTCATTTTATGGCTATTTTCTATTGCAGTTGGGTACAAGCCTCCAACATACAGAACAATCGTCCGTTCAACCGGTATTATTTTGTAAATAAGTCTGTTCAAATGCATCTTACAAAATTACATACCATTTTAAACCTTTCCTATATCATGTTACTTCCATGCTACATTTGTACGTGTCTCATCCTGTGCTGGTGGGTCGCACACTGGACGGAATATAACCTCATCTGTGTCTAACATTTGTGTTTGTTCTGTGTATGTGTCACGTTTTCATGCTCCATTACTCTGCACATCACAGAATGAAACATGCATTTCATATAGGTTATTAGATTAGTAACTTGTCATTTCATGTGACTCTCGAGTTAACGGAATTGTACAATTATCACTAAGTTTTGAAGTGTACGTTATCATCTAACAGTTTCTTTCTTTAGTAGTTTATAAAATCTTGTTCTTTCGGAAACGAATCCCCTCAATACTATTTTTATCACAATCGTGGATCTACTGCTTTCCAAACCAACCTTTTATTTAAACAAACGTATTCGCTTCCCGTGCCTGTAGGGAATAAAAATACAGGTCACTTTCCTTCTCTAGTGAATGGGGATGAAATTCCCTGTTGGAACAGGACTCACAAAATGCCATAAGAAATAGCGAAATATATCTGCCCTTTTGACATGTATACAATAATTAAACATATAACGGATGAGAAAACTTATCGGGATATTGCAGCGGGCTGTTTCGGAGAGACGAGTTTTAAGTTTTGCTTTGGTTTTGAGACATTGTCCTAGAGCCATGAAACCTTACCCTTATATTCTAGATGAAGTAGATCCTTTCTTGTGTTTCTTGTGTTTCTGCAGCTGCAATTACTGCAAGTCTTCTTTCTAAACACATCAATGAAATTTAATTTACATGGCATTAAGGTACAACCCACCCTCCCAAGAACATAGATCAGAGGCAAAAACTCATAAAATACACCCAGTTAGACCTAAATTCGCAGTACCATCATATTGTTACATTATCCATTGCAAAATGCATGCCATGAAGGTACATTTTATGAAACAGAATTGGATAGAACTATAAATGTGTGGAAATAGTATGTAATGACTGAAAACAGGACAGTGCTGCTGACATTTCTATCTTTGTTACTGGGAGCTCAACATTAAATATTTCCATAGGCGACTTACCTGCGCCCACAAAATCTACACATACAAAACATTTCAAACCTTGCATGTTTATACAACCATCCTAGCCCAACAAGTTAATGAGAAAGACATCCACATGTTGAACTGCTCCTTTTCAAGTTATAGTCAACCATGTTTGTTTACCGACTACAACGAAGTAAATAAAAACCAACATTTTTCAAAGACGGGGTGACCACATAAAATCAGCAATAATATCTTTGAGCTTGCAGATACATTTATAAAACATGCATCATTTAAGTCCCTTACACCTGTCATTTTCTCACATTGAAATAAAACATGGGGTATATATCCAATGGAAGCAACTCTGGTATATAGAACGCAACTACACGCTCGGTCCAAAAGTGATAAAACCCGGCACCTCCCAGTATCAAGTGCAATGCTACCAATACCGAACACTTTTTTTCTTTATGACGTATCAAAAGAAATGTCAAATAGAAATTTAGGATATATATGATAATTTATTCATGCATAATACAAGTTCAGTCACAAAGAATATTTTAATTTGCGAAAAAGTTATCGCTTCCAGATTCAGCTATGAAAGCCGAGCAAACCATATGTTTGTGAAAAGTGCAAAGTTTACCTCTTTCTAAAATGGAACCAAGACACCGGCTTGCACCAGTATTTCCTCTCCAAGGAATTTGTAATAGTTATGTCCTAAAATGCACAGAATTATGCTAAGTTAGCACAAATAATCATTTTTATAGCTATTTTCTGTGGCAGTTGAGTAATAGCCTCCAACATACAGAACAATCGTCCGTTCAACCGGTATTATTTTGTAAATAAATCTGTTCAAATGCATCTTACAAAATTACATACCATTTTAAACCTTTCCTATATCATGTTACTTCCATGCTACAGTTGTACGTGTATCATCCTGTGCTGGTGGGTCGCACACTGGACGGAATATAACCTCATCTGTGTCTAACATTTGTGTTTGTTCTGTGTATGTGTCACGTTTTCATGCTCCATTACTCTGCACATCACAGAATGAAACATGCATTTCATATAGGTTATTAGATTAGTAACTTGTCATTTCATGTGACTCCCGAGTTAACGGAATTGTACAATTATCACTAAGTTTTGAAGTGTACGTTATCATCTAACAGTTTCTTTCTTTAGTAGTTTATAAAATCTTGTTCTTTCGGAAACGAATCCCCTCAATACTATTTTTATCACAATCGTGGATCTCATATTTTGCAAAGGATCTACTGTTTTCCAAACCAACCTTTTATTTAAACAAACGTATTCGCTTCCCGTGCCTGTAGGGAATACAAAATACAGGTCACTTTCCTTCTCTAGTGAATGGGGATGAAATTCCCTGTTGGAACAGGAGTCACAAAATGCCATAAGAAATAGCGAAATATATCTGCCCTTTTGACATGTATACAATAATTAAACATATAACGGATGAGAAAACTTATCGGGATATTGCAGCGGGCTGTTTCGGAGAGACGAGTTTTAAGTTTTGCTTTGGTTTGAGACATTGTCCTAGAGTCAAGAAACCTTACCCTTATATTCTAGATGAAGTAGATCCTTTCTTGTGTTTCTTGTGTTTCTGCAGCTGCAATTACTGCAAGTCTTCTTTCTAAACACATCAATGAAATTTAATTTACATGGCATTAAGGTACAACCCACCCTCCCAAGAACATAGATCAGAGGCAAAAACTCATAAAATACACCCAGTTAGACCTAAATTCGCACTACCATCATATTGTTACATTATCCATTGCAAAATGCATGCCATGAAGGTACATTTTATGAAACAGAATTGGATAGAACTATAAATGTGTGGAAATAGTATGTAATGACTGAAAACATGACAGTGCTGCTGACATTTCTATCTTTGTTTCTGGGAGCTCAACATTAAATATTTCCATAGGCGACTTACCTGCGCCCACAAAATCTACACATACAAAACATTTCAAACCTTGCATGTTTATAGAACCATCCTAGCCAAACAAGTTAATGAGAAAGACATCCACATGTTGATCTGCTCCTTTTCAAGTTATAGTCAACCATGTTTATTTACCGACTACAACGAAGTAAATAAAAAACGACATTTTTCAAAGGAGGGGTGACCACATAAAATCAGCAATTATATCTTTGAGCTTGCAGATATATTTATAAAACATGCATCATTTAAGTCCCCTACACCTGTCATTTTCTCACATTGAAATAAAACATGGGATATATATCCAATGGAAGCAACTCTGGTATATAGAACGCAACTACACGCTCGGTCCAAAAGTGATAAAACCCGGCACCTCCCAGTATCAAGTGCAATGCTACCAATACCGAACACTTTTTTTCTTTATGACGTATCAAAAGAATTGCCAAATAGAAATTTAGGATATATATGATAATTTATTCATGCATAATACAAGTTCAGTCACAAAGAATATTTTAATTTGCGAAAAAGTTATCGCTACCAGATTCAACTATGAAAGCCGAGCAAACCATATGTTTGTGAAAAGTGCAAAGTTTACTTCTTTCTAAAATGGAACCAAGACCCCGGCTTGCACCAGTATTTCCTCTCCAAGGCATTTGTAACAGTTCTATCCTAAAATGCACAGAATTATGCTTAGATAGCACAAATAATCATTTTTATAGCTTTTTATTGTGGCAGTTGAGTAAAAGCCTCCAACATACAGAACAATCGTTCGTTCAACCGGCATTATTTTGTGAATAAATTTGTTCAAATGCATCTTACAAAATCACATATCTTTTTTATTACAAAATTCATTACGCGAGATCTATCCTTGAACACATCTCCTATCACAAGTTACTACCATGCTACATTTGTACTTGTGTAATCCGGCGCTTGTGGGCCGCACACTGGACGAATGATAACCTCATCTGTGTCTAACATATATATTTGTACTGTGTATGTGTCACTTTTTTCATGCTCTATCACTCTGGACATCAAAGAATGAAAGATGCATTATATATACGTTATTAGACAAGTAACTTTTTCCAAACCAACCTTTTATTTAAACAAACGTTTTCGGCCTCCCGTTCGGCCCCCGCCCATAGGGGCTTGAAGAAATATATGGGCTGCATGATGCTTCCAAGCAGAGCTGAATCCGGCCCGCACACTAGAACTGGTAAACCGCTTAGAGGATCTACGCCTGTCCAGGAACCGCGGGCGACAGGGCTTGAGATGTCATTTCATCTCAGTGTCGGGTAAAAGTCCCACAAAATTGGAAGCAACGTCTCCAAAATGACCTTTACAGTGTTGACGGGGACGTTTAACCTCAAATCAATCAATCAATCAATCATTCGGCCTCCCGTGTCTGTAGGGAATGTGGATGAATGTCCCTGTTGAAACAGGTGCCACTTAATGCCCTGAAAAATAGCTGAATTTATCCGTTCACAACCTTTTGACATGAATATAATAATAAAAACATATAACGGATGAGAAAACTTATCGGGATATTGCAGCAGTCTGTTTCGGAGAGAAAAAATTAGTTTTGCTTTGGTTTGAGACATTGTACTAGAGCCATGAATCCTTACCCTTATATTCCAGACGAAGTAGATTCTTTCTTGTGTTTCTTGTGTTTCTGCAAATGCAATTACTGCAAGTTTTCTTTCGAAACACATCAATAAAAATTAAATTACATGGCTTTAAGGTACACCCCCTTCCCAAGAACATAGATCAGGTGCAAAACCTCATCAAATACACCCAGTTATACCTAAATTCGCACTACCATCACCTTTCTACATTATCCATTGCAAATGCATGCCATGAAGATACATTTGATAAAACAGAATTGGATAGAACTACAAATGAGTGGAACAAGTATGTAATGACTGAAAAAAGGAAGTGCTGCTGACATTTCAATCTTTGTTACTGGGAGCTTAACACTAAACTTTCCAATAGGTGACCTACCTGCGCCCACAAAAACTACACATACAAAAGTTTTCAGACCTTGCTTTTATTATAGAACCATCCTAGCCAAACAAGTTAATGAGAATAAAATCCAGATGTTGATCTACTCCTTTTCAAGTTACAGTCAACCATTTTTGTTTACAGACTAGAACGAAGTAAATAAAAACATTTTTCAAGGAGGGTGACCATATAAAATCAGCAATACTTTCTTTGAGCTTGCCATAGTGCAGTTTATATTTTACTTTTGGTCCTTTGAGATCAGCGTAAATATTCTGAGAAATCAGAAATAAATTATTGGTTTAGTCTCATATTCTAGACAAGATTTTAATTATTTGGACCCCATTTTGATTTATATCAGTCTTTGAATCGACTGCCTTTTCGTAATTCGCAAAATTGCAGTATGTTTCCTCTCTGGCTTTCGTTGCCGGATCATTACAGGGTCACTGATGAGGCTTTATTAGTCGAAACTACGTAGTATGACCCATCTTCTTTCTTATGAATGTTTTCATTGCTCTTAAAGGAACTCATTTTTATTTTTATTTGCCTTCACTGCAGCTGGTGTTGTGCCGTGTGGCGGCCGTAAAACGTTTCCCCGTACACCAACCATAGTGCAGTTTATATTTTACTTTTGGTCCTTTGAGATCAGCGTAAATATTCTGAGAAATCAGAAATAAGTTATTGGTTTAGGCTCATATTCTAGACAGGTTTTTAATTATTTGGACCCCATTTTGATTTATATCAGTCTTTGAATCGACTGCCTTTTCGAAATTCGCAAAATTGCAGTATGTTTCCTCTCTGGCTTTCGTTGCCGGATCATTACAGGGTCACTGATGAGGCTTTATTAGCCGAAACTACGTAGTATGACCCATCTTCTTTCTTATGAATGTTTTCATTGCTCTTAAAGGAACTCATTTTTGATTTTTATTTGCAGATATATTTATTCACGCATCATTTAAGTCCCTTACACCTGTCATTTTCATTATTGAAATTAAACATGGGGTATGTATTCAGTGGAAGCAAGTCTGGTATTTAGAACGCAACTAAACGCTCGGTCCAGAAGTGATAAATTCCTGCATCTCCCAGTATCAAGTTCAGACTACAAATACCGAACCCTTTTTTTTCTTAATGACGTAACAAAAATATTGCCAAATAGAAATTTAGGTCATATTTGATAATTTACTCATGCATAATAAAAGTTCAGTCACAAAGAATATTTTAAGTTTGCGAAAAAATTTTCGCTTCCAGATTCAACTATGAAAGCCGAGCAAACCATATGTTTTTGAAAAGTGCAAAGTTTACCTCTTTCATGAATGGAACCCATACACAGGCTTCCATCAGTATTACCTCTCCAATGCATGATGACAATTTTATTCTAAAATGCACAGAATTATGCTTAAATACCAACAATACTCATTTTATGGCTATTTTCTGTGGCAGTTGGGTAAATGCCTCCAACATACAGAACAATCGGCCTTTCAACCGGTTTTATTTTGTGAATACATTTGTTCAAATTCATTTTACAAAATTACATTTTACATATATATTTGTACCGTGTATGTGTCACGTTTTCATGCTCCATCACTCTGCACATCAAAGAATGAAAGATGCATTATATATACGTTATTAGACTAGTAACTTGTCTTTTCATGTGACGCCAGAGTTTACAGAATTGACCACTTATCACTTTTTGAAGTGTACGTTATCGTCTAAGAGTTTATTTCTTAAGTAGTTTCTAAAATAGAGTTCTTTCGGAAACGAATCACCTCAATACTATTTTTTATCACGATCGTGGATCTCATATTTTCCAAAGGATCTCCTGTTTTCCAAACCAGCCTTTTATTTAAACAATCGTTTTCGGCCTTCCGTGTCTGTAGGGAATAAATATACAGGTCATGTTCTTGCTGCAGTGAATGTTGATGAAATTTCCTGTTGAAACAGGAGCCACTTAATGCCATGAGAAATAGATGAATATACCTGTTCACAGCCTTTTGACATGAATACAACAATTAAAACATATTACGGATGATAAAACTTATCGGGATATTGCAGCGGGCTGTTTCGGAGAGACAAATTTGAAGTTTTGCTTTGGTTTTAGACATTGTCCTACAGCCATGAAACCTTACTCTTATATTCCAGATGAAGGAGATTCTTTCTTGTATTTCTTGTGTTTCTGCAGATGCAATTACTGCACGTCTTCTTTCTAAACACATCAATAAAAATAATTTATATGGCTTTAAGGTACACCCCCTGCCAAGAACATAGATCAAAGGCAAAAACTTATCAAATACACCAAGTTAGACCTAAACTCGCACTACCATCACATTTCTACATTATCCATTGCAAAGTGCATGCCATGAAGATACATTTTATAAAACAGAATTGGATAGAACTACAAATGTGTGGAAAAAGTATGTAATGACAGAAAAAAGGACAGTGCTGCTGACATTTCTATCTTCGTTACCGGGAGCTGAACACTAAATATTTCCATAGGCGACTTACCTGCGCCCACAAAAACTACACATACAAAACTTTTCAATCCTTGCTTTTTTATAGAACCTTCCTAGCCCAACAAGTTAATGAGAAAAAAATCCACATATTGATCAGCTCCTTTTCAAGTTACAGTCAACCATGTTTGTTTACCGACTAGAAGTAAATAACAACAAAATTTTTCAAAGAGGGGTGACCATATTAAATCAAGAATAATTTCTTTGAGCTTGCAGATATATTTATAAAACATGCATTATGTAAGTCCCTTTCACCTGTCATTTTCTCACATTGAAATAAAACATGGAATACATATCCAGTGGAAACAAGTCTGGTATTTAGAACGCAACTAAACGCTCGGTCCAAAAGTATCATCCATGCTCGATCACCTACAGTAGGAACCCCTGGAAACCAGACGGTCAAAGACTCAGTCACCCTTCTGTACAAAGTGGTTCATGATCTTGTTGTTATACCTGCCGCTGATTACTTGACCTCAGTCACAGAAAGGACCAGAGCTACACACTCCAGGAAGTTCAGACAGTTTTCAAGATCATCTAATTCTTTTAAGTTTACCTTTGTCCTTCGTACCGTACATTTGTGGAATTCTTTACCAGCTTCTGTAGCTGAGGCTCCATCACTGGCATCATTTAGAACAGAGCTATCCACCCTCTCATTCTAAGCAAGTTAAGGGGCCCAGTCACCTAGTATCTCTGCAAGGGGGAGCTGTGCTGTCGGGGACGTATGGGCCCTGGTACCGCCACGGAAGGCAGAGAGGTCTTTACATGTTGAGCCAAAAGTGGCTGGGATAACTTTCTTAGATATACTGGGATAACTGGGAGCTTAACACTAAAATTTTCAATAGGTGACCTACCTGCGCCGAAAAAAACTACACATAGAAACGTTTTCAAACCTTGCTTTTATTATAGAACCATCCTTGCCAAAACACGATAATGAGAAAAAAATCCACATCTAGATCTACCCCTTTTCAAGTTACAGTCAACCATGTTTGTTTACAGACTAGAACGAAGTAAAAAAAAAAACATTTTTTTCAAAGAGAGGTGACCATATAAAATCAGCAATACTTTCGTTGAGCTTGCAGATATATTTATATATCATGCATCATTTAAGTCCCTTACACCTGTCATTTTCATTATTGAAATTAAACATGGGGTATGTATTCAGTGGAAGCAAGACCTGTATTTAGAACGCAACTAAACGCTCGGTCCAGAAGTGATAAATTCCGGCATCTCCCAGTATCAAGTGCAATGCTACCAATACCGAACCCTTTTTTTATGACGTAACAAAAATATTGCCGAATAGAAATTTAGGTCATATATGATAATTTACTCATGCATAATAAAAGTTCAGTCACAAAGAATATTTTAAGTTTGCGAAAACGTTTTCGCTTCCAGATTCAACTATGAAAGCCGAGCAAACCATATGTTTTTGAAAAGTGCAAAGTTTACCTCTTTCATGAATGGAATCCAGACACAGGCTTCCATCATTGTTTCCTCTCCAATGCATTTTGAACAATTTCATTCTAAAATGCACAGAGTTATGCTTAAATAGCAGCAATACTCATTTTATGGCTATTTTCTGTGGCAGTTGGGTAAATGCCTCCAACATACAGAACAATCGTCCTTTCAACCGGTATTATTTTGTGAATACATTTGTTCGAATGAATTTTACAAAATTGCATTTCTTTTTAATAACAAAATTCATTACTCGAGATCTATCCTTAAAAAACCTTTCCTATCACAAGTTACTACTATGCTACATTTGAAACTGTATCATCCTGCGCTGTTGAGCCGCACACTGGACTTAAGATAACCTCATCTGTGTTTAACATCTATATTTGTACCGTGTATGTGTCACGTTTTCATGCTCCATCACTCTGCACATCAAAGAAGGAAAGATGCATTATATATACGTTATTAGACTAGTAGCTTGTCATTTCATGGGACTCCAGAGTTTGCAGATTGACCACTTATCACTTATTGAAGTGTACGTTATCGTCTAACAGTTTATTTCTTTAGTAGTTTATAAAATAGAGTTCTTTCGGAAACGAATCACCTCAATACTATTTTTATCACGATCGTGGATCTCATATTTTCCAAAGGATCTCCTGTTTTCCAAAACAGCATTTTATTTAAACAAACGTTTTCGGCCTCCCGTGTTTGTAGGGAATGAATATACAGGACACTTTCCTGCTGTAGTGAATGGGGATAAGATTCCCTGTTGAAACAGGAGCCACGTAATTCCATGAGAAATAGCTGAATATACCTGTTCACAGCCTTTTGACATTAATACAATAATTAAAACATATTACGGATGAGAAAACTTATCGGGATATTGCAGCGGGCTGTTTCGGAGAGACAAATTTGAATTTTTGCTTTGGTTTGAGATATTGTCCTAGAACATGAAACCTTACTCTTATATTCCAGATGAAGGAGATTCTTTCTTGTATTTCTTGTGTTTCTGCAAATGCAATTACTGCACGTCTTCTTTCTAAACACGTCAATAAAAAATAATTTACATGGCTTTAATGTACACCCCCCTGCCAAGAACATAGATCAAAGGCAAAAACTTATCAAATACACCCAGTTAGACCTAAACTCGCACTACCATCACATTTCTACATTATCCATTACAAAGTGCATGCCATGAAGATACATTTATAAAATAGAATTGGATAGAACTACAAATGTGTGGAAATAGTATGTAATGACTGAAAAAAGGACAGTGCTACTGACATTTCTATCTTCGTTGCTGGGAGCTTAACACTAAATATTTCCATAGGCGACTTACATGCGCCCTAAAAAAATACACATACAAAACTTCTCAATCCTTGCTTTTTTATAGAACCTTCCTAGCCCAACAAGTTAATGAGAAAAAATCCATATATTGATCTGCTCCTTTTCAAGTTACAGTCAGCAATGTTTGTTACCAAATAGAAGTAAATAAAAACAACATTTTTCAAGGAGGGGTGACCATATAAAATCAGGAATAATTTCTTTGAGCTATCAGATATGTTTATAAAACATGCATTATATTAGTCCCTTTCACCTGTCATTTTCTTACATTGATATAAAACATGGAATACATATCCAGTGGAAACAAGTCTGGTATTTAGAACGCAACTCAACGCTCGGTCCAAAAGTATCATCCATGCTCGATCACCTACAGTAGGAACCCCTGGAAACCAGACGGTAACCTGTTGAAACAGGAGCCACTTAATGCCATGAGAAATAGATGAATATACCTGTTCACAGCCTTTTGACATGAATACAACAATTAAAACATATTACGGATGATAAAACTTATCGGGATATTGCAGCGGGCTGTTTCGGAGAGACAAATTTGAAGTTTTGCTTTGGTTTTAGACATTGTCCTACAGCCATGAAACCTTACTCTTATATTCCAGATGAAGGAGATTCTTTCTTGTATTTCTTGTGTTTCTGCAGATGCAATTACTGCACGTCTTCTTTCTAAACACATCAATAAAAATAATTTATATGGCTTTAAGGTACACCCCCTGCCAAGAACATAGATCAAAGGCAAAAACTTATCAAATACACCCAGTTAGACCTAAACTCGCACTACCATCACATTTCTACATTATCCATTGCAAAGTGCATGCCATGAAGATACATTTTATAAAACAGAATTGGAAAGAACTACAAATGTGTGGAAAAAGTATGTAATGACAGAAAAAAGGACAGTGCTGCTGACATTTCTATCTTCGTTACCGGGAGCTGAACACTAAATATTTCCATAGGCGACTTACCTGCGCCCACAAAAACTACACATACAAAACTTTTCAATCCTTGCTTTTTTATAGAACCTTCCTAGCCCAACAAGTTAATGAGAAAAAAATCCACATATTGATCAGCTCCTTTTCAAGTTACAGTCAACCATGTTTGTTTACCGACTAGAAGTAAATAACAACAAAATTTTTCAAAGAGGGGTGACCATATTAAATCAAGAATAATTTCTTTGAGCTTGCAGATATATTTATAAAACATGCATTATGTAAGTCCCTTTCACCTGTCATTTTCTCACATTGAAATAAAACATGGAATACATATCCAGTGGAAACAAGTCTGGTATTTAGAACGCAACTAAACGCTCGGTCCAAAAGTATCATCCATGCTCGATCACCTACAGTAGGAACCCCTGGAAACCAGACGGTCAAAGACTCAGTCACCCTACTGTACAAAGTGGTTCATGATCTTGTTGTTATACCTGCCGCTGATTACTTGACCTCAGTCACAGAAAGGACCAGAGCTACACACTCCAGGAAGTTCAGACAGTTTTCAAGATCATCTAATTCTTTTAAGTTTACCTTTGTCCTTCGTACCGTACATTTGTGGAATTCTTTACCAGCTTCTGTAGCTGAGGCTCCATCACTGGCATCATTTAGAACAGAGCTATCCACCCTCTCATTCTAAGCAAGTTAAGGGGCCCAGTCACCTAGTATCTCTGCAAGGGGGAGCTGTGCTGTCGGGGACGTATGGGCCCTGGTACCGCCACGGAAGGCAGAGAGGTCTTTACATGTTGAGCCAAAAGTGGCTGGGATTTCTTTCTTAGATATACTGGGATAACTGGGAGCTTAACACTAAAATTTTCAATAGGTGACCTACCTGCGCCGAAAAAAACTACACATAGAAACGTTTTCAAACCTTGTTTTTATTATAGAACCATCCTTGCCAAAACACGATGATGAGAAAAAAATCCACATCTAGATCTACTCCTTTTCAAGTTACAGTCAACCATGTTTGTTTACAGACTAGAACGAAGTAAAAAAAAAAACATTTTTTCAAGGAGAGGTGACCATATAAAATCAGCAATACTTTCGTTGAGCTTGCAGATATATTTATATATCATTCATCATTTAAGTCCCTTACACCTGTCATTTTCATTATTGAAATTAAACATGGGGTATGTATTCAGTGGAAGCAAGACCTGTATTTAGAACGCAACTAAACGCTCGGTCCAGAAGTGATAAATTCCGGCATCTCCCAGTATCAAGTGCAATGCTACCAATACCGAACCCTTTTTTTTATGACGTAACAAAAATATTGCCGAATAGAAATTTAGGTCATATATGATAATTTACTCATGCATAATAAAAGTTCAGTCACAAAGAATATTTTAAGTTTGCGAAAACGTTTTCGCTTCCAGATTCAACTATGAAAGCCGAGCAAACCATATGTTTTTGAAAAGTGCAAAGTTTACCTCTTTCATGAATGGAATCCAGACACAGGCTTCCATCATTGTTTCCTCTCCAATGCATTTTGAACAATTTCATTCTAAAATGCACAGAGTTATGCTTAAATAGCAGCAATACTCATTTTATGGCTATTTTCTGTGGCAGTTGGGTAAATGCCTCCAACATACAGAACAATCGTCCTTTCAACCGGTATTATTTTGTGAATACATTTGTTCGAATGAATTTTACAAAATTGCATTTCTTTTTAATAACAAAATTCATTACTCGAGATCTATCCTTAAAAAACCTTTCCTATCACAAGTTACTACTATGCTACATTTGAAACTGTATCATCCTGCGCTGTTGAGCCGCACACTGGACTTAAGATAACCTCATCTGTGTTTAACATCTATATTTGTACCGTGTATGTGTCACGTTTTCATGCTCCATCACTCTGCACATCAAAGAAGGAAAGATGCATTATATATACGTTATTAGACTAGTAGCTTGTCATTTCATGGGACTCCAGAGTTTGCAGATTGACCACTTATCACTTATTGAAGTGTACGTTATCGTCTAACAGTTTATTTCTTTAGTAGTTTATAAAATAGAGTTCTTTCGGAAACGAATCACCTCAATACTATTTTTATCACGATCGTGGATCTCATATTTTCCAAAGGATCTCCTGTTTTCCAAAACAGCATTTTATTTAAACAAACGTTTTCGGCCTCCCGTGTTTGTAGGGAATGAATATACAGGACACTTTCCTGCTGTAGTGAATGGGGACAAGATTCCCTGTTGAAACAGGAGCCACGTAATTCCATGAGAAATAGCTGAATATACCTGTTCACAGCCTTTTGACATTAATACAATAATTAAAACATATTACGGATGAGAAAACATATCGGGATATTGCAGCGGGCTGTTTCGGAGAGACAAATTTGAATTTTTGCTTTGGTTTGAGATATTGTCCTAGAACATGAAACCTTACTCTTATATTCCAGATGAAGGAGATTCTTTCTTGTATTGCTTGTGTTTCTGCAAATGCAATTACTGCACGTCTTCTTTCTAAACACGTCAATAAAAAATAATTTACATGGCTTTAATGTACACCCCCCTGCCAAGAACATAGATCAAAGGCAAAAACTTATCAAATACACCCAGTTAGACCTAAACTCGCACTACCATCACATTTCTACATTATCCATTACAAAGTGCATGCCATGAAGATACATTTATAAAATAGAATTGGATAGAACTACAAATGTGTGGAAATAGTATGTAATGACTGAAAAAAGGACAGTGCTACTGACATTTCTATCTTCGTTTCTGGGAGCTTAACACTAAATATTTCCATAGGCGACTTACATGCGCCCTTAAAAAAATAAACATACAAAACTTCTCAATCCTTGCTTTTTTATAGAACCTTCCTAGCCCAACAAGTTAATGAGAAAAAATCCACATATTGATCTGCTCCTTTTCAAGTAACAGTCAGCAATGTTTGTTACCAAATAGAAGTAAATAAAAACAACATTTTTCAAGGAGGGGTGACCATATAAAATCAGGAATAATTTCTTTGAGCTATCAGATATGTTTATAAAACATGCATTATATTAGTCCCTTTCACCTGTCATTTTCTTACATTGATATAAAACATGGAATACATATCCAGTGGAAACAAGTCTGGTATTTAGAACGCAACTCAACGCTCGGTCCAAAAGTATCATCCATGCTCGATCACCTACAGTAGGAACCCCTTGAAACCAGACGGTCAAAGACTCAGTCACCCTACCGTACAAAGTAGTTAAGACCGTGTTGAAATACCTGCCGCTGATTACTTGACCCCAGTCACAGCAAGGACCAGAGCTACACACTCCAGGAAGTTCAGACAGTTTTCAAGATCATCTGATTCTTTTAAGTTTACCTTTTTCCCTCGAACCGTACCTTTGTGGAATGCTGTACCAGCTTCTGTAGCTGAGGCTCCATCACTGGCATCATTTAGGATGCAGCTATCCACCCTCTCATTCTAAGCAAGTTAAGGGGCCCAGTCACCTAGTAACTCTGCAAGGGGGAGCTGTGCTGTCGGGGACGTATGGGCCCTGGTACCGCAACGGAAGGCAGAGAGGTCTTTACTTGTTGAGCCAAAAGTGGCTGGGATAACTTTCTTAGATATACTGGGATAACTGGGAGCTTAACACTAAATTTTTCAATAGGTGACCTACCTGCGCAGAAAAAAACTACACAAATTTTCAAACCTTGCTTTTATTAGAGAACCATCCTAGCATAAACAAGATAATTAGAAAAAAATCCACATGTTGATCTACTCCTTTTCAAGTTACAGTCAACCATGTTTGTTTACAGACTACAACGAAGTAAATAAAAAAAAAACATTTTTCAAGGAGGGGTGACCATATAAAATCAGCAATACTTTCGTTGAGCTTGCATCTATATTTATATATCATCGATCATTTAAGTCCCTTACAGCTGTCATTTTCATTATTGAAATTAAACATGGGGTATGTATTCAGTGGAAGCAAGCCTGGTATTTAGAACGCAACTAAACGCTCGGTCCAGAAGTGATAAATTCCGGCATCTTCCAGTATCAAGTGCAATGCTACCAATGCCGAACCCTTTTTTTCTTTATGACGTAACAAAAATATTGCCAAATAGAAATTTAGTTCATATATGATAATTTACTGATGCATAATAAAAGTTAAGTCACAAAGAATATTTTAATTTTGCGAGAAAGTTTTCGCTTCGAGATTCATCTATGAAAGCCGAGCAAACAATCATCTGATTCTTTTAAGTTAACCTATTTCCCTCGTACCGTACCTTTGTGGAATTCTGTACAAGCTTCTGTAGCTGAGGCTCCATCTCTGGCATCATTTAGGATGGAGCTATCCACCCTCTCATTCTAAGCAAGTTAAGGGGCCAAGTCACCAAGTAACTCTGTAATGGGGAGCTGTGCTGTCGGGGACGTATGGGCCCTGGTACCGCCACGGAAGGCAGATAGGTCTTTACTTGTTGAGCCAAAAGTGGCTGGGATAACTTTCTTAGATATACTGGGATATCTGGGAGCTTAACACTAAATTTTTCAAAAGGTGACCTACCTGCGCCGACAAAAACTACAAAAGCTTTCAAACCTTGCTTTTATTATAGAACCATCCTAGCATAAACAAGATAATGAGAAAAAAATCAACATGTTGACTACTCCTTTTCAAGGTACAGTCAACCATGTTTGTTTACAGACTAGAACGAAGTAAATAAATAAAAAAAAAACATTTTTCAAGGAGGGGTGACCATATAAAATCAGTAATACTTTCGTTGAGCTTGCAGAAATTTTTATATATCATGCATCAGTTAAGTCCCTTAAACCTGTCATTTTCATTATTGAAATTAAACATTGGGTATGTATTCAGTGGAAGCAAGCCTGGTATTTAGAACGCAACTCAACGCTCGGTCCAAAAGTGATCAATTCCGGCATCTCCCAGTATCAAGTGCAATGCTACCAATGCCGAACCCTTTTTTTTTCTTTATGACGTTACAAAAATATTGCCAAATAGAAATTTAGGTCATATATGATATTTTCCCCATGCATAATAAAAGTTCAGTCACAAAGAATATTTTAAGTTTGCGAGAAAGTTTTCGTTTCGAGATTCAACTATGAAAGCCGAGCAAACAATCATCTGATTCTTTTAAGTTTACCTATTTCCCTCGTACCGTACCTTTGTGGAATTCTTTACAAGCTTCTGTAGCTGAGGCTCCATCTCTAGCATCATTTAGGATGGAGCTATCCACCCTCTCATTCTAAGCAAGTTAAGAAGCCAAGTTACCAAGTAACTCTGTAATGGGGAGCTGTGCTGTCGGGGACGTATGGGCCCTGGTACCGCCACGGAAGGCAGATAGGTCTTTACTTGTTGAGCCAAAAGTGGCTGGGATAACTTTCTTAGATATACTGGGATATCTGGGAGCTTAACACTAAATTTTTCAAAAGGTGACCTACCTGCGCCGAGAAAAACTACAAAAATTTTCAAACCTTGCTTTTATTATAGAACCATCCTAGCATAAACAAGATAATGAGAAATGAAATCCACATGTTGATCTACTACTTTTCAAGTTACAGTCAACCATATTTGTTTACAGACTAGAACGAAGTAAATAAAAAAAAACATTTTTCAAGGAGGGGTGACTATATAAAATCAGCAATACTTTCGTTGAGCTTGCAGAAATATTTATATATCATGCATCATTTAAGTCCCTTACACCTGTCATTTTTATTATTGAAATAAACAGTGGAAGCAAGCCTGGTATTTAGAACGCAACAAAACGTTCGGTCCAGAAGTGATAAATTCCGGCATCTCCCAGTATCAAGTGCAATGCTACCAATGCCGAACCCTTTTTTTCTTTATGACGTAACAAAAATATTGCCAAATAGAAATTTAGGTCATATATGATAATTTCCTCATGCATAATAAAAGTTCACTCACAAAGAATATTTTAAGTTTGCGAGAAAGTTTTCGCTTCGAGATTCAACTATGAAAGCCGAGCAAACCATCATCTGATTCTTTTAAAAATACCTATTTCCCTCGACCGTACCTTTGTGGAATTCTGTACAAGCTTCTGTAGCTGAGGCTCCAACACTGGCATCATTTAGGATGGAGCTATCCACCCTCTCATTCTAAGCAAGTTAAGGGGCCCAGTCACCAAGTAACTCTGCAAGGGGGAGCTGTGCTGTCGGGGACGTATGGGCCCTGGTACCGCCACGGATGGCAGAGAGGTCTTTACTTGTTGAGCCAAAAGTGGCTGGGATTTCTTTCTTAGATATACTGGGATATCTGGGAACTTACCACTAATTTTTTCAAAAGGTGACCTACCGCGCCGAAAAAAACTACACATACAAAAGTTTTCAAACCTTGCTTTTATTATAGAAACATCCTAGCCAAAACAAGATAATGAGAAAAAAATCCACATGTTGATCTACTCCTTTTCAAGTTACAGTCAACCATGTTTGTTTACAGACTAGAACGAAGTAAATAAAAAAAAAAACATTTTTCAAGGAGGGATATACATATAAAATCAGCAATACTTTCGTTGAGCTTGCAGATTTATTTATATATCATGCATCTTTTAAACCCCTTACACCTGTCATTTTCATTATTGAAATTAAATATGGGGTATGTATTCAGTGGAAGCAAGCCTGGTATTTAGAACGCAACGGTCCAGAAGTGATAAATTCCGGCATCTCCCAGTATCAAGTGCAATGCTATTAATGCCGAACCCTTTTTTTCTTTATGAAGTAACAAAAATATTGCCAAATAGAAATTCAGGTCATATATGATTATTTCCTCATGCATAATAAAAGTTCAGCCACAAAGAATATTTTAAGTTTGCGAGAAAGTTTTCGCTTCGAGATTCAACTATGAAAGCCGAGCAAACCATCATCTGATTCTTTTAAGTTTACCTATTTCCCTCGTACCGTACCTTTGTGGAATTCTGTACAAGCTTCTGTAGCTGAGGCTCCATCTCTGGCATCATTTAGGATGGAGCTATCCACCCTCTCATTCTAAGCAAGTTAAGGGGCCCAGTCACCAAGTAACTCTGCAAGGGGGAGCTGTGCTGTCGGGGACGTATGGGCCCTGGTACCGCCACGGAAGGCAGAGAGGTCTTTACTTGTTGAGCCAAAAGTGGCTGGGATAACTTTTTTAGATATACTGGGATAACTGGGAGCTTAACACTAAATTTTTCAATAGGTGACCTACCTGCGCAAAAAAAACTACAAAAAGTTTGAAACCTTGCTTTTATTGTAGAACCATCCTAGCGTAAACAAAATAATGAGAAAAAAATCAACATGTTGGTCTACTCCTTTTCAAGTTACAGTCAACCATGTTTGTTTACAGACTAGAACGAAGTAAATAAAAAAAAAAAGATTTTTCAAGTAGGGGTGACCATACAAAATCAGCAATACTTTCGTTGAGCTTGCAGATATATTTATATATCATCAATTATTTAAGTCCCTTACACCTGTCATTTTCATTATTGAAATTAAACATGGGGTATGTATTCAGTGGAAGTGGAAGCAAGCCTGGTATTTTGAACGCAACTAAACGCTCGGTCCAGAAGTGATAAATTCCGGCATCTCCCAGTATCAAATGCTACCAATACCGAACCCTTTTTTTCTTTATGAAGTAACAAACATATTGCCAAATAGAAATTTAGGTCATATATGATAATTTCCTCATGCATAATAAAAGTTCAGTCACAAAGAATATTTTAAGTTTGCGAGAAAATTTTCGCTTCGAGATTCAACTATGAAAGCCGAGCAAACCATCATCTGATTCTTTTAAGTTTACCAATTTCCCTCGTACCGTACCTTTGTGGAATTCTTTACAAGCTTCTGTAGCTGAGGCTCCATCTGTGGCATCATTAAGGATGGAGCTATCCACCCTCTCATTCTAAGCAAGTTAAGGGGCCCAGTCACAAAGTAACTCTGCAAGGGGAGCTGTGCTGTCGGAGACGTATGGGCCCTGTTACCGCCACGGAAGGCAGATAGGTGTTTACTTGTTGAGCCAAAAGTGGCTGGGATACATTTCTAAGATATACTGGCATATCTGGGAGCTTAACACTAAATTTTTCAAAAGGTAACCTACCCGCGCCGAAAACATTTACAAAAGTTTTCAAACCTTGCTTTGATTATAGAACCATCCTAGCATAAACAAGATAATGAGAAAAAAATCCACATGTTGATCTACTCCTTTTCAAGTTACAGTCAACCATGATTGTTTACAGACTAGAACGCAGTAAATAAAAAAAACATTTTTTCAAGGAGGGGTGACCATATAAAATCAGCAATACTTTCGTTGAGTTGCAGAATTTATAAATCATGCATCATTTAAGTCCCTTACACCTGTCATTTTCATTATAGAAATTAAACATGGGGTATGTATTCAGTGCAAGCAAGCCTGGTATTTAGAACGCAACTAAACGCTCGGTCCAGAAGTGATAAATTCCGGCATCTCCCAGTATCAAGTGCAATGCTACCAATACCGAACCCTTTTTTTCTTTATGACGTCAAAAAAAATATTGCCAATTAGAAATTTAGGTCATATATGATAATTTCCTCATGCATAATAAAAGTTCAGTCACAAAGAATATTTTAAGTTTGCGAGAAAGTTTTCGCTTCGAGATTCATCTATGAAAGCCGAGCAAACCATCATCTGATTCTTTTAAGTTTACCTATTTCCCTCGTACCGTACCTTTGTAGAATTCTGTACAAGCTTCTGTAGCTGAGGCTCCATCACTGGCATCATTTAGGATGGAGCTATCCAACCTCTCATTCTAAGCAAGTTAAGGGGCCCAGTCACCAAGTAACTCTGCAAGGGGGAGCTGTGCTGTCGGGGACGTATGGGCCCTGTTACCGCCACGGAAGGCAGAGAGGTCTTTACTTGTTGAGCCAAAAGTGGCTGGGATAAATTTCTTAGATATACTGGGATATCTGGGAGCTTACCACTAATTTTTTCAAAAAGTGACCTGCCCGCGCCGAAAAAAATACACATACAAAAGTTTTCAAACCTTGCTTTTATTAAAGAAACATCCTAGCCAAAACAAGATAATGAGAAAAAAATCTACATGTTGATCTACTACTTTTCAAGTTACAGTCAACCATGTTTGTTTACACACTAGAACGAAGTAAATAAAAACATTTTGCAAGGAGGGGTGACCATAAAAAATCAGCAATACTTTCGTTGAGCTTGCAGATATATTTATATATCATGCATCTTTTAAGCCCCTTACAGCTGTCATTTTCATTATTGAAATTAAACATGGAGTTTGTATTCAGTGGAAGCAAGCCTGGTATTTAGAACGCAACTAAACGCTCGGTCCAGAAGTGATAAATTCCGGCATCTCCCAGTATCAAGTGCTATGCTACCAATACCGAACCCTTTTTTTTCTTTATGACGTAACAAAAATATTGCCAAAAAGAAATTCAGGTCTTATATGATAATTTACTCATGCATAATAAAAGTTCAGTCACAAAGAATATTTTAAGATTGCGAGAAAGTTTTCGCTTCGAGATTCATCTATGAAAGCCGAGCAAACCATCATCTGATTCTTTTAAGTTTACCTATTTCCCTCGTACCGTACCTTTGTGGAATTCTGTTCAAGCTTCTGTAGCTGAGGCTCCATCACTGGCATCATTTAGGATGGAGCTATCCAACCTCTCATTCTAAGCAAGTTAAGGGGCCCAGTCACCAAGTAACTCTGCAAGGGGGAGCTGTGCTGTCGGGGACGCATGGGCCCTGGTACCGCCACGGAAGGCAGAGAGGTCTTTACTTGTTGAGCCAAAAGTGGCTGGGATAAATTTCTTAGATATACTGGCATATCTGGGAGCTTAACACTAAATTTTTCAAAAGGCAACCTACCCGCGCCGAAAACATTTACAAAAGTTTTCAAACCTTGCTTTGATTATAGAACCATCCTAGCATAAACAAGATAATGAGAAAAAAATCCACATGTTGATCTTCTCCTTTTCAAGTTACAGTCAACCATGTTTGTTTACAGACTAGAACGCAGTAAATAAAAAAACATTTTTCAAGGAGGGGTGACCATATAAAATCAGCAATACTTTCGTTGAGTTGCAGATATATTTATAAATCATGCATCATTTAAGTCCCTTACACCTGTCATTTTCATTATAGAAATTAAACATGGGGGTATGTATTCAGTGCAAGCAAGCCTGGTATTTAGAACGCAACTAAACGCTCGGTCCAGAAGTGATAAATTCCGGCATCTCCCAGTATCAAGTGCAATGCTACCAATGCCGAACCCTTTTTTTGTTTATGACGTCAAAAAAAATATTGCCAATTAGAAATTTAGGTCATATACGATAATTTCCTCATGCATAATAAAAGTTCTGTCACAAAGAATATTTTAAGCTTGCGAGAAAGTTTTCGCTTCGAGATTCATCTATGAAAGCCGAGCAAACCATCATCTGATTCTTTTAAGTTTACCTATTTCCCTCGTACCGTACCTTTGTGGAATTCTGTACAAGCTTCTGTAGCTGAGGCTCCATCACTGGCATCATTTAGGATGGAGCTATCCAACCTCTCATTCTAAGCAAGTTAAGGGGCCCAGTCACCAAGTAACTCTGCAAGGGGGAGCTGTGCTGTCGGGGACGTATGGGCCCTGTTACCGCCACGGAAGGCAGAGAGGTCTTTACTTGTTGAGCCAAAAGTGGCTGGGATAAATTTCTTAGATATACTGGGATATCTGGGAACTTACCACTAATTTTTTCAAAAGGTGACCTACCGCGCCGAAAAAAACTTCACATACAAAAGTTTTCAAACCTTGCTTTTATTATAGAAACATCCTAGCCAAAACAAGATAATGAGAAAAAAATCCACATGTTGATCTACTCCTTTTCAAGTTACAGTCAACCATGTTTGTTTACAGACTAGAACGAAGTAAATAAAAAAAAAACCATTTTTCAAGGAGGGGTATACATATAAAATCAGCAATACTTTCGTTGAGCTTGCAGATTTATTTATATATCATGCATCTTTTAAACCCCTTACACCTGTCATTTTCATTATTGAAATTAAATATGGGGTATGTATTCAGTGGAAGCAAGCCTGGTATTTAGAACGCAACGGTCCAGAAGTGATAAATTCCGGCATCTCCCAGTATCAAGTGCAATGCTATTAATGCCGAACCCTTTTTTTTCTTTATGAAGTAACAAAAATATTGCCAAATAGAAATTCAGGTCATATATGATTATTTCCTCATGCATAATAAAAGTTCAGCCATAAATAATATTTTAAGTTTGCGAGAAAGTTTTCGCTTCGAGATTCAACTATGAAAGCCGAGCAAACCATCATCTGATTCTTTTAAGTTTACCTATTTCCCTCGTACCGTACCTTTGTGGAATTCTGTACAAGCTTCTGTAGCTGAGGCTCCATCTCTGGCATCATTTAGGATGGAGCTATCCACCCTCTCATTCTAAGCAAGTTAAGGGGCCCAGTCACCAAGTAACTCTGCAAGGGGGAGCTGTGCTGTCGGGGACGTATGGGCCCTGGTACCGCCACGGAAGGCAGAGAGGTCTTTACTTGTTGAGCCAAAAGTGGCTGGGATAACTTTTTTAGATATACTGGGATAACTTGGAGCTTAACACTAAATTTTTCAATAGGTGACCTACCTGCGCAGAAAAAAACTACAAAAAGTTTGAAACCTTGCTTTTATTGTAGAACCATCCTAGCGTAAACAAAATAATGAGAAAAAAATCCACATGTTTGTCTACTCCTTTTCAAGTTACAGTCAACCATGTTTGTTTACAGACTAGAACGAAGTAACTAAAAAAAAAAAACATTTTTCAAGGAGGGGTGACCATACAAAATCAGCAATACTTTCGTTGAGCTTGCAGATATATTTATATATCATCAATTATTTAAGTCCCTTACACCTGTCATTTTCATTATTGAAATTAAACATGGGGTATGTAGTCAGTGGAAGTGGAAGCAAGCCTGGTATTTTGAACGCAACTAAACGCTCGGTCCAGAAGTGATAAATTCCGGCATCTCCCAGTATCAAATGCTGCCAATACCGAACCCTTTTTTTCTTTATGAAGTAACAAACATATTGCCAAATAGAAATTTAGGTCATATATGATAATTTCCTCATGCATAATAAAAGTTCAGTCACAAAGAATATTTTAAGTTTGCGAGAAAATTTTCGCTTCGAGATTCAACTATGAAAGCCGAGCGAACCATCATCTGATTCTTTTAAGTTTACCAATTTCCCTCGTACCGTACCTTTGTGGAATTCTTTACAAGCTTCTGTAGCTGAGGCTCCATCTGTGGCATCATTAAGGATGGAGCTATCCACCCTCTCATTCTAAGCAAGTTAAGGGGCCCAGTCACAAAGTAACTCTGCAAGGGGAGCTGTGCTGTCGGAGACGTATGGGCCCTGGTACCGCCACGGAAGGCAGATAGGTGTTTACTTGTTGAGCCAAAAGTGGCTGGGATAAATTTCTTAGATATACTGGCATATCTGGGAGCTTAACACTAAATTTTTCAAAAGGTAACCTACCCGCGCCGAGACATTTACAAAAGTTTTCAAACCTTGCTTTGATTATAGAACCATCCTAGCATAAACAAGATAATGAGAAAAAAATCCACATGTTGAACTACTCCTTTTCAAGTTACAGTCAACCATGTTTGTTTACAGACTAGAACGCAGTAAATAAAAAAAAACATTTTTCAAGGAGGGGTGACCATATAAAATCAGCAATACTTTCGTTGAGTTGCAGATATATTTATAAATCATGCATCATTTAAGTCCCTTACACCCGTCATTTTCATTATAGAAATTAAACATGGGGTATGTATTCAGTGCAAGCAAGCCTGGTATTTAGAACGCAACTAAACGCTCGGTCCAGAAGTGATAAATTCCGGCATCTCCCAGTAACAAGTGCAATGCTACCAATGCCGAACCCTTTTTTTCTTTATGACGTCAAAAAAAAATATTGCCAATTAGAAATTCAGGTCATATATGATAATTTCCTCATGCATAATAAAAGTTCAGTCACAAAGAATATTTTAAGTTTGCGAGAAAGTTTTCGCTTCGAGATTCATCTATGAAAGCCGAGCAAACCATCATCTGATTCTTTTAAGTTTACCTATTTCCCTCGTACCGTGCCTTTGTGGAATTCTGTACAAGCTTCTGTAGCTGAGGCTCCATCACTGGCATCATTTAGGATGGAGCTATCCAACCTCTCATTCTAAGCAAGTTAAGGGGCCCAGTCACCAAGTAACTCTGCAAGGGGGAGCTGTGCTGTCGGGGACGTATGGGCCCTGTTACCGCCACGGAAGGCAGAGAGGTCTTTACTTGTTGAGCCAAAAGTGGCTGGGATAAATTTCTTAGATATACTGGGATATCTGGGAGCTTACCACTATTTTTTTCAAAAAGTGACCTGCCCGCGCCGAAAAAAATACACATACAAAAGTTTTCAAACCTTGCTTTTATTAAAGAAACATCCTAGCCAAAACAAGATAATGAGAAAAAAATCTACATGTTGATCTACTACTTTTCAAGTTACAGTCAACCATGTTTGTTTACACACTAGAACGAAGTAAATAAAAACATTTTGCAAGGAGGGGTGACCATAAAAAATCAGCAATACTTTCGTTGAGCTTGCAGATATATTTATATATCATGCATCTTTTAAGCCCCTTACAGCTGTCATTTTCATTATTGAAATTAAACATGGAGTTTGTATTCAGTGGAAGCAAGTCTGGTATTTAGAACGCAACTAAACGCTCGGTCCAGAAGTGATAAATTCCGGCATCTCCCAGTATCAAGTGCTATGCTACCAATACCGAACCCTTTTTTTTTCTTTATGACGTAACAAAAATATTGCCAAATAGAAATTCAGGTCATATATGATAATTTGCTCATGCATAATAAAAGTTCAGTCACAAAGAATATTTTAAGATTGCGAGGAAGTTTTCGCTTCGAGATTCATCTATGAAAGCCGAGCAAACCATCATCTGATTCTTTTAAGTTTACCTATTTCCCTCGTACCGTACCTTTGTGGAATTCTGTACAAGCTTCTGTAGCTGAGGCTCCATCACTGGCATCATTTAGGATGGAGCTATCCACCCTCTCATTCTAAGCAAGTTAAGGGGCCCAGTCACCAAGTAACTCTGCAAGGGGGAGCTGTGCTGTCGGGGACGCATGGGCCCTGGTACCGCCACGGAAGGCAGAGAGGTCTTTACTTGTTGAGCCAAAAGTGGCTGGGATAAATTTCTTAGATATACTGGCATATCTGGGAGCTTAACACTAAATTTATCAAAAGGCAACCTACCCGCGCCGAAAACATTTACAAAAGTTTTCAAACCTTGCTTTGATTATAGAACCATCCTAGCATAAACAAGATAATGAGAAAAAAATCCACATGTTGATCTACTACTTTTCAAGTTACAGTCAACCGTGTTTGTTTACAGACTAGAACGCAGTAAATAAAAAAACATTTTTCAAGGCGGGGTGACCATATAAAATCAGCAATACTTTCGTTGAGTTGCAGATATATTTATAAATCATGCATCATTTAAGTCCCTTACACCTGTCATTTTCATTATAGAAATTAAACATGGGGTATGTATTCAGTGCAAGCAAGCCTGGTATTTAGAACGCAACTAAACGCTCGGTCCAGAAGTGATAAATTCCGGCATCTCCCAGTATCAAGTGCAATGCTACCAATGCCGAACCCTTTTTTTCTTTATGACGTCAAAAAAAATATTGCCAATTAGAAATTTAGGTCATATATGATAATTTCCTCATGCATAATAAAAGTTCTGTCACAAAGAATATTTTAAGTTTGCGAGAAAGTTTTCGCTTCGAGATTCATCTATGAAAGCCGAGCAAACCATCATCTGATTCTTTTAAGTTTACCTATTTCCCTCGTACCGTACCTTTGTGGAATTCTGTACAAGCTTCTGTAGCTGAGGCTCCATCACTGGCATCATTTAGGATGGAGCTATCCAACCTCTCATTCTAAGCAAATTAAGGGTCCCAGTCACCAAGTAACTCTGCAAGGGGGAGCTGTGCTGTCGGGGACGTATGGGCCCTGTTACCGCCACGGAAGGCAGAGAGGTCTTTACTTGTTGAGCCAAAAGTGGCTGGGATAAATTTCTTAGATATACTGGGATATCTGGGAGCTTACCACTAATTTTTTCAAAAAGTGACCTGCCCGCGCCGAAAAAAATACACATACAAAAGTTTTCAAACCTTGCTTTTATTAAAGAAACATCCTAGCCAAAACAAGATAATGAGAAAAAAATCTACATGTTGATCTACTACTTTACAAGTTACAGTCAACCATGTTTGTTTACACACTAGAACGAAGTAAATAAAAACATTTTGCAAGGAGGGGTGACCATATAAAATCAGCAATACTTTCGTTGAGCTTGCAGATATATTTATATATCATGCATCTTTTAAGCCCCTTACAGCTGTCATTTTCATTATTGAAATTAAACATGGAGTTTGTATTCAGTGGAAGCAAGCCTGGTATTTAGAACGCAACTAAACGCTCGGTCCAGAAGTGATAAATTCCGGCATCTCCCAGTATCAAGTGCTATGCTACCAATACCGAACCCTTTTTTTTTCTTTATGACGTAACAAAAATATTGCCAAATAGAAATTCAGGTCATATTTGATAATTTACTCATGCATAATAAAAGTTCAGTCACAAAGAATATTTTGAGATTGCGAGAAAGTTTTCGCTTCGAGATTCATCTATGAAAGCCGAGCAAACCATCATCTGATCTTTTTAAGTTTACCTATTTCCCTCGTACCGTACCTTTGTGGAATTCTGTACAAGCTTCTGTAGCTGAGGCTCCATCACTGGCATCATTTAGGATGGAGCTATCCAACCTCTCATTCTAAGCAAGTTAAGGGGCCCAGTCACCAAGTAACTCTGCAAGGGGGAGCTGTGCTGTCGGGGACGCATGGGCCCTGGTACCGCCACGGAAGGCAGAGAGGTCTTTACTTGTTGAGCCAAAAGTGGCTGGGATAAATTTCTTCGATATACTGGGATATCTGGGAGCTTACCACTAAATTTTTCAAAAAGTGACCTGCCCGCGCCGAAAAAAAACTACACATACAAAAGTTTTCAAACCTTGCTTTTATTAAAGAAACATCCTAGCCAAAACAAGATAATGAGAAAAAAATCTACATGTTGATCTACTACTTTTCAAGTTACAGTCAACCATGTTTGTTTACACACTAGAACGAAGTAAATAAAAACATTTTGCAAGGAGGGGTGACCATATAAAATCAGCAATACTTTCGTTGAGCTTGCAGATATATTTATATATCATGCATCTTTTAAGCCCCTAACAGCTGTCATTTTCATTATTGAAATTAAACATGGGGTTTGTATTCAGTGGAAGCAAGCCTGGTATTTAGAACGCAACTAAACGCTCGGTCCAGAAGTGATAAATTCCGGCATCTCCCAGTATCAAGTGCTACGCTTCCAATACCGAACCCTTTTTTTTTCTTTATGACGTAACAAAAATATTGCCAAATAGAAATTCAGGTCATATATGATAATTTACACATGCATAATAAAAGTTCAGTCACAAAGAATATTTTAAGTTTGCGAGAAAGTTTTTGCTTCCAGATTCAAATATGAAAGCCGACCAAACCATCATCTGATTCTTTTAAGTTTACCTATTTCCCTCGTACCGTACCTTTGTGGAATTCTGTATTAGCTTCTGTAACTGAGGCTCCATCACTGGCATCATTTAGGATGGAGCTATCCACCCTCTCATTCGGTCCAGAAGTGATAAATGCCGGCATCTCCCAGTATCAAGTGCTATGCTACCAATACCGAACCCTTTTTTTCTTTAAGACGTAACAAAAATATTGCCAAATAGAAATTCAGGTCATGTATGATAATTTACTCATGCATAATAAAACTTCAGTCACAAAGAATATTTTAAGTTTGCGAAAAAGTTTTCGCTTCCAGATTCAACTATGAAAGCCGAGCAAACCATATCTTTTTGAAAAGTGCAAAGTTTACCTCTTTCATGAACGGAACCCAGACACAGACTTCACTCATTGTTTCCTCTCCAATGCATTTTGAAAATTTTTATTCTAAATTGCACAGAATTATGCTTAAATAGCAGCAATACTCATTTTATGGCTATTTTCTGTGGCAGTAGGGTAAATGCCTCCAACATACAGAACAAACGTCCTTTCAACCGGTATTATTTTGTGAATACATTTGTTCAAATGCATTTTACAAAATAATATTTTTTTTTATTACAAAATCATTACTCGAGATCTATCCTTTAAAACCTTTCCTATCACACGTTAGTACTATGTTACATTTGTACGTGTATCATCCTGCGCTGTTGGGCCGCACACTGGACGTAATATAACCTCATCTGTGTCTAACATATATATTTGTACCGTGTCTGTGTCACGTTTTCATGCTCCATCACTCTGCACATCAAAGAAGGAAAGATTCATTATATATACGTTATTAGACTAGTAACTTGTCATTTCATGTGGCTCCAGAGTTTACAGAATTTACCACTTATCACTTTTTGAAGTGTACGTTATCGTCTGACAGTTTATTTCTTAAGTAGTTTATAAAATAGAGTTCTTTCGGAAACGAATCACCTCAATACTATTTTTTATCACGATCGTGGATCTCATATTTTCCAAAGGATCTCCTGTTTTCCAAACAAGCCTTTTATTTAAACAAACGTTTTCGGCCTCCCGTGTATGTAGGGAATAAATATACAGGTCACTTGCCTGCTGTAGTGAATGTTGATAAAAATTCCTGTTGAAACAGGAGCCACTTAATGCCATGAGAAATAGATTAATATACATGTTCACAGCCTTTTGACATGAATACAGTAATTAAAACATATTGCGGATGAGAAAACTTATCGGGATATTGCAGCGGGCTGTTTCGGAGAGACAAATTTGAAGTTTTGCTTTGGTTTGAGACATTGTCCTAGAGCCATGAAACCTTACTCTTATATTCCAGATGAAGTAGATTCTTTCTTGTTTTTCGTGTGTTATTGCAAATGCAATTACTGCACGTCTTCTTTCTAAACACATCAATAAAAATAATTTATATGGCTTTAAGGTACACCCCCTCCCAAGAAAAAAGATCAAAGGCAAATACTCATTAGACACACCCAGTTAGACCTAAACTCGCACTACCATCAAATTTCTACATTATTCATTGCAAAGTGCATGCCGTGAAGATACATTTTATAAAACAGAATTGGATAGAACTACAAATGTTTGGTAATAGTATGTAATGAGTGTAAAAAGGACTGTGCTGCTGACATTTCTATCTTCGTTACTGGGAGCTTAACACTGAATATTTCCATAGGCGACTTACCTGCGCCCACAAAAACTACACATACAAAACTTTTCAATCCTTGCTTTTTATAGAACCTTCCTAGCCCTACAAGTTAATGAGAAAAAAAATCCACATATTGAACTGCTCTTTTTCAAGTTACAGTCAACCATGTTTGTTTACCGACTAGAAGTACATAAAAACAACATTTTTCAAGGAGGGGTGACCATATAAAATCAGGAAAAAATTCTTTGAGCTTGTAGATATATTTACAAAACATGCATTGAATTAGTCCCTTTCACCTGTCATTTTCTCACATTGAAATAAAACATGGAATACATATCCAGTGGAAACAAGTCTGGTATTTAGAACGCAACTTAACGCTCGGTCCAAAAGTATCATCCATGCTCGATCACCTACAGTAGGAACCCCTGGAAACCAGACGGTCAAAGACTCAGTCACCCTACTGTACAAAGCGGTTCAGGTTCTTGTTGATATACCTGCCGCTGATTACTTGACCCCAGTCACGGCAAGGACCAGTTCTACACACTCCAGGAAGTTCAAACAGTTTTCAAGATCATCTGATTCTTTTAAGTTTACATTTTTCCCTCGTACCGTACATTTGTGGAATTCTTTACCAGCTTCTGTAGCTGAGGCTCCATCACTGGCATCATTTAGAATAGAGCTATCCACCCTCTCATTCTAAGCTTCTAAGCAAGTTAAGGGGCCCAGTCACCTTGTAACTCTGCAAGGGGGAGCTGTGCTGTCGGGGACGTATGGGCCCTGGTCCCGCCACGGAAGGCAGAGAGGTCTTTACTTGTTGAGCCAAAAGTGGCTGGGATAACTTTCTTAGATATACTGGAATAACTGGGAGCTTAACACTAAATTTTTCAATAGGTGACCTACCTGCGCCGAAATAAAATACTACACATACAACAGTTTTCAAACCTTGCTTTTATTATAGAACTTTCCTAGCCAAAACAAGATAATGAGAAAAAATCCACATGTTGATCTCTACCTTTTCGAGTTATGGTCAACCATGTTTGTTTACAGACTAGAACGAAGTAAATAAAATAAAACATTTTTACATTTTTTCAAGGAGGGGTGACCATATAATATCAGCAATACTTTCGTTGAGCTTGCATATATATTTATATATAATGCATCATTTAAGTCCCTTACACCTGTCATTTTCATTATTGAAATTAAACATGGGGTATGTATTCAGTGGAAGCAAGCCCTGTTTTTAGAACGCAACTAAACGATTGGCTCAGAAGTGATAAATTCCGGCATCTCCCAGTATCAAGTGCAATGCTACCAATACCAAACCCTTTTTTTCTTTATGACGTAACAAAAATATTGCCAAATAGAAATTAAGGTCATATATGATTATTTACTCATGCATAATTAAAGTTCAGTCAAAAAGAATATTTTAAGTTTGCGTAAACGTTTTCGCTTCAAGATTCAACTATGAAAGCCGAGCAAACCATATGTTTTTGAAAAGTGCAAAGTTTACCTCTTTCATGAATGGAACCCAGACACAGGCTTCCATCATTATTTCCTCTCCCATGCATTTTGAACAATTGTATTCTAAAATGCACAGAGTTATGCTTAAATAGCAGCAATACACATTTTATGGCTATTTTCTGTGGCGGTTGGGTAAATGCCTCCAACATACAGAACAATCGTCCTTTCAACCGGTATTATTTTGTGAATACATTTGTTGAAATGCATTTTTCAAATTAACATTTCTTTTTTATAACAAAATTCATTACTCGAGATATATTCTTTAAAACCTTTCCTATCACAAGTTACTACTATGCTACATTTGTACGTGTATCATCCTGCGCTGTTGGGCCGCACACTGGACGTAAGATAACCTCATCTGTGTCTAACATTTATATTTGTACCATGTATGTGTCAAGTTTTCATGCTCCATCACTCTGCACATCAAAGAATGAAAGATGCATTATATATACGTTATTAGACTAGTAACTTGTCATTTCATGGGATTCCAGAGTTTACAGAATTGACCACTTATCACTTTTTGAAGTGTACGTTATCGTCTAACAGTTTATTTCTTTAGTAGTTTATAAAATAGAGTTCTTTCGGAAACGAATCATCTCAATACTATTTTTTATCACGATCGTGGATCTCATATTTTGCAAAGGATCTCCTGTTTTCCAAACCAGCCTTCTATTTAAACAAACGTTTTCGGCCTCCCGTTATGTAGTGAATACATATACAGGTCACTTTCCTGCTGTAGTGAATGGGGATAAGATTCCCTGTTGAAACGAAGCCACTTAATTCCATCAGAAATAGCTGAATATACCTGTTCACAGCCTCTTGACATGAATACAATAATTAAAACATATTACGGATGAGAAAACTTATCGGTATATTGCAGCGGGCTGTTTCGGAGAGACAAATTTGAAGTTTTGCTTTGGTTTGATACATTGTCCAAGAGCCATGAAACCTTACTCTTATATTCCAGATGAAGTAGATTCTTTCTTGTATTTCTTGTGTTTCTGCAAATGCAATTACTGCACGTCTTCTTTCTAAAGACATCAATAAAAATAATTAACATGGCTTTAAGGTACACTCCCTCCCAAGAAAAAAGATCAAAGGCAAAAACTTATCAGTTCACCCACCCAGCTAGACCTAAACTCGCACTACCATCACATTTCTACATTATCCATTGCAAAGTGCATGCCATGAAGATACATTTTATAAAACAGAATTGGATAGAACTACAAATGTGTGGAAATAGTATGTAATGACTGAAAAAAGGACAGTGCTGCTGACATTTGTATCTTCGTTACTGGGAGCTAAACACTAAATATTTCCATAGGCGACTTACCTGCGCCCACAAAAACTACACATACAAAACTTTTAAATCCTTGCTTTTTTATAGAACCTTCCTAGCCCAAAAAGTTAATGAGAAAAAATCCACATATTGATCTGCTCCTTTTCAAGTTACAGTCAGCCATGTTTGTTACCGACTAGAAGTAAATAAAAACAACATTTTTCAAGGAGGGGTGACCATATAAAATCAGAAATAATTTCTTTGAGCTTGCAGATATATTTATAAAACATGCATTATATGAGTCCCTTTCACCTGTCATTTTCTCACATTTAAATAAAGCATGGCATACATAACCAGTGGAAACAAGTCTGGTATTTAGAACGCAACTAAACGCTCGGTCCAAAAGTATCATCCATGCTCGATCACCTACAATAGGAACTCCTGGAAACCAGACGGTCAAAGGCTCAGTCACCCTACTGTACAAGTTGGTTCAGGACCTTGTTGATATACCTGCCGCTGATTACTTGACCCCAGTTACAGCAAGGAACAGAGCTACACACTCCAGGAAGTTAAGACAGTTTTCAACATTATCTGATCCTTTTAAGTTTAGCTTTTTCCCTCGTAGCGTACCTTTGTGGAATTCTGTACCAGCTTCTGTAGCTGAGGACCAATCACTGGCATCATTTAGGATGGAGCTATCCACCCTCACATTCTAAGCAAGTTAAGGGGCCCAGTCACCTAGTAACTCTGCAAGGGGGAGCAGTGCTGCCGGGGACGTATGGGCCCTGGTACCGCCACGGAACGCAGACAGGTCTTTACTTGTTGAGCCAAAAGTGGCTGGGATAACTTTTTTTCTTCTCTCTTATCTATGTTGTACCTCTGTGCTTATATATATTATATTATTTTTTAGTCCTATTTTCTTGTTAATTTTACGCTAATTTAAAACTAAATACTACATCTTGTGGACTATATTCTCTTGCTTTTCATCTTTCTAGCGCTAACCATAATGAAGTTATGTCCGTCCGTTGAGTAATAGTCAAAATTGACGGACCAACGTAGAGATGTAGATGTAGAATAAATATTAATTTACATGGCTTTAAGATACACCCCCTCCCAAGAACAGATCAGAGGCAAAAACTTATCAAATACACCCAGTTAGACCTAAATTCGCACTACCATCACGTTTCTACATTATCCATTGCAAATGCATGCCACGAAGATACATTTTATAAAACAGAATTGGATAGAGCTACAAATGTGTGGAAATAGTATGTAATGACTGAAAAATGGAAGTTCTGCTGACATTTCAATCTTTGTTACTGGGAGCTTAACACTAACCTTTTCAATAGGTGACCTACCTGCGCCCACAAAAACTACACATACAAAAGTTTTCAAACCTTGCTTTTATTATAGACCATCCTAGCCAAACAAGTTAATGAGAAAAAATCCACATTTTGATCTACTCCTTTTCAAGTTACAGTCAACCATGTTTGTTTACAGACTAGAACGCAGCAAATAAAAACAAAAACATTTTCACGGAGGGGTGACCATATAAAATCAGCAATACTCTCTTTGAGCTTGCAGATATATTTATATATCATCCATCATTAAAGTCCCTTACACCTGTCATTTTCATTATTGAAATTAAACATTGGGTATGTATTCAGTGGAAGCAAGCCTGGTATTTAGAACGCAACTAAACGCTCGGTCCAGAAGTGATAAATTCCGGCATCTCCCAGTATCAAATGCAATGCTACCAATACCGAACCCTTTTTTTTCTTTAAGACGTAACAAAAATATTGCCAAACAGAAATTTAGGTCATATATAATAATTTACTCATGCATAATAAAAGTTCAGTCACAAAGAATATTTTAAGTTTGCGAAAATGTTTTCGCTTCCAGATTCAACCATGAAAGCCGGGCAAACCATATGTTTTTGAAAAGTGCAATGTTTACCTCTTTCATGAATGGAACCCAGACACAGGCTTCCATCCCTGTTTCCTCTCCAATGCATTTTGAACAATTTTATTCTAAAATGCACAGAATTATGCTTAAATAGCAGCAATACTCATTTTATGGCTATTTTCTGTGGCAGTAGGGTAAATGCCTCCAACATACAGAACAATCGTCCTTTCAACCGGTATTATTTTGGTAATACATTTGTTCAAATGCATTTTACAAAATTACATTTCTTTTTTATTACAAAATTCATTACTCGAGATCTATCCTTTGAAACCTGTCCTATCACAAGTTACTACTATGCTACATTTGTACGTGTATCATCCTGCGGTGTTGGGTCGCACACTGGACGTAAGATAACCTCATCTGTGTCTAACATATATATTTGTACCATGTATGTGTCACGTTTTCATGCTCCATCAATCTGCACAGCAAAGAATGAAAGATGCATTATATATACGTTATTAGACTAGTAACTTGTCATTTAATGTGACTCCAGAGTTTACAGAATTGACCACTTATCACTTTTTGAAGTGTACGTTATCGTCTAACAGTTAATTTCTTCAGTAGTTTATAAACTATTTTTTATCACGATCGTGGATCTCATATTTTGCAAAGGATCTCCGGTTTTCCAAACCAGCCTTTTTTGATTTTTCATTTTATTTAAACAAACGTTTCCGGCCTCCCGTGTCTGTAAGGAATAAATATACAGGTCACATTCCTGCTGTAGTGAATGGGGATGAAATTCCCTTTTGAAACAGGAGCCACTTAATGCCATGAGAAATAGCTGAATATATCTGCTCACAGCCTTTTGACATGAATACAATAATTTAAACATATTACGGTTGAGAAAAGTTATCGGGTATAATGCAGCGGGCTGTTTCGGAGAGACAAATTTGAAGTTTTGCTTTGCTTTTAGACATTGTCCTACAGCCATGAAACCTTACTCTTATATTCCAGATGAAGTAGATTCTTTCTTGTATTTCTTGTGTTTCTGCAAATGAAATTACTGCACGTCTTCTTTCTAAACACATCAATAAAAATAATTTACATGGCTTTAAGGTACATCCCCCTCCCAAGAACATAGATCAAAGCCAAAAACTTATCAAATACACCCAGTTAGACCTAAACTCGCACTACCATTACATTTCTACATTATATATTTTAAGTTTTCGCTTCCAGATTCAACTATGAAAGCCCAGCAAACCATATGTTTTTGAAAAGTGCAAAGTTTACCTCTTTCATGAATGGAACCCAGACACAGGCGTCCATCAATATTTCCTATCCAATGCATTTTGAACAATTATATTCTAAAATGCACAGAATTATGCTTAAATAGCAGCAATACTCATTTTATGGCTATTTTCTGTGGAAGTTGGGTAAATGCCCCCCACATACAGAACAATCGTCCGTTCAACCGGTTTTATTTTGTCAATAAATTTGTTCAAATGCATTTTACATAATTACATTTCTTTTTTATAACAAAATTCAATACTCGAGATCTATCCTTTAAAACCTTTCCTATCACAAGTTACTACCATGCTACATTTGTACGTGTATCATCCTGCGGTGTTGGGCCGCACACTGGACGTAAGATAACCTCATCTGTGTCTAGCATATATATTTGTACCGTGTAGGTGTCACGTTTTCATGCTCCATCACTTTGCACATCAAAGAATGAAAGATGCATTATATATACGTTATTAGTCTAGTAACTTGTCATTTCATGTGACTCCAGAGTTTACAGAATTGACCACTTATCACTTTTTGAAGTGTACGTAATCGTGTAACAGTTTATTTCTTTAGTTGTTTATAAAATATTGTTCTTTCGGAAACGAATCACCTCAATACAATTTTTATCACTATCGTGGATCTCATATTTTGCAATGGATCTCCTGTTTTCCAAACCAGCCTTTTATTTAAACAAACATTTTCGGCCTCCCGTGTATGTAGGGAATAAATATACAGGTCACTTTGCTGTAGTGAATGGGGATGAAATTCCCTGTTGAAACAGGAGCCACTTAATGCCATGAGAAATAACTGAATATATCTATTCACAGCCTTATGACATGAATACAATAATTAAAACATATTACGGATGAGAAAACTTATCGGGATATTGCAGCGGGCTGTTTCGGAGAGAAAATTTGAAGTTTTGCTTTGGTTTGAGAGATTGTCCTTGAGCCATGACGTAACAAAAATATTTCCAAATAGAAATATAGGTCATATATGATAATTTCCTCATGCATAATAAAAGTTCAGTCACAAAGAATATTTTAAGTTTGCGAGAAAGTTTTCGCTTCGAGATTCAACTATGAAAGCCGAGCAAACCATCATCTGATTCTTTTAAGTTTACCTATTCCCATCGTACCGTACCTTTGTGGAATTCTGTACAAGCTTCTGTAGCTGAGGCTCCATCTCTGGCATCATTTAGGATGGAGCTGTCCACCCTCTCATTCTAAGTCACATAAGGGGCCAAGTCATCAAGTAACTCTGCAAGGGGGAGCTGTGCTGTCGGGGACGTATGGGCCCTGGTACCGCCACGGAAGGCGGATAGGTCTTTACTTGTTGAGCCAAAAGCGGCTGGGATAACTTTCTTAGATATACTGGGATATCTGGGAGCTTAACACTACATTTTTCAAAAGGTGACCTACCTGCGCCGAGAAAAACTACAAAAGTTTTCAAACCTTGCTTTTATTTTAGAACCATCCTCGCATAAACAAGATAATGAGAAAAAAATCCACATGTTGATTTACTCCTTTTCAAGTTACAGTCTACCATGTTTGTTTACAGACTAGAACGAAGTAAATAAAAAAAACATTTTTCAAGGAGGGGTGACCATATAAAATCAGCAAAACTTTCGTTGAGCTTGCATTTATATTTATATATCATCGATCATTTAAGTCCCTTACACCTGTCATTTTCATTATAGAAATTAAACATGGGGTATGTATTCAGTGGAAGCAAGCCTGGTATTTAGAACGCAACTAGACGATCGGTCCAGAAGTGATAAATTCCGGCATCTCCCAGTATCAAGTGCAATGCTACCAATGCCGAACCCTTCTTTTCTTTATGACGTAACAAAAGTATTGCCAAATAGAAATTTAGGTCATATATGATAATTTTTTCATGCATAATAAAAGTTCAGTCACAAGGAATATTTTAAGTTTGCGAGAAAGTTTTCGCTTCGAGATTCAACTATGAAAGCCGAGCAAACCATCATCTGATTCTTTTAAGTTTACCTATTTCCATCGTACCGTACCTTTGTGGAATTCTGTACAAGCGTTTGTAACTGAGGCTCCATCACTGGCATCATTTAGGATGGAGCTATCCACCCTCTCATTCTAAGCAAGTCTAGGGGCCAAGTCACCAAGTAACTCTGCAAGGGGGAGCTGTGCTGTCGGGGACGTATGGGCCCTGGTACCGCCACGGAAGGCAGAGAGGTCTTTACTTGTTGAGCCAAAAGTGGCTGGGATAAATTTCTTAGATATACTGGGATATCTGGGAGCTTACCACTAAATTTTTCAAAAGGTGACCAACCCGCGCCGAAAATAACTACACATAAAAAAAGTTTTCAAACCTTGCTTTTATTATAGAAACATCCTAGCCACATCAAAATAATTAGAAAAAATTCCACATGTTGGACTACTACTTTTCAAGTTACAGTCAACCATGTTTGTTTACAGACTAGAACGAAGTAAATAAAAAAAACATTTTTCAAGGAGGGGTGACCATATAAAATCAGCAATACTTTCGTAGAGCTTGCAGATATATTTATATATCATGCATCTTTTAATCTTTTAAGCCCCTTACACCTGTCATTTTCATTATTGAAATTAAACATGGGGTATGTATTCAGTGGAAGCAAGCCTGGTATTTAGAACGCAACTTAACGCTCGGTCCAGAAGTGATAAATTCCGGCATCTCCCAGTATCAAGTGCAATGCTACCAATGCCGAACCCTTTTTATCTTTATGACGTAACAAAAATATTGCCAAATAGAAATTCAGGTCATATATTATAATTTACGCATGCATAATAAAAGTTCAGTCACAAAGAATATTTTAAGTTTGCGAAAAAGTTTTCGCTTCCAGATTCAACCATGAAAGCCGGGCAAACCATATGTTTTTGAAAAGTGCAATGTTTACCTCTTTCATGAATGGAACCCAGACACAGGCTTCCATCCCTAGTTCCTCTCCAATGCATTTTGAACAATTTTATTCTAAAATGCACAGAATTATGCTTAAATAGCAGCAATACTCATTTTATGGCTATTTTCCCCATGCATAATAAAAGTTCAGTCACAAAGAATATTTTAAGTTTGCGAGAATGTTTTCGCTTCGAGATTCAACTATGAAAGCCGAGCAAACCATTATCTGATTCTTTTAAGTTTACCTATTTCCCTCGTACCGTACCTTTGTGGAATTCTGTATTAGCTTCTGTAGCTGAGGCTCCATCTCTGGCATCATTTAGGATGGAGCTATCCACCCTCTCATTCTAAGCAAGTTAAGGGGTCCAGTCACCAAGTAACTCTGCAAGGGGGAGCTGTGCTGTCGGGGACGTATGGGCCCTGGTACCGCCACGGAAGGCAGAGAGGTCTTTACTTGTTGAGCCAAAAGTGGCTGGGATACTTTTTTAGATATACTGGGATAACTGGGAGCTTAACACTAAATTTTTCAGTAGGTGACCTACCTGCGCAGAAAAAAACTACAAATATTTTCAAACTTTGCTTTTATTATAGAACCATCCTTGCGTACACAAGATAATGAGAAAAAAAATCCACATGTTGATCTACTCCTTTTCAAGTTACAGTCAACCATGTTTGTTTACAGACTAGAACGAAGTAAATAAAATAAACATTTTTCAAGGAGGGGTGACCATATAAAATCAGCAATACTTTCGTTGATCTTGCAGATATATTTATATATCATCGATCATTTAAGACCCTTACACCTGTCATTTTCATTATAGAAATTAAACATGGGGTATGTATTCAGTGGAAGCATGCCTGGTATTTAGAACGCAACTAGACGATCGGCCCAGAAGTGATAAATTCCGGCATCTCCCAGTATCAAGTGCAATGCTACCAATGCCGAACCCTTCTTTTCTTTATGACGTAACAAAAACATTGCCAAATAGAAATTTAGGTCATATATGATAATTTCCTCATGCATAATAAAAGTTCAGTCACAAAGAATATTTTAAGTTTGCGAGAAAGTTTTCGCTTCGAGATTCAACTATGAAAGCCGAGCAAACCATCATCTGATTCTTTTAAGTTTACCTATTTCCCTCGTACCGTACCTTTGTGGAATTCTGTACAAGCGTTTGTAGCTGAGGCTTCATCACTGGCATCATTTAGGATGGAGCTATCCATCCTCTCATTCTACGCAAGTTAAGGGGCCCAGTCACCAAGTAACTCTGCAAGGGGGAGCTGTGCTGTCGGGGACGTATGGGCCCTGGTACCGCCACGGAAGGCAGAGAGGTCTTTACTTGTTGAGCCAAAAGTGGCTGGGATAAATTTCTTAGATATACTGGGATAACTGGGAGCTTACCACTAAATTTTTCAAAAGGTGACCTACCCGCGCCGAAAATAACTACACATACAAAAGTTTTCAAACCTTGCTTTTATTATAGAAACATCCTAGCCAAAACAAGATAATGAGAAAAAAATCCACATGTTGATCTACTACTTTTCAAGTTACAGTCAACCATGTTTGTTTACAGACTAGAACGAAGTAAATAAAAAAAACATTTTTCAAGGAGGGGTGACCATATAAAATCAGCAACACTTTCGTTGAGCTTGCAGATATATTTATATATCATGCATCTTTTAAGCCCCTTACACCTGTCATTTTCATTATTGAAATTAAACATGGGGTATGTATTCAGTGGAAGCAAGCCTGGTATTTAGAACGCAACTTAACGCTCGGTCCTGAAGTGATAAATTCCGGCATCTCCCAGTATCAAGTGCAATGCTACCAATGCCGAACCCATTTTATCTTTATGACGTAACAAAAATATTGCCAAATAGAAATTCAGGTCAAATATGATAATTTCCTCATGCATAATAAAAGTTCAGTCACAAAGAATATTTTAAGTTTGCGAGAATGTTTTCGCTTCGAGATTCAACTATGAAAGCCGAGCAAACCATTATCTGATTCTTTTAAGTTTACCTTATTCCCTCGTACCGTACCTTTGTGGAATTCTGTATTAGCTTCTGTAGCTGAGGCTCCATCTCTGGCATCATTTAGGATGGAGCTATCCACCCTCTCATTCTAAGCAAGTTAAGGGGCCCAGTCACCAAGTAACTCTGCAAGGGGGAGGTGTGCTGTCGGGGACGTATGGGCCCTGGTACCGCCACGGAAGGCAGAGAGGTCTTTACTTGTTGAGCCAAAAGTGGCTGGGATAATTTTTTTAGATATACTGGGATAACTGGGAGCTTAACACTAAATTTTTCAATAGGTGACCTACCTGCGCAGAAAAAAAAACTACAAATATTTTCAAACCTTGCTTTTATTATAGAACCATCCTTGCGTAAACAAGATAATGAGAAAAAATCCACATGTTGATCTACTCCTTTTCAAGTTACAGTCAACCATGTTTGTTTACAGACTAGAACGAAGAAAATAAAAAAAACATTTTTCAAGGAGGGGTGACCATATTAAATCAGCAATACTTTCGTTGAGCTTGCAGATATATTTATATATCATCGATCATTTAAGTCCCTTACACCTGTCATTTTCATTATTGAAATTAAACATGGGGTATGTATTCAGTGGAAGCAAGCCTGGTATTTAGAACGCAACTAAACGATCGGTCCAAAAGTGATAAATTCCGGCATCTCCCAGTATCAAGTGCAACGCTAGCAATGCCGAACCTTTTTTTTCTTTATGACGTAACAAAAATATTGCCAAATAGAAATTTAGGTCATATATGATAATTTCCTTATGCATAATAAAAGTTCAGTCACAAAGAATATTTTAAGTTTGCGAGAAAGTTTTCGCTTCGAGATTTAACTATGAAAGCCGAGCAAACCATCATCTGATTCTTTTAAGTTTACCTATTTCCCTCGTGCCGTACCTTTGTGGAATTCTTTACAAGCTTCTGTAGATGAGGCTCCATCTCTGGCATCATTTAGGATGGAGCTATCCACCCTCTCATTCTAAGCAAATAAAGGGGCCAAGTCACCAAGTAACTCTGCAAGGGGGAGCTGTGCTGTCGGGGACGTATGGGCCCTGGTACCGCCACGGAAGGCAGATAGGTCTTTACTTGTTGAGCCAAAAGTGGCTGGGATAACTTTCTTAGATATACTGGGATATCTGGGAGCTTACCACTAAATTTTTCAAAAGGTGACCTGCCCGCGCCGAAAAAAACTACAAAAGTTTTCAAACCTTGCTTTGATTATAGAACCATCCTAGCATGAACAAGATAATGAAAAAAAATCCACATGTTGACCTACTCTTTTTCAAGTTACAGTCAACCATGTTTGTTTACAGACTAGAACGAAGTAAATAAAAAAAAACATTTTTCAAGGAGGGGTGACAATATAAAATCAGCAATACTTCCGTTGAGTTGCAGATATATTTATAAATCATGCATCATTTAAGTCCTTACACCTGTCATTTTCATTATTGAAATTAAACATGGGGTATGTATTCAGTGGAAGCAAGCCTGGTATTTAGAACGCAACTTAACGCTCGGTCCAGAAGTGATAAATTCCGGCTTCTCCCAGTATCAAGTGCAATGCTACCAATGCCGAACCCTTGTTTTCTTTATGACGTAAGAAAATATTGCCAAATAGAAATTTAGGTCATATATGATAATTTCCTCATGCATAATACAAGTTCAGTCACAAAGAATATTTTAAGTTTGCGAGAAAGTTTTCGCTTCGAGATTCAACTATGAAAGCCGAGCAAACCATCATCAGATTCTTTAAAGTTTACCTATTTCCCTCATACCGTACCTTTGTGGAATTCTTTACAAGCTTCTGTAGCTGAGGCTCCATCACTGGCATCATTTAGGATGGAGCTATCCAACCTCTTATTCTAAGCAAGTTATGGGGCCAAGTCACCAAGTAACTCTGCAAGGGGGAGCTGTGCTGTCGGGGACGTATGGGCCCTGGTACCGCCACGGAAGGCTGAGAGGTCTTTACTTGTTGAGCCAAAAGTGGCTGGGATAAATTTCTTAGATATACTGTGATATCTGGGAGCTTACCACTAAATTTTTCAGAAGGTGACCTGCCCGCGCCGAAAAAAAACTACACATACAAAAGTTTTCAAACCTTGCTTTTATTATAGAGACATCCTAGCCAAAACAAGATAATGAGAAAAAAATCCACATGTTGATCTACTACTTCTCAAGTTACAGTCAACCATGTTTGTTTACAGACTAGAACGAAGTAATAAAAAACATTTTGCAAGGAGGGGCGACCATATAAAATCAGCAATACTTTCGTTGAGCTTGCAGATATATATATATATATATATATATATATATATATATATATATATATATATATATCATGCATCTTTTAAGCCCCTTACAGCTGTCATTTTCATTATTGAAATTAAACATGGGGTATGTATTCAGTGGAAGCAAGCCTGGTATTTACAACGCAACTAAACGCTCGGTCCAGAAGTGATAAATTCGGGCATCTCCCAGTATCAAGTGCTATGCTACCAATACCGAACCCTTTTTTTCTTTATGACGTAACAAAAATATTGCCAAATAGAAATTCAGGTCATATATGATAATTTACTCATAGATAATAAAAGTTCAGTCACAAAGATTATTTTAAGTTTGCGAAAAAGTTTTCGCTTCCAGATTCAACTATGAAAACCGAGCAAACCATATCTTTTTGAAAATGCAAAGTTTACCTCTTTCATGAATGGAACCCAGACACAGGCTTCACTCATTGTTTCCTCTCCAATGCATTTTGAACAATTTTATTTTAAATTGTACAGAATTATGCTTAAATAGCAGCAATACTCATTTTATGGCTATTTTCTGTGGCAGTAGGGTAAATGCCTCCAACATACAGAACAATCGTCCTTTCAACCGGTATTATTTTGTGAATACTGTTGTTCAAATGCATTTTACAAAATTATATTTCTTTTTTATTACAAAATTCATTACTCGAGATCTATCCTTAAAAACCTTTCCTATAACACGTTACTGCTATGCTACATTTGTACGTGTATCATCCTGCGCTGTTGGGCCGCACACTGGACGTAATTTAACCTCATCTGTGTCTAACATATATATTTGTACCGTGTATGTGTCACGTTTTCATGCTCCATCACTCTGCACATCAAAGAATGAAAGATTCATTATATATACGTTATTAGACTAGTAACTTGTCATTTAATTTGACTCCAGAGTTTACAGAATTGACCACTTATCACTTTTTTGAAGTGTACTTTGTCGTCTAACAGTTTATTTCTTAAGTAGTTTATAAAATAGAGTTCTTTCGGAAACGAATCACCTCAATACTATTTTTTGTCACGATCGTGGATCTCATATTTTCCAAAGGATCTCCTGTTTTCCAAACCAGCCTTTTATTTAAACAAACGTTTTCGGCCTCCCGTGTATGTAGGGAATAAAGATACAGGTCACTTTCCTGCTGTAGTGAATGTTGATAAAAATTCCTGTTGAAACAGGAGCCACTTAATGCCATGAGAAATAGATTAATATACCTGTTCACAGCCTTTTGACATGAATACAATAATTAAAACATATTACGGATGAGAAAACTTATCGGGATATTGCAGTGGGCTGTTTCGGAGAGACAAATTTGAAATTTTACTTTGGTTTGAGACATTGTCCTAGAGCCATGAAACCTTACTCTTATATTCCAGATGAAGTAGATTCTTTCTTGTATTTCTTGTGTTTTTGCAAATGCATCTACTGCACGTCTTCTTTCTAAACACATCAATAAAAATAATTTATATGGCTTTAAGGTACACCCCCTCCCAAGAACAAAGATCAAAGGCAAATACTTATTACATACACCCAGTTAGACCTAAACTCGCACTACCATCACATTTCTACATTATTCATTGCAAAGTGCATGCCGTGAAGATACATTTTATAAAACAGAATTTGATAGAACTACAAATGTGTGGAAAAAGTATGTAATGACTGAAAAAGGGACAGTGCTGCTGACATTTCTATCTTCGTTACTGGGAGCTTAACACTGAATATTTCCAAAGGCGACTTACCTGCGCCCACAAAAACTACACATACAAAACTTTTAAATCCTTGCTTTTTATAGAATCTTCCTAGCCCAACAAGTTAATGAGAAAAAAATCCACATATTGTCTGCTCCTTTTCAAGTTACAGTCAACCATGTTTGTTTACCGACTAGAAGTAAATAAAACAACATTTTTCAAGGAGGGGTGACCATATTAAATCAGAAAAAAAATTCTTTGAGCTTGTAGATATATTTACAAAACATGCATTATATTAGTCCCTTGCACCTGTCATTTTCTCACATTTAAATAAAACATGGAATACATATCCAGTGGAAACAAGTCTGGTATTTAGAACGCAACTCAACGCTCGGTTCAAAAGTATCATCCATGCTCGATCACCTACAGTAGGAACCCCTGGAAACCAGACGGTCAAAGACTCAGTCACCCTACTGTAAAAAGCGGTTCAGGATCTTGTTGATATACCTGCCGCTGATTACTTGACCCCAGTCACGGCAAGGACCAGAGCTACACACTCCAGGAAGTTCAGACAGTTTTCAAGATCATCTGATTCTTTTAAGTTTACATTTTTCCCTCGTACCGTACATTTGTGGAATTCTTTACCAGCATCTGTAGCTGAGGCTCCATCACTGGCATCATTTAGAATAGAGCTATCCAACCTCTCATTCTAAGCTTCTAAGCAAGTTAAGGGGCCCAGTCACCTAGTTACTCTGCCAGGGAGAGCTGTGCTGTTGGGGACGTATGGGCCCTGGTACCGCCACGGAAGGCAGAGAGGTCTTTACTTGTTGAGCCAAAAGTGGCTGGGATAACTTTCTTAGATATACTGGAATAACTGGGAGCTTAACACTAAATTTTTCAATAGGTGACCTACCTGCGCCGAACAAAAACTACACATACAAAAGTTTTCAAACCTTGCTTTTATTATAGAACTTTCCTAGCCAAAACAAGATAATGAGAAAAAAATCCACATGTTGATCTCTACCTTTTCAACTTAGAGTCAACCATGTTTGTTTACAGACTAGAACGAAGTAAATAAAAAAAATCATTTTTCAAGGAGGGGTGACCATATAAAATCAACAATACTTTCTTTGAGCTTGCAGATATATTCATATATCATCCATCATTAAAGTCCCATACACCTGTCATTTTCATTATTGAAATTAAACATTGGGTATGTATTCAGTGGAAGCAAGCCTGGTATTTAGAACGCAACTAAACGCTCGGTCCAGAAGTGATAAATTCCGGCATCTCCCAGTATCAAATGCAATGCTACCAATACCGAGCCCTGTTTTTCTTTAAGACGTAACAAAAATATTGCCAAACAGAAATTAAGGTCATATATTATAATTTACTCATGCATAATAAAAGTTCAGTCACAAAGAATATTTTAAGTTTGCGAAAAAGTTTTCGCTTCCAGTTTCAACCATGAAAGCCGGGCAAACCATATGTTTTTGAAAAGTGCAATGTTTACCTCTTTCATGAATGGAACCCAGACACAGGCTTCCATCCATGTTTCCTCTCCAATGCATTTTGAACAATTTTATTCTAAAATGCACAGAATTATGCTTAAATAGCAGCAATACTCATTTTATGGCTATTTTCTGTGGCAGTAGGGTAAATGCCTCCAACATACAGAACAATCGTCCTTTCAACCGTATTATTTTGTGAATACATTTGTTCAAATGCATTTTACAAAATTACATTTCTTTTTTGTATTACAAAATTCATTACTCGGGATCTATCCTTTAAAACTTTCCTATCACAAGTTACTACTATGCTACATTTGTACGTGTATCATCCTGCGGTATTGGGTCGCACACTGGACGTTAGATAACCTCATCTGTGTCTTACATATATATTTGTACCGTGTATGTGTCACGTTTTCATGCTCCATCACTCTGCACAGCAAAGAATGAAAGATGCATTATATATACGTTATAAGACTAGTAGCTTGTCATTTAATGTGACTCCAGAGTTTACAGAATTGACCACTTATCACTTTTTGAAGTGTACGTTATCGTCTAACAGTTTATTTCTTCAGTAGTTTATAAACTATTTTTTATCACGATCGTGGATCTCATATTTTGCAAAGGATCTCCTGTTTTCCAAACCAGCCTTTTTTGATTTTTCATTTTATTTAAACAAACGTTTTCGGCCTCCCGTGTCTGTAGGGAATAAATATACAGGTCACTTTCCTGCTGTAGTGAATGGGGATGAAATTCCCTGTTGAAACAGGAGCCACTTAATGCCATGAGAAATAGCTGAATATATCTGTTCACAGCCTTTTGACATGAATACAATAATTTAAACATATTACGGTTGAGAAAACTTATCGGGTATAATGCAGCGGGCTGTTTCGGAGAGACAAATTTAAAGTTTTGCTTTGCTTTTAGACATTGTCCTACAGCCATGAAACCTTACTCTTATATTCCAGATGAAGTAGATTCTTTCTTGTATTTCTTGTGTTTCTACAAATGAAATTACTGCACGTTTTCTTTCTAAACACATCAATAAAAATAATTTACATGGCTTAAAGGTACATCCCCCTCCCAAGAACATAGATCAAAGGCAAAAACTTATCAAATACACCCAGTTAGACCTAAACTCGCACTACCATCACATTTCTACATTATATATTTTAAGTTTGCGCAAAAAGTTTTCGCTTCCAGATTCAACTATGAAAGCCCAGCAAACCATATGTTTTTGAAAAGTGCAAAGTTTACCTCTTTCATGAATGGAACCCAGACACAGGCTTCCATCAATATTTCCTGTCCAATGCATTTGGAACAATTTTATTCTAAAATGCACAGAATTATGCTTAAATAGCAGCAATACTCATTTTATGGCTATTTTCTGTGGCAGTTGTGTAAATGTCTCCCACATACAGAACAATCGTCCGTTCAACCGGTTTTATTTTGTCAATAAATTTGTTCAAATGCATTTTACACAATTACATTTCTTTTTTATAACAAAACTCATTACTTGAGATTTATCCTTTAAAACCTTTCCTATCACAAGTTACTACCATGCTACATTTGTACGTGTATCATCCTGCGGTGTTGGGCCGCACACTGGACGTAAGATAACCTTATCTGTGTCTAACATATATATTTGTACCGTGTAGGTGTCACGTTTTATGCTCCATCACTTTGCACATCAAAGAATGAAAGATGCATTATATATCCGTTATTAGACTAGTAACCTGTCATTTCATGTGACTCAAGAGTTTAAAGAATTGACCACTCATCACTTTTTGAAGTGTACGTTATCGTGTATTAGTTTATTTCTTTAGTGGTTTAAAAATATGTTCTTTCGGAAACGAATCACCTCAATACAATTTTTATCACTATCGTGGATCTCATATTTTGCAAAGGATCTCCTGTTTTCCAAAGCAGCCTTTTATTCAAACAAACAATTTCGGCCTCCCGTGTCTGTAGGGAATATATACAGGTCACTTTGCTGTAGTGAATGGGGATGAAATTCCCTTTCGAAACAGGAGCCTTTTATTGCCATGAGAAATAGCTGAATATATCTATTCACAGCCTTTTGACATGAATAAAATAATTAAAACATATAACGGATGAGAAAACTTATCGGGATATTGCAGCGGGCTGTTTCGGAGAGACAAATTTGAAGTGTTGCTTTGGTTTGAGAGATTGTCTTTGAGCCATGAAACCCTACTCTTATATTCCAGATGAAGTAGATTCTTTCTTGTATTTCTTCTGTTTCTGCAAATGCAATTACTGCACGTCTTCTTTCTAAACACATCAATAAAAAATAATTTACATGGCTTTAAGGTACACCCCCTCCCAAAAACATAGATCAATGGCAAAAACTTATCAAATACACCCAGTTAGACCTAAACTCGCACTACCATCACATGTCTACATTATCCATTGCAAAGTGCATGCCATGAAGATACATTTTATAAAACAGAATTGGATAGAACTACAAATGTGTGGAAATAGTATGTAATGACTGAAAAAAGAACAGTGCTGTTGACATTTCTATCTTCGTTACTGGGAGCTAAACACTAAATATTTCCATAGGCGACTTACCTGCGCCCACAAAAACTACACATACAAAACTTTGCTTTTTATAGAACCTTCCTAGCCCAACAAGTTAATGAGAAAAATATCCACATATTGATCTGCTCCTTTTCTAGTTACAGTCAACCATGTTTGTTTACCGACTAGAAGTAAATAAAAACAACATTTTTCAAGGAGGGTGACCATATAAAATTAGAAATAATTTCTTTGAGCTTGTAGATATATTTATAAAACATGCATTATATAAGTCCCTTTCACCTGTCATTTTCTCACATTGAAATAAAACATGGAATACATATCCAGTGGAAACAAGTCTGGTATTTAGAACGCAACTAAACGCTCGGTCTAAAAGTATCATCCATGCTCGATCACTTACAGTAGAAACCCCAGGAAACCAGACGGTCAAAGACTCAGTCACCCTACTGTACAAAGTGGTTCAGGACCTTGTTGATATATCTGCCGCTGATTACTTGACCCTAGTCACAGCAATGACCAGAACTAAACACTCCAGGAAGTTCAGGCAGTTTTTAACCTCATCTGATTCTTTAAAGTTTAGCTTTTTCCCTCGTACAATACCTTTGTGGAATTCTGTACCAGCTTCTGTAAATGAGGCTCAATCACTGGCATCATTTAGGATGGAGCTATCCACCCTCTAATTCTAAGCAAGTTAAGGGGCCCAGTCACCTAGTATCTCTGCAAAGGGGAGCTGTGCTGTCGGGGACGTATGGGCCCTAGTACGGCCACGGAAGGCAGAGAGGTCTGTGACCTACCTGCGCCGAAAAAAAAATACACATACAAAAGTTTTCAAACCTTGCTTTTACCATAGAACCATCCTAGCCAAAACAAGATAATTAGAAAAAAAATACACTTGTTGATCTACTCCTTTTCAAGTTACAGTCAACCATGTTTGTTTACAGACTAGAACGAGTTAAATAAAAAAAAAAAACATTTTTCAAGGAGGGGTGACCATATAAAATCAGCAAAACTTTCGTTGAGCTTGCAGATATATTTATATATCATGCATCATTTCAGTCCCTTACATCTGTCATTTTCATTATTGAAATTAAACATGGGGTAAGTATTAAGTGGATGCAAGCCTGGTATTTTGAACGCACTTAAACGCTCTGTCCAGAAGTGATAAATTCCGGCATCTCCCAGTATCAAGAGCAATGCTACCAATACCGAACCTTTTTTTTTCTTTATGACGTAACAAAACTATTGCCAAATAGAAATTTAGACCATATTTGATAATTTACTCATGCAGAATAAAAGTTCAGTCACAAAGAATATTTTAAGTTTGCGAAAATGTTTTCGCTTCGAGATTCAACTATGAAAGCCGAACAAACCATATGTCATTACGATAACAAACCCGTGCTACATAGTGCATTTTTTCACATCTCCAAAATGGCTTCTTTTCTGACGAAAATCGATGATAATTTCCTAATTTATAAAGCAAGCATAGGTTGTCGGTGCTCGTTAGAACCGCCTCATTAAGGCGGTTCTAGCGAGTACCAACAACGTATGTCTAGGAGCAAAAATAAGGAAAAATTATATGTCCCCCGTAAACCCCTGTTTTCTCTATATAAAGTGGGGTGTAAGGGGGTGTTCATTTCACGGACTTGTTAGCGTGATGTTTTGAAAAGTGCAATGTTTACCTCTTCCATGAATGGAACCCAGACACAGGCTACCATCAGTATTTCCTCTCCAATGAATTTTGAACAATTTAATTCTAAAATGCACAGAATTATGCTTAAATAGCAGCAATACTCATTTTATGGCTATTTTCTGTGGCCGGTCGGTAAATGCCTCCAACATACAGAACAATCGTCCGTTTAACCGGTGTTAGTTTGTGAATAAATTTCTTCAAATGCATATTACAAAATTTACATTTCTTTTTTATTACAAAATTCATTACTCTAGATCTATCCTTTAAAACCTTTCCTATCACAAGTTACTACTATGCTACTTTTGTACGTGTATCATCCTGCGCTGTTGGGCCGCACACTGGACGTAAGATAACCTCATCTGTGTCTAACATATATATTTGTTCCGTGTATGTGTCACGTTTTCATGCTCCATCACTCTGCACATCAAAGAATGAAAGAAGCATTATATATACGTTATAAGACTAGTAACTTGGCATTTCATGTGACTCCAGAGTTTACAGAATTGACCACTTATCACTTTTTGAAGTGTACGTCAGCGTCTAACAGTTTATGTCTTACGAATCACCACAATACTATTTTTTATCACGATCGTGAATCTCATATTTTGCAAAGGATCTCCTGTTTTCCAAAACGAGGCTTTTTATTTAAACAAACGTTTTCGGCCTCCCGTGTCTGTAGTGAATAAATATACAGGTCACTTTCCTGCTGTAGTGAATGGGGATGAAATTCCCTTTTGAAACAGGAGCCACTTAATGCCATGAGAAATAGATGAATATATATGTTCTAAAATGCACAGAATTATGCTTAAATAGCACCAATACTCATTTTATGGCTATTTTCTGTGGCAGTTGGGTAAATGCCTCCAATATACAGAACCATGTACCGTGTATGTGTCACGTTTTCATGCTCCATCACTCTGCACATCTAATGAGAAAAAAATCCACATATTGATCTGCTCCTTTTCAAGTTACAGTCAACCATGTTTGTTTACCGACTAGAACGGAGTAAATACAAACCAACAATTTTTAAAGGAGGTTTGACCATATTAAATCAGCAACAATTTCTTTGAGCTTGCAAATATATTTTTAAAGTATGCATCATTTAAGTCCCGTAAACCTGTCCTTTTCCCACAATGAAATAAAACATTAGTTATATCTTCAATGGAAGCAGGTCTGGTATTTAGAACGCAACAAAAAGCTCGGTCCAAAAGTGATAAAACCCGGCACCTCCCAGTATCTAGTGCAATGCTACCAAAACCGAACCCTAATTTTCTTTATGACGTATGAAATGAATTGCTAAAAAGAAATTAGGTCATAACTGATAATTTACTGATGCATAATATAAGTTCAGTCACAAAGAATATTTTAAGTTTGCGAAAAAGTTATCGTTTCAAGATTCAATTATGAATGCATAGCAAACCGTATGTTTTTGAAAACGCAAAAGTTTAACTCTTTCTGGAATGGAACTCAGACACCGGCTCGTAAACGTATTTCCTCTCCTATGTCTTTGGAACAATTCTATCCTAAAATGCAAAGATATATGCCTAGCACCAAAACTCAATTTTATGTTTTTTTTTTCTGTGGCATTGGGGTAAACGCCTTCAACATACAGAACAATCGTCCGTTCATCCCTTATTATTTTGCCAATAAATTTGTTCAAATGCATCTTTCAAAATAACATTTTTTTTCATTACAAAATTCACCGCACCCAAAAACTACACATGCAAATCTTTTCAAACCTTGCTTGTTTATAGAACCATCCTACCCCAACAAGTTAATGAGAAAAAATCCACATTTTGATCTGGTCCTTTTCAGGTTAGAGAGGGCCGCACACTGGACGGAAGATAACCTCATCTGTGTTTAACATATGTGTTTGTACTGTGTATGTGTCCCTTTTTCATGCTCCATCACTCTGGACATCAAAGAATGAAAGATGCATTATATATACGTTATTAGACTAATAACTTGTCATTTCATGTGACTTCAGAGTTTGCAGAATTGGACACGTATCACTTAGTTTTGTAGTGATCGTTATCATCTAACAGTTTATTTCTTTAGTAGTTTATAAAATCTTGTTCCATCGGAAACGAATCACCTCATTTCTAATTTTTTATCACAATCGTGGATCTCATATTTTGCAAGTGATCTCCTGTTTTCCAAACCAACCTTTTATTTAAACAATCATTTTCGGCCTCCCTTGTCTGTAGGGAATAAAATATACAGGTCACCTTCCTTCTATAGTGAATGCTGATAAAATTCCCTGTTGAAACACAAGCCACTTAATGCCATGAGATATAGCTGAATATATATTTATGTTCACATCCTTTTGACATGAATACAATCAATTAGAACAAAAAACGGATGAGACAACTTATCGAGATATTGCAGCGGGCTGATTCGGAGAGACAATATTTAAGATTTGCTTTGATTTAAATGGCTTAGAAGTAACCCCTCCCCCCCCCCCCTGCAAAGAACTTATATCAGAGGCAAAAACTCAAAGAATACACATAGTTATACCTAAATTCGCCCTACCATTACATTTTTGTATTATCCATGGCAAAATACATGCCATGAAGATTCATTTTATGAAACAGAATTGGATGGAACTACAAATGTGTGGAAATAGTATGTAAAAGCTGAAAACAGGACAGTGCTGATGACATTTTTACCTTTGCTATTGGGAGCTTAACATAAATATTTCCATAGGCGACTTACCTGCGCCCACAAAACCTACACAAACAAAACTTTTCAAACCTCGCTTGTTTATAGAACCATCCTAGCCCAATAAGTTATTGAGAAAAAATCCACATGTGTATCTGCTCCTTTTCAAGTTACTGTCAACCATGTTTGTTTACAGAATAGAACGGAGAAAATACAAACCAACATTTTTAAAGGAGAGTGACCATATCAAATCAGCAACAATTTCTATCGGCTTGCAGATATATTAATAATGCATGCATCATTTTAGTCCTTTACATCTGTCATTTTCTTACATTGAAATAAAACATGGGATATATATATCAAATGGAAGCAGGTCTGGTATTTAGAACGCAACTAAAAGTTCGGTCCAAAAGTGAATAAAATATACAGGTCACTTTAGTGATGTAGTAAATGGAGATGAAATTCCCTGTTGAAACAGAAGCCACTTAATTCCATGAGAAATAGCTGCATATATCTTTTCACATCCTTTTGACATGAATTCAATAATTAAAACATATAACGGATGAGAAAACTTATTGGAATATTGCAGCGGGCCGTTTCGGAGAGACAAATTTGAAGTTTTGCTTTGGTTTGAGACATTGTCCTAGAACCATGAAACCTTACTCCTATATTCCAGGGGAAGTAGATTCTTTCTTGTGTTTCTTGTGTTTCTGCAAATGCAATTACTGCAAGTCTTCTTTCTAAACACATCAATAAAAATAATTTACATGGCTTTAGGGTACATCCCCTCCCAAGAACATAGATCAGAGGCAAAAACTCATCAAATACACCCAGTTAGACTTAAATTCGCACTCTCAACACATTTCTACATTATCCATTGCAGAATGCATGCCATGAAGATACATTTTATAAAACAGAATTGGATAGAACTACAAATGTGTGTAAATAGTATGTAATGACTGAAAACAGGACAGTGCTGTTGACATTTTTACCTTTGCTATTTGGAGCTTAACAATAAATATTTCCAAAGGCGACTTACCTGCGCCCACAAAATGTACACAAACAAAACTTTTCAAGCCTCGCTTGTTTATAGAACCATCCTAGCCCAATAAGTTATTGAGAAAAAGCCACATGTTGACCTGCTTCTTTTCAAGTTACTGTCAACCATCTTTGTTTACAGAATAGAACGGAGAAAATACAAACCAACATTTTTACAGGAGGGTGACCATATCAAATCAGCAACAATTTCTATGGGCTTGAAGATGCATTTATAAAGCATGCATCATTTTAGTCCCTTACACCTGTCATTTTCTGACAATGAAATGAAACATGGGATATATATCCAATGGAAGCAGGTCAGGTATTTAGAACGCAACTAAAAGTTCGGTCCAAAAGTGAATAAAATATACAGATCACTTTCCTGCTGTAGTGAATGGGGATGAAATTTCCTGTTGAAACAGGAGCAAGTTAATGCCATGAGAAATAGCTAAAAGTATCTTATCCCAACCTTTTGACATGAAATACAATTATTAAAACATATAACGGATGAGAAAACTTATCGAGATATTGCAGCGGACTGTTTCGGAGAGACAAATTTTAAGTTTTGCTTTGGTTTGAGACATTGTCCTACATCCATGAAACCTTACTCCTATATTCCAGATGAAGTAGATACTTTCTTGTATTTCTTGTGTTTTTGCAAATGCAATTACTGCAAGTCTTCTTTCTAAACACATCAGTAAAAAATAATTTTCATGGCTTTAAGGTACACCACCTCCCAAGAACATAGATCAGAGGCAAAAACTCACCAAATACACCCGGTTAGACCTCAATTCGCACTTCTATCACAAATCTACATTATCCTTGTAAAATGCACGCCATGAAGATACATTTATAAAACAGAATTAGATAGAACTACAAATGTGTGGAAATACTATGTAATGACTGAAAAAAGAACAGTGCTGCTGACATTTCTACCTTTGCTACTGTGAGCTGAACACTAAATATTTCCATAGGCGACTTACCTTCGCCCACAAAAACTACACATACAAAACTTTTCAAACCTTGCTTATTTATAGACCCATCCTAGCCCAACAAGTTAATAAGAAAAAATCAACATGTTGATTTGCACCTTTTAAAGTTACAATCAACCATGGTTGTTTACCAACTAGAACGAAGTAAATAAACAACAACATTTATCAAAGAGGGGTGACCATACAAAATCAGCAATAATTTCTTTGAGCTTGTAGATATATTATAAAACATACATCATTTTAGTCCCTTGCACCTGTCATTTTCTCACATTGAAATAAAACATATATATCCAATGGAAGCAAGTCTGGTATTTAGAACGCAACTAAACGCTCGGTCCAACAGTGATAAAACCCGGCACCTCCCAGTATCAAGTGCAAGGCTACCAATACCGAACTCTTTTTTTTCCTTTATGACGTATTAAAAGAATTGCCAAATAGAAATGTTGGTCATATATGATAATTTACTGTGCATAATAAAAGTTCAGTCCATAGAATATTTTAAGTTTGCGAAAAAGTTATCGCTTCCAGATTCAACTATGAAAGCCGAGCAAACCATATGTTTTTGAAACTGCAAAGTCTTCCTCTTTCTGGAATGGAGCCCAGACACCGGCTTGCATCAGTATTTCCTCTCCAATGCATTTGGAACAATTCTATCCTAAAATGCACAGACTTATGCCTAAATAACACCAATATTCATTTTATGGCTATTTTCTGTTGCAGTTGTGTAAAAGCCTCCAACATACAGAATAATCCGTTCAACCGGTATTATTTTGTGAATACATTTGTTCAAATGCATTTTACAAAATTACATTTCTTTCTTATTACAAAATTTATCACGCTAGATCTATCCTTTTAAACATTTCCTATCTCAACTTACTACCATGCTACATTTGTACGTGTATCATCCTGTGCTGATTGGCCGCACACTGGACGGAAGATAACCTCATCTGTGTCTAACATATGTGTCTGTAGTGTGTATGTGTCACTTTTTCATGCTTCATCACTCTGCACATCAAAGAATGAATAATGCATTATATATGCGTTATTAGACTAGTAACTTGTCATTTCATGTGCCTCCAGAGGTTACAGAATTGGGCAATTTTTCACTTAGTATTGAAGTGTACGTTATCATCTAACAGTTTATTTCTTTAGTAGTTTATAAAATCTTGTTCTTTCGGAAACGAATCACCTAAATACTATTTAGTATCACGATCGTGGATCTCATATTTTGCAAAGGATCTCATGTTTTTCAAACCAACCTTTTATTTAAACAAACGTTTTCGGCCTCCCGTGTCTGTAGGGAATAAATATACAGGTCACTTTCCTGCTGTAGTGAGTCGGGATGAAATTCCCTGTTGAAACAGGAGCCACTTAAGGCCATGAGTAATAGCTGGATATATCTGTTAACAACGTTTTGACATGAATACAATAATTAAAACATACAAAGGATGAGAAAACGTATCGGGATATTGCAGCGGGCTGTTTCGGAGAGACAAACTTTAAGTTTTGCTTTGGTCTGAGACATTTTCCTAGAGCCATGAAACCTTACTCTTATATTCCAGATGAAGTAGATTCTTTCTTGTGTTTCTTGTGTTTCTGCAAATGCAAATGCAAGTCTTCTTTCTAAACACATTTATCAAAATTAATGTGCATGGCTTTAAGGTACACCCCTCCCAAGAACATAGATCATAGGTAACAAAAACTCATTAAATACACCCAGTTAGACCTAAAATGGCACTACCATCACATTTCTACATTATCCATTGCAAAATGCATGCCACGAAAATACATTTTATAAAACAGAATTGGATAGAACTACAAATGTGTGGAAATAGTATGTAATGACTGAAAAAAGGACAGTGCTGCTAACATTTCTATCTTTGCTACTGGGAGCTTAACACTAAATATTTCCATAGGCGCCTTACCTGCGCCCACAAAAACTACACATACAAAACTTTTCAAACCTCAACCATGTTTGTTTACCGACTAGAACGGAGAAAATTCAAAGCAACATTTTTAAAGGAGGGGTGACCATATTAAATCGGCAACAATTTCTTTGAGCTTGCAGATATATTTATAAAACATGCATCATTTTAGTCCCGTACACCTGTCAATTTCTCACAATGAAATAAATAATGGGATATATATTCAATAGAAGTAGGTCTGTATTTAGAACGCAACTAAAAGCTCGGCCCTAAAGTGATAAAACCCGGAACCTCCCAGTATCTAATGCTACCAAAACCGAAACCTTATTTTCTTTATGGCGTATGAAAAGAATTGCCAAATAGAAATTAGGTCATATCTGATAATTTACTCGTGCATAATAAAAGTTCAGTCACAAAGAATATTTTAAGTTTGCGAAAAAGTTATCGCTTACTGATTCAAATATGAATGCTGAGCGAACTGTATGTTTTTGAAAATGCAAAGTTTACCTCTTTCTGGAATGGAATCCAGACACTGGCTTGCCTTAGTATTTCCTCTCCAATGTCTTGGAACAAATCTATTCTAAAATACACAGATATATGCCTAAATAGCACCAATACTCATTTTTATGGCAATTTTTTTGTGGCAGTTGGGTAAAAGCCTCCAACATACAGACCAATCGTCCGTTCATCCGGTATTATTTTGCCAATAAATTTGTTCAAATATATCTTTCAAAATTACATTATTTTTCATTACAAAATTCATTACGCGAGATCTATCCTTTTAAACCTTTCCTATCTCATGTTACTACCATGCTACATTTGTACGTGTATCATCTTGCGCTGGTGGGCCGCTCACTGGACGGAAGATAACCTCATCTGTGTCTAACATATGTGTTTGTACTCTGTAAGTGTCACTTTTTCATGCTCCATCACTCTGCACATCAAAGAATGAAAGATGCATTATATATTTTTTATTAGATTAGTAACTTGTCATTTCATGTGACTCCAGAATTTGATACTTAACACTTAGTTTTGAAGTGTACGTTATCATCTAACAGTTAATTTCGTTAGTCGTTTATAACATCTTGTTCTTTCGGAAACGAATCACCTGGATACTAATTGTTTAATCACAATCTTGTATCTCATATTTTGAAAATGATCTCCTGTTTTCCAACCCATCCGTTTATTTAAACAAACGTTTTCGGCCACCCTTTTCTGTAGGGAATAATATATACAGGTCACCTTCCTTCTGTAGTGAATAAGGATGGAATTCCCAGTGGTAACACGAACCACTTAATGCCATGAGATATAGTTAAATATACATATGTTCACATCCTTCTGACATGAATACAATAAATTAGAACGTATAACGGATGAGAAAACTTATCGGGATATTGCAGCGGGCTGTTTCGGAGAGACATTTTGTAAGTTTTGCTTTGGTTTGAGACATAGTCCTAGTGCCATGAAACCTTACTCTTATATTCCAGATGAAGTAGATTCTTTCTTGTGTTTCTGCAAATGCAATTACTGCAAGTCTTCTTTCCAAACACATCAAGATATTTAAGCGGGCTGTTTCGGAGAGAGACTTTTTCATTCAGTCTTCATTCCAAACACATCAATGAAAACTGATTAACATGCCTTTTAAGTACACCCCTCCCAAGAACAAAGATCAGAGGCAAAAACACACGGTTAGACCTAAATTAGCACTACCATCACAGCTTCACATTATCCAGGGCAAAATACATGCCATGAAGATACGGTTTATGAAACAGAAATGGATAGAACTACAAATGTGTGGAAATAGTATGTAATGACTGAAAACAGGACAGTGATGCTGACATTTCTACCTTTGCTATTGGGAGCTTACCACTGAATATTTCTAAAGGCGACTTACCTGCGCCCACAAAAACTACACATACAAAATGAGCAAAAAATCCGCATTTTGATATGCTCCTTCTCAATTTACAGTAAACCATGTTTGTTTACCTTCTAGAACGGAGTAAATACAAACCAACATTTTTAAAATTAGGGATGACCATATAAAATCAGCAACAATTTATTTGAGCTTGCAGATATATTTATAAAACATGCATAATTTTAGTTCCTTTAACCTGTCATTTTCTCACATTGAAATAAAACAAGGGATATATATCAAATAGAAGCAAGTCTGGTGATTAGAACGCAACTAAAAGCTCTGTCCAAAAGTGATAAAACCCGGCACCGCCCACTATCCAGTGCAATGCTACCAATACCGAACCCTTGTTTTCTTTATGATGCATCAAAAGAATTGCAAAATGGAAATTTAGGGCATATCTAATAATTTACTCATGCATAATAAATGTTCAGTCACATGGAATCTTTCAAGTTTGGGAAAACGTTATCGCTTTAAGATTCAACTATGAAAGCCAAGCAAACCAAATGTTTTTTGAAAAGTGCAAAGTTTACCTCTTTCTTGAATGGAACCCAGGTTCCGGCTTGCATCAGTGTTTCTTGTCCAATGTCTTGGGAATAATTATATCCTAAAATGCACAGAACTATGCCTAAATAGCACCAATACTCATTTTATTGCTATTTTCACACCTACACCCCTATATAAAGTAACACAATACATTTTTGAGGAAAGTTTAAAGACCAAACTGCCACGAAAAAGTTTATAAATGGCTAAATACCACGAGAAAAAAGCTGAATGTATCTGTTCACAACCTTTTGACATGAATACAATAAATCAGAACATATAACAGATGAGAAAACTTATCGGGATATTGCAGACGGCTTGTTTATAGAACCATCCTAGCCCAACAAGTTAATCCACATGTTGATCCGATCCTTTTCAAGCTACAGTCCACCACTTTCCCTTATTTTCTTTATGATGCATCAAAAGCATTGCCAAATAGAAATTTAGGTCATATCTAATAATTTACTCATGCATAATAAAAGTTCAGTCACAAAGAATCTTTCAAGTATGCAAAAAAATCACTTTCAGATTCAACTATGAAAGCCGAGCAAACCATATTTTTGGGGGCAAAAGTTTAATTTGTAGGTCCAATGTGGTCTTCGTACTTTATAGTGGTCCAAAGTAGATAAAATTGGTATCAAAATAAACATGGGCATCTTATCTACACAATGAGACCTACTATCCTTTACTTAACCGTGTACTTTTTGCACCAGGGCAACTCAAATACCACTAGGGTCAGTCACATTTAGATCTATCTGGATCGCGATATATTTTAGCAGTTTTTGACTTCGTTCACTGTGCCACAGATACGGAGAGTGAAAACCTGGCTTCATTTATGAGGAGTAATCATTTGAATGTCATACAATTGCTTTCATACCAACATACATTGCAAACTCATATCATAAAAGTGTGATTTCAAGACTTCAGTAGAACGACAGCCATTTTCACGCACTTGGTGACTTGTTTACATAAAGCGCCTCAATGACGTGAAATGACGTGCAAAAATTAAAGCGACCTCTGATAATGGCGAAAAAATAAAGGGACGTAACTACGTAAAACGATGTTTTTTGTTCTTCATTCTATTCTAGAGAAGACTTCAAATCTTCTGAATGCGCGAAATAAGAGCATCCAAATTATTTCCGTCACTTATTATAGTAAATTGTTATTAGCTTCCGATGAATTCATGTTTTTTTTACCTCAGTAGGATTGTCAGGATCGACTGGTTTTTGGTCGATTGTTAAAAAGGACGGCGGTGTATCATTTTGAGAATGCTTACAGTAACTTACTCATTTGCATACCGCATGCTAAAACTATATTCAGCCAAGAAGTTCCACAAACGTTCATTTTTCTGTTTAATATTTTGTATTTTATTATTTGTCAAACATTAACTTAGGAGTTATTCTTAAGTTGCATCTTACATCTTTATTTTAATAATTAACCAATGGTAAATCAAGAGGAAGACAACAACAAAAAAGAGGCTCCATTGGGGGTTTTTAGATACTGTTTGGAGTATGTAAAAATATTACTATATGCGATTTATTCCGTTAATGCTCTCTATTGGACCTATGTCTACAAAGTGACAAAAATGCGGCCTAAAATGCAAAAATATCCAATTTAGCCAAGGCTGAAAGACTGGTCTCATCTCTGAATAGGGATATAACCACATTATTTAGGAAAATGATAAATTCATGGCAAATCAAATGTGGTCTCACTCCTATAGACGGATCCAATGTTTTGGCACGTTACCTTGTTTACATTCCACTGCGCATGCGCCAATTACCTCCCATGCAGAGGTACTCTTTTATCTTGTTGGCAAAACATGACTGTTGCCGTACAGTGTCAATGAGAATTTCGAATATTTATCGTGGGATTAAACTTATTTCTTCTCCACAAAATTAACTGAACCTTATCAGTTTTGTGTTTTTGAAGCAATAAATGATATGGAACTAGTCTCTTCTGACATTTTATCGCACATTTGTTGCCTGAAAAGCGTTATAATCTACCCACCATCATGCTAAAACGTACTCGATGCGCATTATTAAACGAATGGAAATAAGATTAAAGCATGTATATTTTCTTTCCAATTTTATACAAAAAAGAAGCAGTTTAATGTCAAAAATGGTTTGTTGCAAACAGTTTTGATAGAAAGACGATTTAACAATAGTTATTACAGAATACAATTCGTGCTACATTCACGCTTTAGTATGGACCCGGAAGTCCCCCCCCCCCACTGATAAAACAAGGCTATTGACATTTGACCTTGTGTGACGTAGACTTTGGATGTGTCTATATAGAGAAGAAAATCTGGTCTCTTCTCAAATAACATACTAAAAGTCTGGGCTGAAGGAATGTGGTCTCATCTCTATATAGGGACGAGACCACATTATTAAGGAAAATGATAAATTCGTGGAAAATCTAAAAAATGTGGTCTCACTTCTATATAGAGAAGAAAATGTGGTCTCACCTTAAATCACATTATAAAATTCTGGGCTGAAGGAATATTGTCTCATCTCTGTATAGGGATGAGACCACATTATTTAGGAAAATGATAAATTCATGGCAAATCTAAAACATGTGGTCTCACTCCCTATATAGAACAGAAAATGTGGTCTCACCCTAAATAACATACAAAAAGCCTGGGCTGGGACGAGACCACAATATTTAGGAAAATGATAAATTCATGGAGAAGAAAAAAGCCTGTGCTGAAGGATTGTGGATTTAATAACTTGGTCACCCATTTACAATCTAATGCAAAATTTAGCTCTCTGGGCACCCATTTGGTCACCCATTAAAAAAACTTAAGTTGATCCCTATTATTATTAGACACGCTACATGCACGGAATGAATCTCATTTTGATAATGATTAGGGCCCAATTATTCCGTATGTTAATTAGGATATAACTGCGCATCCCTCTAAAATGAATCCAGAAATCCCATTGGTGGAAGCTAAAAATCTTGCTATGCTTTAGAGTGATTACAGCACTCTTCAAAAATTTATGAATGAATGGTAACGTTGTCTCTTTGATCCAAGTTAGTGGACGCTTGCATGTTCGTAACGCCCAGAGAGCTCAATTTTGCATTAGATTGTAAAATGTAGACATTTTAACAAATTTACCGTCATTATCAGATGAACAGTATCTCTAGTTTAAGTATTTGGTTAAAGATAAATTAGAAATCACAATGAAATACAGTTGCCAAAACATGCAAAATAGAGAAAAACACATGCTACCCCCTTGCACTAGAAAGCAAAATGGCGGAGCAGAAGCGGAAAATTTTCCATACCCTACCTCAGTTCATCCGATCCTAGCCAACCATCCTTCTGCCTAGGCTATCATTTTTCTTTGTGATATTAGAGATGAGATATTGAAGTTTGTTTCAAGACTTTATTTGGTGTGATTCACCCTCTTATAAGGCAGGGGACCACATTGGACCTACAAATTAAACTTTTACCGTTTTTGGAAAGTGCAAAGTTTACCTCTTTCTGGAATGGAACCTTGACACCGGCTTGCATCAGTGTTTCTTCTCCAATGTCTTTAGAATAACTGATATCCTAAAATGCATAGAATTATGCCTAAATAGCTGCATAAATAGCACTCTTATAATTTACTCATGATAATAAAAAGTTCAGTCACAAAATATCTTTCAAGTTTGCCAAAAAGTTATCGCTTTCAGATTCAACTATGAAAGCTGAGCAAACCATATCTTTTTGAAAAGTGCAAAGTTTCCCTCATTCTGGAATCGAACCTAGACACTGGCTTTGTGGAATTTTGAAAATACTTGACGGTCACTGCTGAGGCCTAAATGGCCGAAACTTGCTAGTCTTGCCCAGAAAACATGTACACCCCATATTTTCTGGTTCTGTGGTGTATTCCTTGCTTCAAAAGGATAACCCTTTCTAGAACTTATTTGACGTCACTACAGCTGTTATCTGGGAATGTGTGGTGACCGTAAGAAGTCTCCCTGCCATACATCATAGTGTAGTTTATATTTTATTGTCATTTTGGATCATTGATTCCATTGTGGAATTTCGAAAATACTTGAGGGTCACTGATGAGGCCTAAATGGCCGAAACTTGCTAGTCTGAGCCAGAAAACATGTACACACCATATTTTCCGGTTCTGTGGTATATTCATTGCTTCCAAAGGATAATCCTTTCTAGAACTTATTCTATCAGTGTTTCTTCTCCAATGTCTTTGGAACAATTCTATACTACAATGCACAGAACTATGCCTTAATAGCGCCAATACTTATTTTTATGGCTATTTTCACAACTACACCCAATATTTGAAGTAAAAAATGGCGCATTGTTGATGCAATTTTGAAGACAAAACTGCCAAGAAAATGTTCATTAATGCCTTAATGGCATGAGAAAAATCTGAATATATCTGTTTGAATCAATTTGACATGAATACAATAAATTAGAACGTATAACGGATGAGAAAACTTATCGGGATATTGCAGCGGGCTGTTTCGGAAAGACAATTTCTTAGTTTTGCTTTGGTTTGATACATAGTCCTAGTACCGGCCCCGATAGCTCAGTTGGTAGAGTGTCCGCTCCGGGGGACGGGAGGTCACGGGTTGGATCCCGGGCCGCGACATACCAAAGTCGTTCAAAAACGGTACTAGCTGCTCCTCGCTTGACACTCAGATTTACGGGGCAGAGCTAGGACTTGTCGACCCAGTGTCAGGATAATGTGACTTGGTGTGGTATCATGTAATGTGTCTGGGACATGATACTTCAGTGAGGCAGCAATATAAAAGTAAGCATTGAGCTCCCTGTCGCAACCAGACACCGTCGTGATAGGACTGAAAAATTGTTGAAGGCGACGTTTAAACCCGAATTCACACACACACACACACACACACACACACACACACACACACACACACACACACACACACACACACACACACACACACACACACACACAGAGAGTCCTAGTGCAATGGAACCTTTGTCTTATATTCCAACAAGTTAGAATTTTCCATTTCTGATTTTCACTCTAATGAAAAAAAAAACAATTTTTGAAAGTGGTACGCCACTTTGTTAAAACAATTCCAGCTCTGCTTCAATTCCACCTCTAAATTCATTCCCAGTTACAGGGCATAATGACTTTTGTTTTTCGTCAAAAGATAAAGCAGAACTATTAAACGAATATTTTACATCTGTCTCAACAGTCAATGATGAAAACGTCGAATTTTTAATATAAATGCCAGATTCGGTTATCAAGCATTGCACCACAAGAGGTCGACTCTTTGATTGAACTTTTAAATTCGAACAAGGCTCCAGGGCCAGATGGTATTAGTAGAAAAATGCTAAAATCTGTAGCAAAAGAAGTATCTGTGCCTCTTGTTACACGCTTTGGTAGATATTTCAGAGCAGGCAAGTTTGCAGAGATATATAAATGTTCAAATGTTATACCTTTACCCAAAAAGGGAGATAATAATGATCCTTCGACATTTCGACCTTTTTCTCTCTTAAGCAACGTTGACAAACTACCAGAAATAATAGCTTTTAAACACATCTATAACATTTTAAATGAAAATTATTTGCTTTATAAATACCAATCTGGTTTTTTACCCAACCATTCAACAACCTTTCAACTTATAGACATCTATCATCACATCTGCCAAACTTTTGATAATAACCAATTTTCTTGTATGGTTTTCTTAGACGTTTCTAATAGTTTCGACAGAGTGTGGCATAAGGGTCTTGTTTTTAAATTAAAACAAAATGGCATTGCCGGTGAATTATTGGAGTGGATTACTGACTACCTCAGTGGTAGGAAGCAAAAAATCGTTATAAGAAACAGTTCTTCAACCTTAAGTAGTGTAAATGCCGGCGTTCCTCAAGGGTCTGTTCTAGCCCCCCTTTTATTTAAGTCTACATCAATGATATATCTGATTCTATGCTTAGCCGTACTAGGTTATTTGCCGACGATAGCTCTCTATTCTGCGCTGCAGCTACTCTAAATGGCATTGCGGGTATCATTAACCGTGATTTGCGAATGTTAGTAAATTTGGCATCTCAGTTGCTGATAAAACTTAACCCATATATAACAGAAGCAATGATTTTCACTTTAAAACCTATTGAATCACTTCCTAATATAATATTTGATGGAACTCCCGTAAAATTTGTTACAAATCATAAACATTGAGGTCTAACCTTCAGTAGTAACGGTAAATGACATCCCATATTGAGAATATTAAAACAATGCATCAAAAGTTATTGGCATAATAACGAAACTGAAATATACATTTAGTCATGTTGCATTAAACCAAATTTATTTATCGTACTTGTTGCCTATTATCGAATATTCATTTCTTGTATGGGATGGCTGTACTGTAGAGAATATTAACTCGCTTCAAACACTTCAGAATGAAGCTGCCCGCATAGTTACAGGCTTAACCAGATCAGTTTCTCTGGGCAATCTGGACAGAGAATGTGGCTGGGTGTCACTTTTGGAACGTCGAAGAAAGCAAAAACTTGTATTTATGTATAAAGTAATAAACGGGTTCGTTCCTACATTTATGTTCCTCCTTTAGTGGGAAAAGCAAATGCTTACAATCTCCGAAAGCAAGCAGATATTACAGCTCCTTTCTGCAGGACTGAAATCTCTCGCAAATCTTGTATTCCATCCTCCATTTTAGCATGGAATTCTCTTTACGTAGAATTACATAATTTAACGTCTCATTTAAGTTTTAATTATCAATTAAAAAGGCTTCAAAATAACTCGAAGTCCCATTACACTATAAAATTGGTAACAGATATGTGTCTGCTTTACACGTAAGAATTAGAAATAATTGTAGTAATTTACGTCTTGACTTATATATAAATCACTTAACACCTAGTTTCACTTGTAGTTGCTCTGACGAAGTTGAAGATGCTGCTCATTATTTTTTTCGCTTTTCACATTACACTTACGAAAGAGTAATACTTTTCCAATCAACCAGAGCTTTGCATCCGCGGAATATTAATATTCTTTTATTTGGTGATGTTAGTCTGTCGATAGAAGATAACACTCTCATCTTTACAGCCGTACAAACATTTATTAAGGATACTTAAAGTTTCGCCAACTAGGCTGCTGCTCACTTAGGCCAGCATGACATTTCATTCCATGTTCAGTTCATTATTTTATCACACTGTTTTTCTTTTAATTAATTATTCATTATCATACATCTTATACATTTTTTTCTCATCGTTTTTTTTTTCTCATCATTTTTTTCTCATCATCTTTGGAAAATGTGATATATATGCTTATTTGTTATATCACTCATGAAGTATTCCAAATGTCTCTGTATTTGCCACTATGATGTGCATGTATATTACTGTAATACTGTTTCGTAGGGAAGGGCCGTAACTAATGTTCGCAGAACTTGTGGCCCGACCCTATTGCTTGATTTATAAACATATTGTTTATACAAAAATATTCCAGATGAAGAAGATTCTTTGTTGTGTTTCTGCAAATGCAATTACTGCAAGTCTTCTTTCCATCACATCAAGAAAAACTGACTTAAATGGCTTTAAAGTTAAGTCACAAAGAATTATGCATCAAAAGAAGTGCGCACTTTTTGGTGATGCAAACTACTTCCCCATTTCTCCACCGATTGAGCTGAAACTGTGCACATTCATTCCTGGTGAACTGGTGGGATGCCTAACACAATTTTTACGTTGGTCCCCACATAGACATCGGAGTTGTGGCCCTTTTTCTGAAAAATGCGTTGAAAAATCGTGTGATGCGAACTTCTTCCACATTTCTGCATCGATTGAGCTGAAACTTTGCATATGCATTCCTTGTGATATTCCGGGAAGCCTAACACAATTTTCACGTTGGTCCTCTCATTTACATGTGATGTATGGCCACTTATTTGCTAAAAAAATGCGCTAAAAACCTTGTGATGCGAACTTCTTCCACATTTCTCCACCGATTGAGCTGAAACTTTGCACATGCATTCCTTGTGAGGTGCAGGGGTGCCTAACACAATTTTCACATTGGTCATATCATTTACGTCGGAGTTAAGGCCCTATATTTTCTAAAAAATGCAATGCGCTAAACAAAACTTGTGATGCATACTTCTTCCACATTTCTTTACAAGTTGAGCTGAAACTTTGCACATGCATTCCTTGTGAGGTGCAGGGGTGCCTAACACCATTTTCACATTGGTCCTATCATTTACGTCGGAGTTACGGCCCTTTATTTTCTAAAATATGCGCTTAAAAGCTTGTGATGCAAACTTCTTCCACATTTCTTCACCGATTGAGTTGAAACTTTGCACATGCATTCCTTTTGAAGTGCCGGGGTGCCTAACACCATTTTCACGTTGGTCCTATCATTTATGTCGGAGTTATGGCCCTTTAGTTTCTAAAAATGCGCTGAAATTCCTTGTTTTTTTTTTTTTAACTTTAACATTGGCCATAGCTTTCGATTGATATGTGATAGGGGTTTCATATTATACGTGTGCATTCCTTGTCACAAGACCTTTCTAGTGCTAACCTAATTTTTGACCCCGTGACCTTGACCTTGACATTTGACCTACTTTTTAAAAACTTTAACATTGGGTATAACTTTCAATTGGTAAGTGGTAGGGCTTTCATATTTCACATGTGCATTCCTTGTCTTAAGACCTTTATAATGGTACCATTACTTTTTACCTTGTGACCTTGTTCTTTGACCAACTTTCTAAAAACTTTAACATAGTCCATAAGTTTCTATCGGTAAGTGATAGGGCTTTTATATTTCACATGTGCATGCTTTTTACAAGATATGCCTAGTGGTACCATAATTTTTGACCTCGTGACCTTGACCTTTGACCTACTATTTAAAAACTTTTCCTTTGGCCAAAACTTTTTATTCTTAAGTGGTATGGCTTTCATATTTCACAGGTGCATTCCTTGTCAAAAGACCTTTCTAGAGGTACCATAATTTTTGACCTCCTGACCTTGACCTTGACATTTGAATTACTTTTTAAAAACTTTAACATTAGCCATAACTTTCGATTGGTAAGTGATATGGCTTTCATATTTCACATGTGTATTCTGTGTCACGTGGCCTTTCCAACAATCCCATATATTTTTTAACTTGATACCTTGTCCTACATTTTTAAGGCTTGAACTTTGGCCATACCTTTCGATTGCTTAGTAATACTGCTTTCATATTTAACATGCGCTGTCCGGGGGCATCAGTGTTTCACAAACACATCTTGTTGAAAAGTGCAAAGTTTATCTCTTTCCGGAATGGAATCTAGACACTGGCTTGCATCAGTGTTTTTCTTCTCCAATGTCTTTGGAACAATTCTATCCTAAAATGCACAGAAATATGCCTAATTAGCACCAATACTCATTTGTATGGCTATTTTCATACCTACACCCCACATTTAAATTAATAAATTACATTTTTTGAGGACATTTTGAAGACAAAACTGACAAGAAAATGTTTATAAATGTCTTAATACTACGAGAAATAGCTGCATAATTATGTTCACAACCTTTTGACATGAATACAATAAATTAGAACACATAACGGATGAGAAAATTATCAGGATATTTCAGCGGGCTGTTCGGAGAGATAATTTCTAAGTTTTGCTTTTGTTTGAGACATAGTCCTAGTGCCATGAAACCTTACTCTTATATTGCAGATGAAGTAGATTCTTTCTTGTGTCTCTGCAAATACAAGTACTGTAAGTCTTCTTTCCAAACACTTCAACAAAAACTGATTTATGCGCCTTTAAAGTACACCCCCCTCCCCAGAAAATAGATCAGAGGCAAAAACTCGTCAAATACACCCAGTTAGACCGAAATTAGCACTACCATCACTTTTTTACATTATCCATGGCAAAATACATGCCATGAAAACATTTTATGAAACAGAATTGGATAGAACTACAAATGTGTGGAAATAGTATGTAATGACTGAAAACAATACAGTACTGCTGACATTTCTACCTTTGCTATTTGGAGCTTACGACTAAATATTTCCATAGGCGACTTACCTGCACCAATAAAAAATACACATTCACATTTTTATGGTTATTTTCACACCTACACCGCTTATTTAAAGTAAAAAATGATATTTTTGAGGATATGTTGAAGACAAACCTGCCAGGAAAATGTTTATAAATGCCTTAATGCCATAAGAAATATCCTAATATATATGTTCGTAACCTTTTGACATGAACACAATAAATTAATATATATAACGGGTGAGAAAACTTATCGGGATATTGCGGCGGGCTGTTTCTCAGAGACGATTTTTAAGTTTTCCTTTCAGGGTTTGCAAAATGCCGGCAAATATGATTATTTTCCTGGCCGATGGCATTTACCGGTAAATACCGGCAAATTCTGGAAAATGCCGGCAAATAACAGAAAATGGCATTTTCCACCCTGGAATTAAAACAGAACCATATACTCAGCAATGATATATGGGCATTTTCAATAATAGAGGTTACATTATACTTAACTCTGGTATCTTTTTATTTGTTACTATCTAAATTAATTATAAAAAATGTAATTAATAAAAAGGCCTATTTTGAACATGCCACAGTACTCATCTGTTTACTGTCACCTTGACTAATCGTTTAAAGTCATATAAAACAGGACATCGTTTAGTCCATCCTTGCCCCTGGCTATAATGTCCTCACTTGAATAAACTGGTGCTCTCTTGAATAAACAAGGTCTTGAGAGTTGTTCAGTTATTAATTTAGTCAGTTTCCAGGACATTTGCCCCCCAGGACGTTTGCCAACCCCTCCTCCCTCCCCATGAAAAATGTATTAACGGACTTTTTTCGCTCCCCCAGTTGAAAATACCGGCAAATACTGGACAATGCCGGCAAATACCAGAAAATGGCATTTTCCACCCCGGAATTAAAACAGAACCATAAACTCAGCAGTGATATATGGGCATTTTCAATTATACGGGTTACAGTATACTTATCTCTGGTACCTGTTTATTTGTTACTATCTAAATTAAGTATAAAAAATGTAATTAATACAAAGGCCTATTTTGAACATGCCACAGTACTCATCTGTTTACTGTCACCTTGACTAATCGTTTAAAGTCATATAAAACATGACATCCTTTAGTCCATCCTTGTCCCTGGCTATCCTGTGATCAATTGAATAAACTTGTGCTCTCTTGAATAAACAAGGTCTTGAGAGTTGTTGTGTTAGTAATTTAGTCAGTTTCCAGGACATTTGCCCCCCCCCCCCCCCCCAGGACATTTGCCACACCCACAAAAAAATGTATTAACGGATTTCTTTCGCTCCCCAAGTTGAAAATACCGGCATACCGGATATTCCCTCCCACTGCTTATTTTTGGTATGCACATTTGCCCACACCCCAGTGCTTTTTTCAGAAAGGGACAATTGCCCCCCCCCCCCCGATTCAAACTGGCCATAAACCAAGAAGAAAAATCAGTTTATTCATTTGTACTTATTGAAGAAAATGTTACCAGCAGTTCTTTTGACTCCAGCTATGTATATTATAAAATACAAGTTCTAGTAAGAGAAGATGCAAAGTGCTAGTGCCACAGTTTTTAGAGGTGCCATTATAGCACACAGATGTGTTGTCGTAATGGATGCAATAGAGTTTTCAATGTTTATTATTTTACTTTTTTGCACAAAATATACATGTAGGTTGTGGTTACTCCTGGAGGTAGTTCTAATGATGTTTGCGACCAAAAATATGGAAAATATAGAAAATAAATTCACCAACATTACCATTATAACTATCAGTACTAACGCTAGTCAGTTTATACATTTCTAATGTCATAAGCACGTTTTTGTGAAGTATATAAAATTCAAGGGACTGAGATGCGCCCCCGCCCAAAGGGGCTTGAAGAAATATATGGGCTGCATGATGCTTCCACGCAGAGCTGAATCCGGCCCGCACACAAGTACTGGTAAACCGCTTAGAGGATCTAAGCCTGTCCAGGAACCGCGGTGCGAGGCGGACCGTCCATGCTAATAAACCCTATTGGTTTCATTGGGCGTCAGGGCTTGAGATGTCATTTCATCTCAATGTCGGGTAAAAGTCCCACAAAATTGGAAGCAACGTCTCCAAAATGACCTTTACAGTGTTGACGGGGACGTTAAACATCAAATCAAACAAACAAACAAATCAAGGGACTGAGTGAAGCCTACAAAGATTTTTTATTAAACAGGTACATGAATAATTGATTTCTAACATTTACGTCTATTTAAATGGAATTCAATCAAAGTAGAAGTAAAACAAAGATCAGGAATCGATGCAATTAACTTACTCAATCAAGTCACAAAAATATTAAATGTCCATTGCCCTCAGCCCGATTGACAGTGCTGCTGACATTTCTACCTTTGCTTTTGGGAGTTTATCACTAAATATTTCCACGGGCGACTTTGAGATCAGCGTGAATATTCTGAGAAATCAGAAATAAATTATTGGTTTAGACTCATATTCTAGACAGGTTTTTGATTATTTGGACCCCATTTTGATTTATATCAGTCTTTGAATCGACTGCCTATTCGAAATTCGCAAAATTGCAGTATTTTTCCTCTGGCTTTCGTTGTCGGATCATTACAGGGTCACTGATGAGGCTTTATTAGCCGAAACTACGTAGTATGGCCTATCTTCTTTCTTATGAATGTTTTCATTGCTCTTAAAGGAACTCATTTTTGATTTTTATTAATTGCACCCACAAAAACTACACACACATTTTTTTGGCTATTTTCACATTACATCCCAATTTAAAGTAAAAATGACATTTTTGAGGGTATTTTGAAAACAAAACTGCCAAGAAAATGTTTATAAATGCCTTGATAAATATCTGAATATATTCAATCTATTCGAATCATTTTGACATGAATACAATAAATAAGAACATATAACGGATGGGTAAACATATCCGGATAATGCAGCAGGCTGTTTCGGAGAGACAATTTTTAAGTTTTATTTGGTTTGAGACATAGTCCTAGTGCCATGATAGCTTACTCTTATATTCCAGATTCTGTCTTGTGTTTCTGCAAATGCATTTTCTGCAAGTCTTCTTTTCAAACACATCAATAAAAACTTATTCACATGCCTTTAAAGTATACCCCCTCCCAGGAACAAAGATCAGAGGCAAAAACTCATCAAATACACCCAGTTAGACATAAATTAGCACTACCATCGTATTTGTACATTATCCATGGCAAAATACATGCCATGTAGATACATTATATGAAACAGAATTAGTTAGAACTATAAATTTGTGGCGACTTACCTGCACCCACAAAAACTAATATAAAAATGTTTATGGCTATTTTCGCACCTACACCCCCTATTTAAAGTAAAAACTTACACATTTTGGGATTTTTGAAGACAAAACTGCCAAGAAAATGTTACAAATGCCTTAATGCCATGAGAAATATCTGAATATATCTGATCGAATCTTTTTGTCATGGATACAATAAATTAGAACATATAACAGATCAGATGAGAAAACTTATCGGGATATTGCAGCGGGCTGTTTCGGAGAGACAATTGTGACGTTTTGCTTTGGTTTGAGACATAGTCCTAGTGCCATGAAACCTTACCCTTATATACCAGATGAAGTAGATTCTTTCTTGTGTTTCTGCAAATTCAATTACTGCAAGTCTTCTTTTCAAACACATCAAGAAAATCTGATTTACACGGCTTTAAATTTCAGTCACAAAGAAAGATGCATCAAAATAATTGCCAAATTGAAATTTAGGTCATATCTAATAATTTACTTATCATAATAAAAGTTCAGTCACAAAGAGTCTTTCAAGTTTGCGAAAACGTTATCGCTTTCTT